>OZ010788.1:212187033-212225591 GCA_963932465.1 Maratus speciosus | reverse complement strand
TAAAAAAGTGCTAAAATATTGTATCCTTTAACCCTTTCGTGGTCACGCACGCGTATCCGCGGTCGCACTTTGGTACTTGTAAGTGGTCGTGAACGCATATAGGCGGTCAGACTTTTGTACTTGTAGATGGTCACAAGCGCGTATAGGCGGTCAAAATATTCTACTTGTAGATGGTTATGAACGCGTTTGCGCGTTTGTGCTTCCCCCCCCACTTCTCGAGACTGGGAGTTAAAGAAGGCGTTTATCAATCACCCCCTCTTTCCACGCACACAATAGGCGTTTGGCAGACTATTTGTCAACTGGATTACCGTATTTTAAGTCGAATGCCTTAGGGGATTTCGTTTTCTGTTAATGCTTAAGAATGGCATTGTATTTCGAACCATATACTAGGCAATTTTATAGAATATCATCGTTTACTTATTTTACTTTATTATTTCTGTCCATAAGATTCTAATTCATTACTATAATAATTATTATTTTATATCATTTGCCATATAATATTTATTTATTTTGCATGTTCATTATTTATTATGTAATATTTATTTATTTTACTCTTTTAATGAATATACACGTTCTTTTCTTTCCTTTTTACTTCCAAATGTATGTCATTTTTTTCATTTAACTATAATACTAAATAACTAAACTGTTTTTTTTTTCTTTACTTACAGCACTTTTGTTGTGTAATAATAATAAAAATCTCAAATATCCAATTTAACATTACACTTCAAAAATAATATTTTTATTTATTATTGTTGCGCAAATTTTATTCAAATTCTAGCATAATTTAAAACTAGCACCGTGAAACCTGTCTATAATGACGCTGAATGGGCCAGAAAAAGCATCGATGTAGATAGGTTTTCAATTTCATTATAGGTAGATTGGTAAACGGAAAAAAGGTGACCGGAAAAAACGGGACCGGAAAAAACGTGACAAGGAAAAAAGGTGACCGGAAAAAACGTGACAAGGAAGTGTTAAATATTGAATTTGGAAACAATGAACCTGGAAAAAAAATTAAAGCAAATCGGATGTTTCTGTCAAGAGTTATCGCGTTACGTACATACAGACGTAAGTGCATACATACATACATACAGAACCTGCGTGCACATTAATCCTTGGGCTTTGATAGCCTGCGAGAAAAAAGCAGGATAATGAAAAAATTCCTCTAAAGAAAATGCCTCCTCTCTTCGTCTTTATTTTGTTTCCTTTACAGGCTGTGTGTGTAATTTTTTCCCTCCCCCTCCGCCTTATAAAACATCTTTACTCATCAGTGGCGTGGCGTCCGGTCATCGCTGGATGCGGCGATGACCAAGCAATATTTTAAAACTCTTAATAAGCTTTTAAAACTCTACGATCCAGTTTTAGCAGAACATTTGGAGTTAATGTATAAGTGAAGGTAAGATTTAAAGTTTCTTTTTTGAACATTCAACCATTGAATTTTAGAGTTAATAATTTTTCACCACAAACTTAAATAATTGCGATGACCACCGAAAATTTTCACGCCACGCCACTGTTACTCATATATAAACTATCAATAGCGAATTGAAAGAATCAATAAATTGTATTTCCTTAATACCCCCCCTCCCCTCCGTGGATAGCACTAACTTGTCTTTTGTAGAAGTCATAATAAACTTCTCTTAATGAAATGTTAAAATTGTATTTTCTTGGACCAAATCTTAGAGTTGTCAAACTCACCCATTAACTCTGCCCCCCCCCCCCCCTACGCTGTAAGAAACTGACAGTGGAAAAACTTTACTTTAGTTTTTAGCATTTATTTATCGATAAGTTCAATATTTAACACTTCCTTGTCACGTTTTTTCCGGTCACTTTTTTTTCCCTTGTCACGTTTTTTCCGGTCTCGTTTTTTCCTTATCCCGTTTTTTCCGCTCTTGTTTTTTCTGTCACGTTTTTTCCGGTCACCTTTTTTCCTAGATTCAATATTATTCCTAAGGAAGAATTTTTTAAAGATAGCGTGCTTGCATTTCAGTATTTTTAAACGATTTTCTTTGATTTGAGTAGCTGAGGTCGATCTGTACAAAGGACTTTTTTACTCCTTCTATTTTATTTGCAAGGTTTTTTAATGGGGATACTTTTACTTTCGAAACCGGTTCCGAAAGTAAATGTATCCTAAATAAATTAAAAAAAAAACTTTAAACAAAATCGAAAAAGAAAAAAACGGTCTTTCTATAGATCGATCTTAGGTAGCCAATGCAAAAGATTCGTTTAAAAAAATGGAAATAAAAACGAGGTATCTTAAAAAAATTCTTCCACCAAATAAACATTAGCGAGCGGGTGCTTTCGCGTGAGTGAAGTAGCCTATTAATTGTTGGAAGTAGATCAAAAACTCCACGCAATTAAACATCATAGACGGCTTTATTAAGTGCAATTGCTCGCAGTAATCTGCAATGCTTTTTTAATATTTTAGAGCAGAAGTAAAGTAATTTTATTTTTCAACTTGAAACTTTTCCTTAATCATATGAGACAAAGTTAATGATAATTCTACCGTGAAGGCTGTATTTCAAAATCTCTACAAACGTATCATATTTTTTTTTTTCCTGTTCTTATCTCGATTTTCCTTTTGTTTATATGGCAGTTTACATACAAAGAGATTTGCCATGAAAGAATTATTTCAATCAATAAAATGATGTTTACACAGTACTTCTCAGGTTGGGAGATATAACCTATCATCTCACCAATATGATTAAGCAAAGTAAACAATAATAATCATTTTAAGATAGGTAATGCATTCATATGCATTAAAGACAGATAATCTTAACAAAAGTTACTCTTCCTTGTTTTTACTTGCATTAAAAAATAAATAAAGGTGTATTTTTACACATATTTATATGTGTGGTTTTCATTATATTCCACCTACTTATATTTTTGAATAACTGGATACTTGTACCGTGCATTAGTATATTTATAAGCAGTATCCCATTTTTAGCATTATTACAGCAAATACTTGGCTTAATATGAAAAAAGTTCTATATTCCTTTTGAAAGTTGAGGAGGGGGGGGGGGGGGGAGAGATTCCAAAAACCATTCTTATGTTTATATCACTGGCTGTGTCCGCTTGGAAAATTAAAAACATTGTGTATTATTTGTGCTTTCTTTATATAACGAGCCCCAATATAGCGACTCTTACATTAAAACTGCCATATTAAAAAGCCCTAAATCTTATTTATTCTCACAGTTGTGTTTCACAGAGAAGAACCAGAGGTGTAGCCAGAAAATGCTTATGAGACTACACTTCCCTGAACGATATCTACAATTATCATTATTTTTTACCTAATCATTCTACTAAATACAACAGAGTTGACCAAATATTCCAGTGTAATTAATTCCAATGATACTTTAAAAGTTTCTATGAGTTTTCTTTGAAGTAAGGTTTGAAAGAGAGTAAATATCTCCCATTGTTATCTAATCCAAACTCTTGCAACCCATGAATGACATCGAAATACTACCTGTAAGTGACGCTTTGAGCTTTGAGAAAACTACGATTGACAGCCCCACCCCTTCCCTTGTAAAGATGATTTCTAAAGAAAACAGTTCACAGGAACAGTAAAATTCCAAATAGTGGTAGCTTGCTACATATTTTTTTCATTGTCGCTTATTTAATAAAAGGATTATGAAAAGTTTATGTTTTAAACTAGTTCTTTTAAAATTAGTATTAATCAATAATTATTAAATCATGAATATTGCACAATATAACATAAAAGATTGTTGATATAAAAATAAAGTAGGGCATCATTAAAAAAAAAAATCTTTTCTGACATCACAGCAGAAATCTTAGAATAACTCCCCCCCCCCCTCCCCAACGGAAAATAAAAACTGATAGCCGAAGAGTTATCTTTATTGTAGCCTAAGAATTATTATTAAACTTATGGTTATTTTTAATAATAAAAACTTTGTTGCACATTTTCTGTATGTTATCAAATTCTGCCCCATTCCGCAAGCGTGCTTATAGAAGAATTTAATAATTTAGTTATTCTACCTAAATACTTTTAAATAATCACTTTCAATGGTCTACTTTTAAAAAAATCAAATTCGTGATATTTGATATGCGCATGTTACCTCCGATATCGTAAAATCAAGAAAATTTTTCTCCGATTAAGTCACACACTAACGACAATTTGTAATTCTAAATTATGACGAATTTATTTATTTTACATTTTCCAACATAGTTAAAAAGGGTTTATGACTTCAGTTTGTCTGTCAATGCTCTATCTTGCGCAAATATAATTCGATTTCCCTGAAATTTTGTGTGTTATTGACATTTACTATCGCACGATCACCATTGAAAATGAAATATGTAGCATGTACAGTTCCCTTACAGAGGCATTCAAAAGTATGCCGTTAAATTACGACCAATGGGAAAAAATCGTTTCAAGTGCAGCACTAAAACATGCTTTCTGTAGAATATGAAATGCAAAGAATTTATTATTCATTTCCAGAGTCGCACAAAAGAATTCCGTTACATAATGATCTACGCGGGAAAATCGTTTGCAGTATATTTTAATGTAGATACTCTATTTCAAATGAATTTAGGTAAAAAGGTCAACGGTGAAAAGGTCTTAGCAAAAAAAATCAGTGGTAAAAATAATTATTATTATATATACTTAGATGAACCTAAAATTCAGATCTATTAGTTATTAAAGTTACATATATTTTCAGTTATAGAAAACTAATTCTAAGCTTCAACTAAAGCCCGTGCTAAGCCCGCATATCTATTATTGATATCAAAAAAGTATATTATACATAGCGTTACACTTAAAGAACACTAATAAATAGGTGCTGTTTATTGAAAAAATATATTCTGCTGGAGACGCCGGCTGTTCATTAGTAAGCCCCTAGAAAGGGCGGGGTGGTAAACAGAAAATACAATCTATAGATTCTCTCAATTTAGTACATGGATAGCTTATGTATAAGGCTATTAACTTTTATATATTTATGGGAACTTTCACCAAAGACAGCCTTTTGGTGAAGAGAAAGGGGGAGGACATGGAATTAAAAGAAACAAATTTTTACATACATTTAAAGGGGTCAAAATACAAACAAAAGTACTTTTTTCAAAAGTGAAGGTTTTTCATTATCTTGATTTTTATAATGTAAGAGGGGAGCAGAGTTAAGAGCGGGGTGTACGTGTGTGTGTGTGTGTGTGTGTATGGAGGGGGGTAACAATAAGTGGGAGTCAAAATTTTGAAGTTTCAACAAAGAAAACAAAATTTAAGGAATGCACAGCAGAAATGAAAATATTTTCGCGAAAATAATTTAAATAATACTTAGGATCTAAATTTATTGAGTATGGCGTAGAGTCCTGCGTCGGGAAACCTTTCTTTTTTGTCGGGGTTGGATTAACTTCTACAATTTTGCTGCAAATCGGGTTGATATCCATTGTTTCGGGTTAGGTTTTGTCTCTTGCGGGTCCGGTTCGGCTTGACCCGATTTTTCAAAGAATTTCTAAAATATTTTTTCTGTTGAAAAATCTGCATACAATAACAGTTTTTAAAGAAATGGAAAAATTGAATACACAAGGAAAATTGTAAAATCTAAATAATTTAGAAACTAGTTTTATTAAGCTTGTCTTAATACAATTTAACAGACATATTACAAAAATGGGATCTGTAGGTCGAAGGGAAAATTTATGATAGTCATAGACCGTTTATTCAGAGCTATATTTCAATTTACATTTGTGAATATACGATCTTCAGCTGTGTATCGACCTATCTTTAACTACACGAGTTGCAACCCGTCGAAATTCGACGTACTAAAATGTTTGAAAGGAACTGTCAGATCAAAATTATAATAAACCTACAAAAATAATTACAACAAAAAAATCATCTTACATTGGTTGTCTAACTCTTAAAACAAATAATATTTTAAACCCAAAATTACCAAAATATTATGTCTACAAACTTCAACTGCTTAAATTATTGAAAAATTAAACTGTATTAGATTACGTAATCAAGATGAGTAATTATGATGAAGTTATCGACGGAGCTCTTATGTTTGTTTTTACGGGATGAAAAATCAGTAAAAAGGATTTCGCTTTGTCACATTATAAAATTTCCATCCCATAAAATCTAAACTGTACGTTATTTTCACATTCTCGTAATTTACATACGCACCACTCAAATTCACAATTTGAAAGTATTTTAACGCGCAAAAGCATAGATTATTAATGAATGCATTTCCAAAATTAAAGTCACGTTTGTCCGATACAACTTTTCATGTGAATATTCGCACAAACCTTAAGTTCTAATCTTAGTACCCGTGAAAAAAAAAAAAAAAATTCAGAAATTTGACTTTAGTCGTCATAGTACACTGTAAAAAAAAATCTGTGAAGTTACTAAAGTTTTTCTAGGAAACTTGGATTCCTAGAACTTTTCATGTAACGGCAACAACAAAATTTCATGTAACAGACACACTTTTGCGCCGAAAATCAAAAAATCTGTAAGGTTACTAAGAATTTTTTTGGAAACTGGGATTCCGAGAACTTTTCATGTAACTGCAGCCAGGGTTACAAATAAAAGTTTAGTAAGATTACTGAAATTTTAGCAGATTCATTTGTAAAGTTACAGATTTTTGTAGCTTTACAAAAACTAGTTTTGTAGATTTGCAGCTTTTTTCGTACAGTTACAGGTGAAAGTTTAGTAAGCATGTAACTTTAGATCTGTAGAACTACAGATTTTGTTTTACAGTGTATTCGCCATTTATAGTATTGGTCAAATATTTAGTTTTCTAAAAAAAAAAAAAAATGATCGTTTTGTTTTAAATATATCATTTTTACTCAATGAATCATTTTGCCGAGCGCCTCAAACTCATTTATCAGCGTAATGTAAAAATATTAAAATGTAGCTGATTTATGAAGAAGAATGCGTGTTTTATTTAATGTCTGACATCATTTTCTGTTCAAAAATTATAAAAAAGTTACTTTTATTTGTAATGTGAAAATGGCATCAATAAGGATATAATGAATAAAAATAATAAACCATGAATATTTTCCCTTTACTTTCAATATAAATGGAGTACTTCAGTTGCCACAATTACAAAATTTGTATTAAAAACTACAAAAAAAAATAATATCTCAAAAACAAATTGAGATACAGCTTTCAAACAAATGGTATTTAAAAGAGAATTTGTTTTCCTTATACGACGGTGTAAAAAGTTAAAATGTGTAATGCATAGAAGTTTAAAAATTTGCAGTAGAGAAAATGCAAAACCAAAATTTTATCTCAAATTTCAAAGTGTTGCCATTCGCAAAATGACGTATGCGTTACGCACAGATATGTTTGTCCTTTATAATATAGATTGTCAAAGGACTATTTCATCTTATTCCTCTATCTAAGATAAGCAAACGATATTTCGTCGTTCAAGCCATTAAATAAAACTGTCATACAAAATTTCCCACAATTGGACTATTATCGTTCTTCCTCTTAATCATTTGATTTTCCTCTAATTTTTTACGCACACGCAAAAAAAACAAAACAAAACAAAACAAAACAAAACAAAACAAAAAAAGAACTGGAAAGTAAAAACTTTTTTTTTCTTCACCATTTGAAAAATTAAGAAAGATATAATGAAAGTAATGTTTTATTAAATTTTGAACTCGAGTGTGAAAACCAAATTTCAAAATAAGACAGTTTTCTTTATAGATATTAAAATTATTTTAATTTCAGCAATCCACCCTTTACTAAAAAATATTTTAAATATTCACAAAAGTGCCCTTTTTCAACCGTCCTTTTTTAGTGCACTGTTCTTCGGTTGTCTTGGAATTCCTCTGTTAATGATCAGTAAACACTACGCGCATTATTATTACTATTAATTTTTATGGGAAACAGACTGCAGTGCACATTAGCAATGTGTATCAATTATTACGGTTGGAATAATATACTACTATAAAAAAAAAGTACTACAAGCAGATATCGATCTAGACCGTAATTCGAGTTTATTCGAATTATTTTATACATCCATGTAAACAAACAATAAAGGCCACACTCACTATTTCCAATAGTGAACAGGCCTCCATATCATATATCGATTTCATGGCAATGCAAGTAATATTTACAAAGGTCAGATGGAAAAGCAGTACTAGACTTTTTTCCGCGATGGCACCCCAAGCTCACAATTACCAAGCTCACAATTAGCCTAAAATATTCAAGTGTAACTGTACATTGTTTAAAAAGATACCAATGAACAGTACAAGTATAGAATTATTCAAAAATATCAATAGAATGGATGCAATTAAAGCAGTAGATATGATTATGTGTAAGTATATGTCTTTAAAAACAGGGAAGAATCATTATCTAAAAGATTCTTACAATAATGCAAATGAAAGCATTATCTTTTTAAATTTATTGTTATTATTATTATTATTACTTTACTTTGTACAATCATGTTTGTTAAATGACAAATTAAATCATGGCAATCTATTTTTTTATAAATATATCTCATATAGACTAATACTATATGATCAGAATTAATGCTAATACTATATGATAAGTACGATTAAAACAATCATAATGAAATGATTGTATTGAAACTGGAAAAAAAAAGTTAAACTAGATTTTGATGATTGAACTTTTCATTTCGTTACCATGAGAATTAAACTAAGAAAACATTTATTTTAATGCATTAAACTACACTAATACTATATAATGCACATTTATTTTAACGTATTTAAATATCCATTTTTAATTATAGATTACTTAGAGATCACAAATATATTTTACAATTAATGTTGATTTCTTTCCTGCTCATGCTGACTGATAATTGTTACATCATATAAATCCAACTTATTGCAATTGCTTCAAGGTCTATGACACTAAATTTGGGGGGCTCTGGGCGAATGCCCCGTACAAAAACTGCATAATCTTCAAATTGATTTTTTTTTGTGACACATTCCTGAATTCAGTTTTGTTCATAAACACATGGAATTGGCAGGTACTCTTATTCAGAAACTATAAAGTCGAACATTTTTTTTCAATTTTCGATAAACATAGAAAGGAAGTCTTTTAGAAAATGCTGTTAAAGTTGGCGTTTTGAAAAAAAAATTCTGCACACGGAAGCCCGATAAAGGTTACAATGGGAAAACGCTTGTATTTCTCATGTAATTTATTTGTCGAAAAGTGAAAAAAAGAAAAAGTGAAAGAAAAAAAAAACATTTGGTCTCAAATCATTTACATAGTCATACCTGCATTTGTCAAGCTTTTACACTTATATATTAATTCATTAATGTGTCAAAGTTTTTATTGTTAAACGAGCAATTTTTTTTCATCTAAATAATATTTACAAAAGTTAGCGGTAGGGCAGGCGGAAGAGCATTAATTAACCACCATATACAGGGCAGGGTCCGACTTAGGCTATGGGGGGAAAGGTAAGAATCATTCTGCCCCCCCCCCTCTATCTATCTATCTATAGATTTTTTTGTGAATAATGTGGAAGTAGCTAGTAATAAACTTCATACTATTGTATTATATACATAAGTTTTATATCCGGTACTGCTTACATCTGTATACAGAGTGTCACAAAAAGATAATCACAACTTTAAGAAAAAAATACGTGTAGGAAAATAGTAGAAAAAAAAATGATAGATTGTTTGATACGAGTATTTCTTTGCAAACATTTACTTTGCTTATCTACGTACGTTATAAGATGTCTAAAAGAATACGTCCCAAATTGGTTATAAGTATTGGTTTTAACTTGCCACGTTAAGAGAAAAACGTTAATAAAGAATTGCTTTTGAAAACTATAGAATACTAAATTGTCATAATAAAATATTAATCATTAGTTTTCTAATGATATTTGCGTAGGTGGAGAGGTTACTGAAAGCGGAGGGGGGAAGGGGACCGCACTTCCTTCTTAAAAGTTCGAAAATGTATGAATTTTGGTCACTTTTATTTAATTTTAAACATTTGACACCATTTAAATAAAAATCCTGACTACTCTCATGGGAGTCCCCTAAAAAGGGGGACCCGGGGAAGCTTCCCCGCATGCACCTACATAAGTCGGGCCCTGACAATATATATGTAATATACATATATATATATATATGTATTTAATGGACCCCCATAACCAATAATTTTATATATTAAACTTTATTTTCAAAGATCTTTGTAAAACATTTTTATTTATGCAATGTATTGCCTAAATTGTGTTTCCTTGCGCTAAATACTGAATTTTTTACTCATACTTTGTTACCCCCCGACCCCTTTAACTCTGCCCTCTCCTACATTGTAAAGATCAAGATGATAAAATTTCCGTTTGTTAGTCAACATGTTTATTTCAACCCCTTTAAAATATCTGTATGTAAAGTTTTTTATGTTCCCCCACTCTCTTCCTTCTCACCCCAAAGACTATCCTTGGCCAAAGATTACATAAATATATAAAACTCGCTGTTCTTATACATAAGCTATCAAAGTAGCGCGTTGAAAGAACAGATCCACCTGCTTTACTTGAAACGCAGAAAAAAAATATATATAAGTATTACTGACTATGGAAGTTGCTTAGAGAATAGTTTTAATTGTGTGATGCATTTTCTCGCTGAACTATATTTGTATACCAATAGAAGTTTGTGGAACATAAAAATTTTTATACAGGGATACGCAAACCAACAAGATACATGGCCGTTTGGGTGCGTAATTGACTATTTTTTAAATTATTATAGAAGGTAATTGATAAAATTGGATTTCTAAATGTGTTATATGTTTACCATACTGTTTACTCACATATCTTCCTGCCACATATCTTGCGCCTTATTTACCGGTAAAATTTCAGTACAGTTTTATAGATAGATAAATGTGTTGGAAAGTATTTCACAATCTATTCTTGAAATCTATTCTCACAATCTATTCTTCGTTCTTATTTTTATGAGCTTTTATTTTTTATGCTGGAGAAAGTTTTCAAAGTTTCCATACATACAAATACGCAGAGATAATAATTACTACTATTTGTTTATTAATATTATTTGTTTAAAAATTAAATGAAAAAAATAAAAATATCTTGAGAAGGAAAATTAAAACTGGTTTCATCCAAATCCTAAAACTTAAAAAAAGGATAAATCTTAAAAAGTGATAAAAAGTGTCATTTGATTTTTTTTTAACTCTTTCCAGTATAGTTGAAAAACGTTTATAAATTCGGTTTGTCTGTCTTTCCTTCTGTCCGTGCTCTAATTCACATAAATTTAGTCCAATTGCCATAAAATTGATATATGTTATTTTTGTTTAATTTGGCATGTTCATTATTGAAAATGAAATGTGTAGCATGTAAGATTAGTTTACAGGGACACGCAAAAGAATGCCGTCACATTACGGTGAATTAGAAAAATCGTGTATGGTGTAGTTTAATGATATTACACTATTTAAACATATTGGAATTTTTATATTTCACTAAGGAGTTGTACACTACAAGGCGATTACTGTAGAATATGATGTGCATAGAATTTATATTTCATTTTCAGGGACACACAAAAAAATTTGGCCTATGACCAATAATTGCTATAAGTTCGTTATCAGTTGCGGTATACGTTTTTAAATTTGACTGTTGTTATTATTATTTTTTTTTTATATTATGTGGTGTTTATAAATTCAATAGGTCATATACAGGGAATCACTATCGCAAGTACAATTACGTTTATTGACAGAAATTGCTGAATGGGAATTTTCCTGCGGAACTAAATTTTTGCATACATACATACAAAGTTATAGAGCATATACAGGGCTGCACAAAAAATAGATATTTTTCCAACTAACTGACAGCAATTGCAGAAATTGGGTTTTCAAATGCGTTATGTGTTTTCTAATTTATTTATTTAGACACCACCTTTCTCCGTAATAAGCTGTAAAGTTTTGTTTCAATATTCTGAATGTATTGGAAAGTGTTTCATAATTTATGCTAGACACATGATTTTTAGCTCATGTTTCTTTTTACAAATATTCTTTTTCAATTTCTCCAAAGAATTTTTGAAAAAATACGGAGTCTTACTGTACTAAATATAAGAAAAAATACATGAATACATTTCGAAATTATTAAAAATGGTGCTTAGTTTCCATCTGGTCTAAGAATATTCAACTTGTGTCCCGCGGAGTTGCGAACTTATTGTTGTAAAGTTTAAATCCTTTTTATCTCTTTATGGCCGATGGACGCTGGAAGTTTTATGGGAGATAAAGTGAGGGGGGGGGGGGGAGGTATTACTCTTCACAGATATTTGAAATGGATTGTATTTTTCTCATTTTCAATAGGAGAATATACTAGGTACCTAAAATAATTCCTGTTATCGGAAAATTTTAAATGTAATTATTTTTCCTAGGTGGTGAGAAGGAGAAAAATGACACCCGAAAAAAAAAGGCACTTTTATTACAATGGAACTTACAAAAAGCACATTTATTTTGTATATTACTATGCAGACTCTCCATTGACCTATTTATACATAGTAATACCTGTACTAAGCGGAATCTTGCCTTAAAAAAATCCAAAGTTCTTTGGAAAATTTCTAATTCAAAATTATTATATTGCCCCTTATCATTTCGTCTTAAAGAGTTTCAGTGTTAAAATTAAAACTTGCATTTAATCAGTAATACAGTCGTTCCCGTTTAAACGATTATTTTTGGTTCCAGAAATAATATTCGATTAAGCGGGGTTTTTGATTAAACGGGAATCATAACTGTAATATGCGTAATAAAAAGGGGAAATACCCATCTACGGTATGTTTAATTAACAAAATAATAAATCGTTAATAGAATAACATAAACTAAAATAAATACGAATGCTAATATAAAGTAAATACTTATTAATTTAACGTCAGTATATGCATTTATATGGTTTACATCACACTTAATGCAGCTCGTTTGAGTCTGGTCAAAACTTTGCTACTTCTAATTTATGTTACTTATACTGCCTTTAAAAGATCGTTTAAAGTGGTTTGTTTAAGTGAAATTTTAAAGGAGTAAATATAGAGTTATTTTTGGAATGAGTGCAAAATATCACAACGACCATCTCGAGTCTCGAAGTGACGACGCATTGCCATTAAAGCCTGATTAACAGCAAGAAGCGATGGTGGTGAGATCAAGGTGGGGAAATCATTTGACCTGTCCATTATATACCTGCCGACCGAAATCATTGCAGGAAGAACTGAAAATTTGTTTTCAGCGTAAAGGAACCGGAAATGACAAAAGCTGGAAGGAAATTCTAGCTGAAACGGGCTTTCCGCGCCTATTTTCAAACATCGGTCACACAGTTCTTATTCGATTAAGCGGGGAAGTTCGTAAAAGTTATGTGGTTTAAGCGGGGGGAAATAACATAGAACCAATAGGAATAAATTCGGTTCCGGAGAATTCTATTCGAATAAGCGGGGTATTCGATTATCCGTGACCCGATTAAGTGGGGAGGACTATTATACATATGCACAAGTATTACACCTATAATTCATTAATGATGCAATACTATGATCACTAATTAATTACAGTAAAACCTGTAAAAATGAAATCCATGTATAACATAATCCTGCCTTAAACGGAGAATTTTATGTTCCCAAATACAAAATATTACACAATTACACCTAGTAAAACCTGTCTAAAACAGAATTTGTTTTCGTACCTAGTGATCTCGTATTAACCGGTTTTATTGTAATATACAGTGGTACTGTGCAGTGTTACTGATTAATTAATTCTGTAAAACTTAAATAATATATCTTTACTATCTCTAAACATGATTTAAGTATAAGAAATAGTGTACTTTATAAAAAAGAAACGCCTTAACATGTTTGGTTTTACTGTACTCAAACAATTGCCTGCCGAGACGAAAGGAAAGGTTGAAATAATTACTGCCACTTTGATTACATCAATAAATGTTTTTCTTTTAATGTTCTACATTTATCAGTAAAATAATAGGAATTAATAAAAATTCAAATTTGTTATCTGGAAGCTAAATTATAAGATCCAAAAATCCGCCTGTTTTTCTTTTTTTTTTTTTTTTTTTTAATGTATGGCTGGAAAAAAGGTTGTCAGTTTGTATTTTTTTTCTTCTTTTTTAAACAGGAATTTGCACATTTTGAAAATCTTATTAAAATTTGTTTTAATTCTTTTATTGCTCACAAAAAAAATAAGTTAGAAGAATTATCATTTAGAAGAAGATTTTTTCCATTTATTTTGAATGCGCATTTGAAATACTTTATAACAAATCACTTTTTTTTTGGTGTGTGTGTGTGTGTGGGGGGGGGGGGTTAGAATATTTTAATGTATTTTCAACTGGTATATTCATCAGGATAATGTACAATATATCAGCTATCTCAGATTTATATCACAGAAAATCAAAGAAAGCAGATGTTACACTAATTTGCATAATGAGAAATTATTATTATTATTATTATTATTATTTATAAAAGAAAAAATAAATAATATTAGCATTAATTGAAATTGAGATACGATGAATAACCCTATCTAAAAGTGTAACTAAAGTGTACTAAACGTTTAATTGAGATTCGTTGTATAGTGAGATCTATCGCTATGCGTGCGTTTTATAAAATGTAAATTTATTTAAAAAATCGATTACTTCCAGTTTAATTTTGTAATTAAATCATTACAAATTAATAAAATTTACAAGTTTATGTAACAGAAACTGTTTAGAAAAAAAAATGCATTTAGAGGAAGTGAAACATGCTTGTTATTACGAAGATATAAATTCTTTTCAAATTTAGATAAAATTTAATAGCATATAAAGCAAATTATACTACATTAACAGTTTGCAAACATTATTCTAAGCAACACGGAACACACACCTGTATTCCTGAAAACTGCTATTTCGTTACATACTTTCAGATGTTGTCTGGGATTAACCAGACAATCGTTTTCGAAAGCTATTAGTCAACTAGTTTTAAACGCCCATTCACGCCTCATAAAAGACAGTGGACAGCCGTTTCAATCATTCAGTGTCAGAAAGAAGGGGAAAGAACTAAATCCCTTAGCACTTTTCAACTACAAAATCACATAACCCCTTCTACCTTTTCGAACAAGTTCTTTATTCCTATTCAAGGCCACATTTTTATAATCTAGTGAAACGCTCAATGGGTTAAAAACGCTTGGGTCCCTTTGCAATAAGTAGTATTGTACCCACAGGAGAGCTTCATTTTAGCCAAAATGGTGATTTAATATTTAACTAACTGCAATTTTTAATTAAAAAAAACATGTTTTAACGATATGTGAGTATGCTATGCCAGAAGCCGCTTCAAAAAACTTCAAACAAATCGAATGATAACCCATTCATTTTTGTGCGTTTTGTAAATGTATACAAAAAGGAATGATGACAACAGAAGTAATATACATGATGGTAGACAATACTTAAAAACGCTTAAGTCCCTTTGCAATAAGTAGTATTGGACCCACAGGAGCACATTTTTTTTCGCCAAAATGGTAACGAAGAGGTTACAGGTGTGTGTCATGCAGGACAACTAAAGGTTTCCGATTGTCAAATGAAATAATACCCAAAATCACAACCCCAATGATAACATTACTCCTAATTATGGGTTATTGGAGCAGTTGATAATCTGATGAGTATATTACCACTGATTTAGATGCCCTCTTAGGCTCAATTGGAAACGCCACTCATTGCTGATGACAATTTTAATCTAATGAGGGATATTCCAGTCTGAGCGAACCCAGCAACACAGTAAATTCACTTCTCGATGTGCACGTATAATGGAATCATATATTTTTGACATTTTTACTTTATTTTTATCTGTTATATATCCTGTTTATTCCAAATTTTAATAGCTTGTCTTTGCTTTAAAAATATCTTTCTTTCCTTTCCAGATGTAAGTATTCGTCAAGTTTTTACCTGTCCAATTTTCTGCGCTCAACCGCAGATAAAATAAGTTAATGAAAGTAAAAGAATGAATAATTTAATGCAATGTCTAGACTGGTAAAATAAGGTAAATAAAGTAACAGTAAGTATGCCCTCGTATAATTTCCTGTGCAGCATTGCCGCAGAATTTCAGATCCAATTTATAAAAGAAAGTGCAAACCATCTGCATTTTTCTGTCTTAACATAAACAAATTCTAGATTCACCCAGCTACCTCCTGGCCGCTCCTATTCATGGTTGCATCTGATTACGTTTGTGATTTTGCGTCCTCATTTTTATGCCAATTAATTTAAACTTTCTTCATAAGTTAACATGCAACAGCTTTTACTTTTCGCTTCGGTTCTCACACGCTATGACTTGATTACCACAAAAAACTTGGCGTTACAATGTATATGATTTGGTGATCACTTCGCTTCTGTTCCTTCTTATGTGAAGATCTATGGGGGACACCCTACCAAAAGCAGCAACTTTTATATTTTCAGGTTACTGTCACCTTCAGAATAAAAATTATATTTTGCTACTAATTTCATTTACTTCGTGTCTTTTTAATTTAGCTTTACTGGAGATAACAGTCCTGAGTTATTTAGTTATCTCGCAATGTATTTAAATGACAAAAAGATGCTTTCCGGCCACTGACAGTGTAACAACAACATAAATCCAACATCTCTCCATTAAAAAAGTATTGGGTGCCAACATAGCACGGTTGAGAGGAATTCGGCGTAACGGACATCGTGACTCCTATTATCTGAGACATCTATCAGTTGATGTCAGTGTCGTTCGGGTTACGTGTCAGATAGTTTATTATGTCGAATCAAGTTCCTCATCACAAATTGACTTTAAATCCACACTAAAGTTTAAGAGTTCACTGAAAGTTTTCTTGATGTAAGAGGAGACAAATATGTTGATAAAGGGCTGCTAAGTGCTTCATAGAAAAAAAATCACATAAACCGGTAAAAACTCAATCAAACTGACGAAGCGGGCAAAAAATTAACTGGCATGGCAGTCATCTCGAATTCTACTGCTTCTGCTATTACGAAATTTATCAATTTGCTTGCAATATTGAAGCATTTACCATTTGTAAAGAGAAAAGTTACAAGCAGTGCTTCACGCATGGAATCCGTATCAGGCGGCATTTTTCATGCAAAAGTTGCCCATCGAGCATCGTATGGAGCTTAAAGATTCACTCAGAAATAAATGTGATTGCCCTTTGAGAACTTCTTTATCGATTTCTTGTATCTATCGATAAATGTTTCTATCGGTTGTTTATGGCCTCCCCAGGTTGATTTTTGCGTCTCCGACGCTGTGTTCTGATCTGAAAGGGTTCAATTATTCCTGTCAACATTGTCGAATGGCAACATTGCTTCGACCCAACCGAGTAATCCGTCGATATGAACACTCTTTTTCTTTTAGACTGATTTCAAAAATATCTTATGATATCTCTTATGAATATTGACGTATCGATATATAGCGCACGGGCATACTTGCGAGGCTTAGCTTAGTCGAATTGAGTAAGATTGAGTCGAATTGAGACAAAATAAAATTCTATTGAAAATATGTCATATAATTAAAACTAGCAGGGATGACCGAGCTAAGCTCGGTCAAAATTAACCTTGTGTTCAATTCGATATTTTATTCTCACTGTATCGTTCTTGCTGTTTAGATGCAATTGGCATGATCCTGAGGCATAGTGACCCAAAATGACCCACTAACCGATTTTTATTTTAACATGCCAACTAAGCGATGCTATTCTCGAACCCGTAAACAATAGAGCACAAAATTTAGTCAAAATCGTTAAAGTCGTTTTATAGATAAAATTAGCTTGACCCATGGTAACCCAAAAGGGACCCACTAATCTAAATTTATCGAAAATGTGACCTATCCGAATAGTCTTCTCGTGCAGGAAACGATGTAATAAATATTTTTGTCAAAATCATTTGAGCCGTTTTTTAGATAAAATTAGCTTGGCCCACACTGACCCAAAAATGACCCAGTAATCAATTTTTCTCGAACATATGACTTAGCCCAATGGTCTTCTCATGCTCAGAAACGATATAATACAAAATTTTGTCAAAATGTTTTGAGCCCTTTTTTTAGATACAATTAGCTTGATTCACAGCGACCCAAAAATGACCCACTAATCGAATTTTCTCGAACATGCGACTTAGTCCAATGGTTTTCTCATGCCCAGAAACGGTATAGTACAGAATTGTGCCAAAATCATTTGAGTGGATTTTAAGATGCAATTATCCTGACCTACAGTGACCCAAAAATGACCCACTAATCGAATTTTCTCGAACATGTGACAATGGTCTTCTCATGATCAGAAACGATATAATATAAAATTTTGCCAAAATGTTTTGAGCCATTTTTTAGACCCAATCCGCTTGACCGGAAGTGACCCAAAAATGACCCATTAATCGAATTTTTCTGAACATATGACTTCGCCCACATGTCTTTTCATGCCCAGATATGTACAATACAAAATTTTGTCAAAATTGTTTGATTCGTTTTTTAGATACAATTAGCTTGACCGACAGTGATCCAAAATGACCCACTAATCAAATTTTCTCGAACATGTGACCTAGCCCAATAGTTTTCCCAATGGTCATCTCATGCCTAGAAGCGGTATATTACAAGATTTTGTGAAAATCGTTAGAGCCGTTTTTTAGATAAGATTAACTTGACCCGAAATGACCGAAAAATGACTCACTAATCGAAATTTCTCGAACATGTGACCTAGCCCAATAGTTTTCTCATGCCCAAAAATGGTTGGATATAAAATATAGTCAAAAGCGATTGAGCAGTTTTTTAAATATAATTAGCTTGACCCATTATGACTCAAAGATGACTCACAAATTGAATTTTCTCGAACATGTGACTAAGCCCAAAACTCTTCCCGTGCCCAAAAGAGGTAAAATACAAAATTTTGTCAAAATCGTTCGATTCGTTTTTTAGATACAATTAGCTTGACCCACAGTGACCCAAAATGACCCATTAATGAAATTTTCTCGAACATGTGACTTAGCCCATTGGTCATCTCATACCCAGAAGCGGTATATTACAAAATTTTGTCAAAATGTTTTGAGCTTTTTTTAGATTCAATTAGCTTCACACCTGACCCACTGAGACCCAAAATGACACACTAAGCAAATTTTCTTGAACATGTGACCTACCCCAATACTCGTGCCTGAAAACGATAGAAAGAAATTTCGTCAAAATCGTTGGAGCCGTTTTCTAGATAGACTTAGCTTGATCCACAGTGACCCAAAAATGACCCGCTAATCGAATTTTCTCTAACATGTGACATAGTTCATTGGTTTTCTCGTAATCCAAAACAGTAGATTACAAAGTATGGCGAAAATCGTTAGAACCGTTTTTTAGATAAAATAAGCTTGACCCGAAGTGGCCCAAAAATGACCCACTAATCGAAATTTCTCGAATATGTGACCTAGCTCAATAGTTTTCTCGTGCCCCAAAATGGTTGGATGTAAAATTTAGTCAAAATCGATTGAACCGTTTTAGGTAGATTTCGTATGAAATACTACCTATTGGGATCGTTCCTATGTTGGAATTTCTGAAAAATTTTTGCAGATCTACACCGATCATGACCCCTAGAACCCAAAACCACCCTCCGTAAAAAACTTTATATATCTATCTATCTATGTATGTATCTATCTATCTATCTATCTATATATATATATCACTTTCTTCTGGACACGATAACTTTCGTAATTCTGCACCAATCTCTTCCAAACTGATACATAAAATCAATGGGCATAAAATCTCGGTCAAGTTCGTTAATGGGCAAAATCGGACCAAGGGGATGGAAATAGGGAGGGGTTTTGTGAAAACAGAAAACCCCCCCATAACTTCTTAATTTTTGTACATATCAAATCAGTTTAAATTTTTAATTACTTCTTAAAATAGGGCCAAAAATTTATGTATCACAGATTTTTGATAAAGTTTAAAATAGGCTCAAGCGGCGCAAAAAATAGGGTTTTTGGGAGAAAAAAATTCATAACTTCGTCAATTCTAAAGATATCAAATCCAATTAATTTTATTATAAATCTCCTTAACATTATCTACAACTTTTATATTCACAAGTTTTTGATAGGAACAATTCGTACCGAAAAAAAAAAATTAAAAACGAACACAAAAAGGGGGTTTGAAGAAGAAAAAAAAATCCATAATTCCGTCAATTCAAAAGATATAATATCCCCATGAATTTATCATATATCTTCTTAATATTGTCTACAACATCTATATAGACAAGTTTTGGATAGGACCAATTCTTGCAGCAAAAACAAATTAAAAATACATAGCGGTTGAAGAAAAAAATCATCTTAGTAAAGGTGTATTCAAATCCAAACTGCCTTTTTTCTGACTCATTTTACAATTAATTTTTGCTCTCAAAGGCTTCCAACTGGTACGTTCTCTTACTCAGAAACTATATAATGTACCGTAGTGGTCGATCTTTTGATAGAGAAAGGATATATTTTAAAAAATGCTGTTAAAAAGGGCATTTTGAACCGAATTTACCGAAGCGGATTGTGTTAGGAAAATCATTGTATTAAGGATGCACTCAAATCCAAACTGCTATTTTCTGACTCATTTTTAAATTCATTTTTGCTCTCAAACGCATTTAATTGGTATATTCGCTTATTCAGAAACTATATAATGTACCGTAATGATCGATTTTTTGATAGAGGCAGAATATATTTCAAAAAATGTTGTCAAAGTGGGCATTTTGAACGGAATTTCCCGAAGCGATTGTGTTAGAAACGAAAAATATTGTCCTTCTGAGAAAATAATTGTTTATGTATCAAGTTTTAATTAATTGAACAAAAAATAAAAACACAGGTCGCTTATAAATCTCTTCAAAAATCACGTCAGCAAGTTTCATATTTTTTTTTAATTAAAAATGAATCTGGAATTATGCCAGAAAATTTCGAGTTGTTGAGCATGGAAAAGTATTTTTTTGAATACCGCCCTAACATGATTCTGATAAAACCAGGTATTATATAAAAATGAAATAAAAACTCGTAAAAAGCGGCCAGATAAAATTGTTAAAGTGGATTTATCTCTAATCAGGATTTAGTTTTTGTTTGTGAAATTAGTATATTTGACTTCGAAATCTACCTCTGCCTGTAGGCCGGGCCGGCAGGGATTTTTTTCGATATAATTAGCTTGACCCTGGCCCATTACGACCCAAAATTACCCACTAATCCAATTTTCTCAAAGACAGGACCTAGCCCAGTGGTTTTCTCGTTCCCGAAAACGGTAAAATACAAAATTTAGTCAAAATCATTAGATCCGTTTTTAAGATAAATTTACTTACACACACACATACAATTTTTGCTCGTATTATAATATAAGATTTTTCCTAATTTATACATTGGCCAAATCTTTAGTTGCGGTCCTCTGGAACTGCAGATTTTTCTTCTTAAATCGAAAACTGAGAATAGTTCTTAAACTAGTTCAAACTTCAAAAATTACTTCGTTATATTCTCCAAATTTATCCGAAGAATTATGCTTCAGGCTACATCAATTATTATTAAAATTGCAGCAATTTTCTAAGCATGTTGGGTAAATTGTTTCGAGTTTTGTCCTGAATATTGCATTTGATGACTATGACTTTGATAATTAATTTTTATTTTGCAGACGAAGACCCATTTTGTGAAGAAAAAAAATATTAACGTGTTTATTTCCTCCAAAGTGATTGGAGGAAAATTAGCTCGCATGGGAGATTTTTATCATTATTTTCGATATTTATGACATTTTCAAAATGCAAAAATTAGTTCAAATCTTGATTAAATTTAATCACACACCGGTTGGTTTAAAACGAATATGGATAATTTATCAAACTAAAATTGAAATCAAACACTGATTTTGTTATCGTTTTAACTAATTGAATTTTATTTCTAATTTAGTTTATTTTCAACGTTCACCATCCCTTTAACTGAGACAAAAGACTATATATAGATCAATTACGGCATTTTGTTTCAAGCTTTTTAATGGCGTCACGCATGATATTAGAATATTAAACAAGAGAATTTACCTGAGCGTTTCTCGTAAACCTTTAACTGAGTGATTTTCAAAAAGTGTCGTGTTTTACTGTCCTTTCACATTTACACAGAAAAATAGTTAAATATCAAAATTTTAATTATTGCGTTTTAACTATCATGTTTTTTTTAATGGTAGTTTAGATATATTATAATTTATAAAAAATTAAAAATAAGAAATACAGTCGAGTCTCTCTTTAACGAAACTCCATACATCGAATTTCTCTATATAACGAATTTTTAGTAGGAACGGTCCCTTTTTCCCATGATCTCATTAAAAACAGTTTCCATATATCGAAATATCTATCTCCATATAACGAATTTTTTCATAAAATGTTCTTTATTTATTGTTTTATAAAAGCTTCCAAATCACATGGAATCAATTTTCAATCACTGATTAGTGATTTATCGTTTTGTGCTGAGTTTTTTATCTTACTTTTCTACCTTGAATCTCCTTGTTTTTTATGCCCAAATTCGTCTCTTCCCCCCCCCCCCCCCTTCCACTCACCTTCCAACATACTTCTTAAAACAGTGTCAATTGGATTGTTACACATATAAGAGCGGGATCAGAGAGGTAATTGAAGTTTAAGGTGAATGAGAATTCAAATGGAGGAAAATGTTCCCGATACAACTTTTCATTCTTTGCTAAAGTGTGAACATTTTTTTGAGAGTGTAAAAATTTTGAAATCAAAACAGTGAAAAATTACAGATTTCTTCGTCTAAAATTAATGTAAGTTTTCCTTATGTGATTTTTATTATGCTTTCAAATAAATGTCTGTTTTCTTTTTTGAAACTGTTTAAATAATTCAGAAATAAAATATTAGGTTAATATTTATAGTTAAACATTTCAAATTCTTAATTAAACACCTCAAATGTAATTTTTGTTCAAAATTTACACATTAAATAGGAATTTTTACTCTTTCTCTATGTAGCGAATTTCTCTATATAACGATTTTTTTACTGGAACAATGGATTTCGTTATATAAAGACTCGACTGTATATTCTTTTGCAGTCAAAATATCATTACCGTAGGTTGTCCCAACAAGCAATTTATTAGGTAAAGATTTGACTAAGTTCTATTTAAAACAGATGGTTATAATTTTTTAATACATTTTTATATATTAAGATGCTACTAATTAAAAAAATATTTATTTTCATTAATTAAACTTATCTGTAATTCTTAATAATTATTTTAAACCGTGTCCTAAGAAAGAGTATCATTGCCATGCTTTGACAAAAAGTTCATCTGGAATTTTTTAGAGGAAAGCACATGCCTTTTTATCAAGGCAAAAATACTCCTTAAAAGTCAACTTTTTATCAAGTTTAGGTGAATAGAATAAATAGTTTTATAGTTTTAATAAAACAAGCAAAGACTTTGAATGTTTTGGTGAGTATTTTTTTATACGTCATTACCGTACCCACTTCTAATTGCTAATTAAATGAACTTTTATTTCTTAATCTGTTTTATTATATAAGAAATAGAAAATCATTGTATGGGCTAGAAGATATATGGCTGCCATTTATGCCTGGGGAAAAATAAAAATATTTTGCTTAATTTGTCATTACCGTAGATGTCATTACCGTGCTCACTTATGTTCATTATCAAGTTCATTAAAATTTAAAAATTAGTTTTAAAATGTTAAATTAGTAATTTGGTCTCTGCTGATGGTTGTATATTAATGTTTATGAGGAAAGGTAATTATTTACAAAAAATTAAAACTTTCTGATTATTTCTAAAAACTTGATTTTGTTATTACAAAACATGGACATATTTTGAAAATGACCCAACTGCTATTGGCTGTCTCACAGACCACTGGGTTGTCTTTTAATTTTCAAAGTTTAATTTGTAAATTAAGTTTAACTACAAACACTAATAAAATTTTGTTCCGTAAAGAGCACTAGTACTATCGATAAAAATTTCTGGGGAATTATGATTATAAAATTCAAACTGTTTAGTACAGAAACAGTATCGAGTTAAACGAGCCTTTTATTTATCTTTTGATCAAGCTATCTCTCTCACAGTAGATATGCAACAATTTCCAAGGCAGTAGTTAAGGTTTAAGAAGCTAATTGGGATATTCATTTGATATATTTTCCTCATAACTTTATGGGAAACAGCCCTTCGCGAAATTGTCATGATGGCAAATCTAACTGAAATACAATCATTAAAATTTTTCGCTTTTTTTTGTTTAATTGTAAGGACAACTTCCTTGGTAATGACCAATAATCATGCTTAATCATAAAATAATCTGAAGAAACCTGAAGTTTACAGGAAAATTTATTGCTACTGTAGTCATAAATTTGAAGGTGATAACTAGATGACAGATTCCACATAAAAGTAACCAAAGTGTTATTTATCGACCAAAATTAGAATATTCAGTTATCTTCTTAAAATAACTCTGCAGTGCCAGCTTGCCCAAGAAAATAAACGATAAGCAGCTAGCAATCTGTTATCGGCAACGGAACTACAGACGGATATAGATTTTAAAATCTGTGTGCAGTGATTCTTCCTCGTGTTATTGCTTCTTTTTGACAGAACCTGGATTGCTTTTTGTGTATTTCAAGGTTTTTCCTTTCTGGTGTATGTATATTGTCTGCTTTTGAAAGAATACACGTGTATAACTGTTTCCATTTTAAACATTGCTATTATATTATAATGGAAAGTTAAAGTGTGGTTAATGAAGTGTTTATGCATTTAAACGAGTTTCTCAAAGCCAGTGGCGTAGTTACATTTTTTGGCGCCCGGGACAGGAAGAAATTCTGCGCCCCGACACCCGAAAAAAAAATAACCACATTATTTTTTATTAAGATGAAAAATAAGTCCTCCATCTTCCTTGTTTTTAAGTTCAGTTAATTTCACTCAAAACATACGAAAGCAAAATGCGCAGAACCTGATTATAGAAAATTTTCGTCACTACTGAATTTGAATGGGTCAGCTATCGCCGTTGGCTACATTATGGCGAGGCGACATACTTTTATTTCCAATTTGGCGGTATTGTTAAATTTGCCAAGAATTTGACGTGGGTGGATATGCCTTATAGTTTTAAGCGTGTTGGACTAGCAACAATTATTTCAGCAATGAAAGTAAACTTTCGAGAAACTACACTTACTAAAACTCATAAATTAAACCCGAATTTGAAAAAAAAAAATATTCTGTCTTGTTTCAAAACGGCAGCCACACTCGGCGAGGACGGCTTTCCAGCGGTCTGGCATGGAAGAAATGAACTTCTAGATTTAATCATGCCAGATTTCATGGTTCCAGACCTAATAATGGTATCTTCTAGTTTAATTTTGGTAACCTGCTTCTTTTTAAAATTTTTAGCACACATTACAAGCCAAACAGTTTAAATGCGATTAAGATCATGACTACTCTAAGGCCAGTCCATAGCTTTAATACCAAATTTTTTCACATAGGACTGCACCTAAAGTGGGGAAATAGGTCGAAAATTACTTCATTAATTTATATTATGTTGTGGAGATAAAAAAACTTGTAAATGACACAAGAAAATCTTTTTTTAATAAATTATATTCTACTTGCCAGTTTCGCTGTATGTCAGAATAATAAGTTTTCTTTAAAAATGCATTTCTCTGCAATTTAAAGTTATTTTGAATAACTGGTTTTAAACACTCCTCCAAGATACCAGTGAAAATTGATGTTCAGTAATAATTTTAGTCATCCCATTGCCTTGGCTGAATTTACTTTCCAGACCATCTGGCTCACAAGGAATGTCACACTCGGCGAAATGAAATCTTCATGAAATGCTTCACTTTTTCGTCTTCTGACATGACACTTGCTGTACAATCCATGGAGGTTGAGTTTAGATTCTTCCGAAACAATTATTGTGTCCTACTGAGCGCTTGCCCACAAAACATGTTTTTGCACCCAAGAAGCTTCTGCATAGTACTTTTGTACGTTAAGGTTTTTTGGGATGCGATAAGCATGCAGACCACATTACGTAAGCCATCGTTGGACACTTCATGCACTTATATTGTTATATTAACACCATAGGCGTTTAAAAATTAAACTTTTAAATCAAGAGTACTTGCATGACAATTACAGAGACACATCTGGTTCAGATAGATTTTATTTTCACGTGTTGTAGATACCCTCTTTCTGCATGATCAGGCTATTCTCTCGACATTTCCAGCTTCAATTTAATCACTCTATGTAGAAAATGCAGACTGATGACATTCTACTATTTTGGTGATCACAGTTGTCGAAAACCCTTCTGTACTTAAAGCAAATGTCATGATTTTTCCGGGCGTCAGCTAAAAGCATGGAACTATCGAGGCTACCGAAAAAGACAGGCTACCGCGGTGCATCCCACATGTATTTTTTTACAGACCGCTAGAGTCACGTGATGCCCTTTTCGCACACCTTCATTGGTGCATTCGAGTATCACGTGACTCCAGCAACCCGTAAAAAATGTTACGTGGAATGCACCGCGGTAGCCTGTCTTTCTCGTTAGCCTCGGGAATTATGCTTTCACAGATTAAAGAATCACGAAAAATGCTCATCTCTCATTCTGGCACACTACTTGTGAAAACTGGTTGATGCATTACTTGTAATTGTTGTATGTTTCAATATTAGCGTGCTATATATTGCTTTGAAGCATCTGAATTAATTTTAGGAAAACAAAATAGTGCGTTAAAATTGCAAAAAGCGTATTTTTCTAGGTGATGCAATTCTTTTGTCTGACACTGGATGTATAAAAATTCACATTTGAATGGAAGGTGGTTTTGGGGTATGAAGATTATCATCGCTGAAAATATACAGAAATTTATTTTCGCCTTACTTTAGACGGAAACTCTGTGTAACTAAGACGAAATTTTCTATTTGAATTTGCTGGTGGAAGTTTTCCCAGCCGATAATCAGGCCCTGTCCGGACAGCTGCTACTTACTTTTTGTGATGGAAGCTACCTAAAAGAGGGAAACATGAAAATGTAGTGTAATCAGTTTTCTCTAACGCATATGCGCCAAATTAAAATATATCCTTCTATATCCTTCTATATATATATAAAAGTTTTGATTTGGAAATGGACCAATGAAAATCTGCTTAGATATTCCCGGCAGATCGGCATCCAATTTGAATGCTTAAGCATGGCCTTTCTTCGTTAATATTAAAAAAACTGTTGCATACAAAAATATGAAAATCGGTAGTGTTATAGAGAAATGTTTGATAAACACGCTGATGCAGACAGTTTTCATATCGAAGAATTATTTTAAGAGATATTTAATGCCAAAGTTGGACAAAATCGTTCCATTAAAAAAGTGTTATAGAAGCAAAAACTGTACATAGGAATTTAATCATTTTTAGATCATTTTACGCGTCAGAATTTTCCGGTGTGCAGACTGCATTTAGTTTTGTAATTTGACTCATTTTTTGAGGTTTTATTTCTATTTTAAATTCAAATTTTCAGCATTTCGAGAGATATTTTTTACATATTTTAGAAAATTGTATTAATTTAAACTGTTGCCAACTGTATAAACAGCGCAATCAGTAATGTTTGCTTCAAATTAAAAAATTATTTTACACGCGACTATTATAAACAGAAAATATAAAAAGCTTAAACTCATTGAAAATTACGTCATAAAAACTATATTTACACGTGAATTTTAAAAGAAAAAGAATATTGTAAAATAATAAATTCATTAACATGCGTTAGAAGTCTTGCTGTTGATGCGTTCCCCAAATTGGCGTCGTTAAAAAGTCGCGCCAATATGGGACGTATATGACATCTGTGCCAAACTTTCAGATGAACGGCCAAGGATCAGACCGTATTTTTTATGGTAGTTGATGACTTGATAATATAGATGAAATGATGGCGATAGAATAATATTTGGTGACTTATCACCTGTGCCTGGCTAACATTAAATTACCAAAATGGCACCTAGAGTATAAAAAGTGAAGTGGTCCGCCTGGAACTGTTGATGATAGTCACATGACTTAGGCTATTGTTATAGAGATTGTTTTAAAATACCGGGAGACAAAGATTCTGTATACTTAATTTATTTTATTTTAGCTTCTTTTCAAATGTTTAACTGATCCTCTTTAATCAAAAACAAAAATAACCATTGGATGTCTTAACAGCAACTGATTCGCCCTTAAATTTTTGCAATCAAAGGGAATTTATGAATATTATGATTATAATTATTAGGATTATATTATATATTATGATTATATTATGATAATATTTATGAATTTCTAGGTACAAAAATGGCACCTAGAGTATAAAAAGCGAAGTGGTCCGCCTGGAACTGTTGATGATAGTCACATGACTTAGGCTGTTGTTATAGAGATTGTTTTAAAATACCGGGAGACAAAGACTCTGTATACTTAATTTATTTTATTTTAGCTTCTTTTCAAATGTTTAACTGATCCTCTTTAATCAAAAACAAAAACAACCATTGGATGTCTTAACAGCAACTGATTCGCCCTTAAATTTTTGCAATCAAAGGGAATTGAATGGAAACCCGTTTACAGGGAGATCTGCACAGCTTTTTTCAGTATAATTCAATCTTCTCTACTATTTTTAAAACCCATCAGATTATCGTGTTTTTAGATTCTGCGGTGTCTGAACGGGGGTTGGCGAGCGTAGCTTGCAGGGGGCAAAGTCCCCTAGTCACTATATACAATTATTTAAATTCAGAAAACTATAAAATGTTGAAGACCAGTGATCAGAGCATCTGACTACCACGCAACAAATCCAGAGGTCGATTTCGGGCTGGTCCACTCATCTTTTCATCCCTTCGGTGTCAATAAAATGAGTACCAAGGTTACTTGGGAAATAAACTCTGAGAGTTTCGCGTTAAGCAGACAACCTGACCGGGCATAAGCAGTCTAGCACCTCAGGGCCTACGGTCATGAAAACATGGTTGGGCACTGATAGGCCCTGATCCTTAATAGATCTAACGCAATAGGTTTAGTTAGTTGATAAAAGTTTAAAATGATCTTTTCTATAATATTATTACTTTTCTGAGATAAATATGAAATATTACAAAAATTTGAAAATTAACCGTCCTAATTGAAAATTAACCGTTCTGCAGCAAAGTCAATTACTAAATCAATATAACTAAAGAAGATGCAACAGTTTTTTCAATGGAAAGATTCGAGAGTATTTTTTATGTTATATTTGATCCTAAATATTCTTTAATTAGTTTAAGCTTCCTAAACCACCGTTTTTATCATGCAACAGATAGGAGTAAAATTTTAAAAACATCATAAAGAAATTTTCCCTATTCGATGGCGTAAAAATTGAAAAGTTGCAGTATTTAGAAGCTTAAAAAATAACAATAAAAGGTAAATTTAATCGTCTCCTGTTGCCGCCGTTAAAATCATGCCAGCGTTACGTACAGACACGCTTGTCGTTTATAATATAGATATATAGATATCTACCTGGATAAAATGAGAAGGAACTATTCAACACGTTCGCTGCCAGCTACGAGAACATTCGTACATAGCAATCTGGGTTTTCTTGCCAGCTACGCGATAACTCGGGTGCAGTTGTTTATCTATTTACGAAGTATCCCGTAGGTGGCACAGGGAGCAAAAATTTAATTTCATATGCCAACAACGAGAATACTCGTGTGAATTTGTTTTTTACTAAAAGTAACCTCTTATATATATATATATATATATTTAAATAATAAAACAACAGAAAATAATTTAAAAGCTCAAAAATGCAGATTTGGTATTGGCGTGATTGAGCAGATGCACCATCTCAGCTTTGGCAGCGAATGTACACCGGTGTGCAAAAATTAAGGACGGAGCAGATAAATTAGCACAAAAGCCGAAAAAGGCTACAGAACAAAATTAAAGACCAATCAGGAGATAGACCTGGAACAAATGCAGTAGGATATGTGCATATATGGCATATGACGTAACAGGGGGCGGTCCTAAGGGGATAAAGTACAGAGGTGGTGGACGTTCAGCAATTCGGTGAAATCTGTTTCATGGTGTACAGGGATTTCAATGACGGTATTTTTTAATACTATTGTGTGATATAGCCAAGAGGCAATCCAGGAGATGTCATCTGGAAGATCTTACACGACGTCGCATCATTGGGAGATTGGAAGAAGGTCGAAGTGTGCCAAGTGTGGCAGAAGAGTTCGGGATCGCACACAGTATCGTTTCACGAGCCTCTAGTGCATTCCAAACGATGGGAACAGCTGTCCGAGCATTCAGCAGTAATCGCCCACGAGCAACAACAACAGTGGAAGACCGTTATAATGTCCTACTGGCCATAAGAAACAGGCAACCGACATCTGGAGAAATCGCAAGGCAGATGGAGCAGACTACTGGACGTTGGATATCACGTTTTACCGTGGTTAGAAGACTGCATACATGTGGTCTATACGCACGACTACCAGTACAGTGTTTACCATTAACGCCTAGTCATCGGAGACACCGGTTTCCGTGGTGCCAAGAGCACAAGAACTGGACACAACAGGAGTGGGGTCAAGTACTCTTTACGGATGAGAGCCGATTTAGTCTGACGAGGGATTCTGGCCGTATACACATCAGGGGATGCAGGGTACACGTAATCATTTCTCCAACATCATCGAAAAGGACCGTTTTAGAGGTAGCGGAATTCTTGTTTCGGACGGTATCATGCTTGAAAGCCGTACGAACTTCCACGTCTTACAAGGAGGTTCAGTCTCTGGTGCCCGCTATTGAGCCGAGATTCTCTTGCCTCACGTGCATCTGTTTAGAGGTGCTGTGGGTCCGGACTTCCTCTTCATGGACGAAAACGCTCCCCCCTCATCGTACAGTGGCTGTCGAAGAGCTCTTGGAGAGTGAAGATATACAACGCATGGATTGGCCTGCAAAGTCCCCGAACCTAAATCCCATAAGACACATATGAGACCTTCTCGGGAAATGCTTGGCAGCACGTGACCAGGCGCCAGCAGCGATCCTGCAGCTGCAATTCGCGTTACAAGAGGAATGGAACTCTACGCCTAAACAGCTCCTTGACAAGCTTGTCCTCAGCATGGACAGACGTTGTAAATCCTGAATCGCAATGAGGGGTGACCATATCACTTATTAGAGACTGAATTATTACTACCAGGTGCCTGTAACAGACATTTCTGTCTTCTCTGCAGATGTGCTCCAAGTGACTTTTTCCATAAAGTGCTTTTGTATCCTTTTGATCCCATGTTTAGAAAGGTTTTATCACTTGTCCCATATTTTCACATTTTGCAGATCTTATGGTATGATTGCGGTCGATGTGGAAAACTTATGCAAGACGTTACATTCGAAAAACCCTCTCGTCCTTAATTTTTGCACACCAGTATATTTTAAACTAAGTTACCATACCTACAGGAATAATAAGGCAGAAATTTTTTTATCATAAGAAAAAATAAATAAGGGCCTTGGCGAAATTTTCCTGTGGGATTAAAGTTAAAGTAACAGTTTCACCAGCATTTTTCTACTCCTCCTGGAAATTCATAAACAATGGCTCCCTAAAGTGTTCGTACACTTAAAAAATTTTTAGTAAAAAGGAAGTACCCTGGAATTCGAATATGAAGTTCAATATTGTTCCACATAATATCCAACATTTTACTTAAATATTGACTGATTTTCTTTTTATATAAAAATGAAAACGGAAGTAGGTAGAGAAAGAACACGCCACAAATGTCTTCGTACACAGAAAAGTTTCGGATAAATTCATAATTAAATTTATCGTCTGTCGCTTTATTTTTATTTTTGCATTGTGGTGACATTTAAAAAAACTTCTGGCTTTAATTTTTTCTTGCTTTCTTCGTAATATTCTATTTATTATAATATATAAAGATTCTTTTTAAGTGTACGAAGACATTTGTGAGGTAAATTTTTTGTTAAGAATAACTTATAGATCTTACAGTAGCGCTCAAAAGTATTTTGACAACCTTATATTCTCTCTTATTTTATTGAATATAAAAATGTAAAAGAAAATATATTCCCTATAATTGAGAACACTATGACTACAGTTATTCAAATGTATCAAGTTTCAACTTGTTTATTTACATTCGGCGCCACCGAAGAAATATGATTCCTCCTTAGCTCAAAAGTTTTTTGACAATTAGTTTGCATTTAATTGTTGAAGGTGTCAGTGGCGCTATAGCTTCGATTAGTGTTTATATCGACTTATTGTGACTATTTTTAAATGCCGAAATGTAAAAAATATTGAAGTGATTCTGGAAAAGCCGCTGTAAATGCACTTAAGAAAGGTAGACTGCAAGCAGCTCGTTCTTTTAACGTGTCTCGTCAACTTGTTATTACATGGAATAAAGTTTTTAATAAACAGAAATACATCGAAAATAAGCCTCAAAATGGCCATCTGAAAAAAACAACTTGCAATGTTGACTGTATTCTAAAAACGATATCTGCAAGTGTTTGTCGTAAGTCCACTGTAATAATAAAAAATGAATTGAAAGAAAATTACGGCATAGAAATACACGTTTCATCAGTCAAACGACGCCTAAACCTCTATGGTTTACATGGCAGAAGACCAGCAAAAACACGTTTCTAATCTACTAAGAATAGGATGGCAAGAGTTGCATTTATAAAACGGCATAACCCTTTCAGGGGCAAAGGAATTCCATTGCTAAAGTGTTGAATTTAATGCCTGACAACGGAATTTGAAAACAAATTTATTTGTAAATAAGAAAAAGCTATATTTCACACACATAATAAACCGAAATTTTTTAACCAAAATTCCGGTGTCAATCATTAATTTCAACGCTTTAGCAATGGAAATACTTTGCCCCTGAAAGGGTTATGCCGTTTTACAAATACGACTCTAGCCTTCCTATTCTTAGTAGATAACAAACGTGTTTTTGCTGGTCTTCTGCCATGTAAACCATAAAGGTTTAGGCGTCGTTTGACTAATGAAACGTGTATTTCTATGCCGTAATTTTCTTTCAATTCATTTTTTATTATTACAGCGGACTTACGACAATCACTTGTAGATATGTTTTTTAGAATACAGTCAACATTGCAAGATGTTTTTTTTTTTGGATGGCCAATTTGAGGCTTATTTTCGATGTATTTCTATTTATTAAAAACTTTATTCCATGTAATAACAAGTTGACGAGACCAGTTAAAAGAACGAGCTAATTCTGCTTGCAGTCTACCTTTCTTAAGTGCATTTACAGCGGCTTTTCTAGAATCACTTCAATATTTTTTACATTTCGGCATTTAAAATAATCACAATAAGTCGATATAAACACTAATCGAAGCTATAGCGCCATTGACACCTTCAACAATTAAATGCAAACTAATTGTCAAAATACCTTTGAGCTAAGGAGGAGTCATATTTCTTCGGTGGCGCCGAATGTAATCAAACAAGTTGAAACTTGATACATTTGAATAACTGCAGTCATAGTGTTCTCAATTATAGGGAATATATTTTCTTTTTCATTTTTATATTCAGTAAAATAAGAGAGAATGTAAGGTTGTCAAAATACTTTTGAGCGCTACTGTATTATTAAATACCCATCTTGAAATATTAATTTTAATTAATGGATAGAGCACTGTTTCATTGAAATTCGTAAGTGTACGAACACTTTTGGGAGCCAGTGGCTGATAGGTTATGCTCTGGAAGATGGTAGACAGGAGGTGCTGGGTTCGGCCTAACCGTTCGGAGTTTTCGTAGTATTCTTAGAACCTTGGGAAACCTTGCGTAAATACGGGTTAGGTTCCCTTAGAAATACCACCACGGAGGGCATTCCCCCGAGGGCGTATATCCCTCGTGCAGATAATCGGTCGTCATAAATAACACACACACCACTTTGGGAGCCACTACATACTCGAAGCAAAGTTAAACGTATTCTTTAAAAGGGTATATTTTAAATGTTCATTTAACTGACTGTAGTTTTTAACATAGAAGTTAACTGAAGCGAAGTCTGAAACATTATGCATCATATTAAGCAAGATGTTCCCATTTAACCCTTCAAAGGTAATCGTCGTAATTTTAACGAATACATTTGAAATAACGCTGAGCACATTTGCCTTTTTATGATTAATCGATACTACATTAAGCGGACGTGATTGTACAAGCAAAAAACTTCTGTTATTATAATTTAAATAACTTATTTTAATTATTTAAATTGACATTTTTTATGAAGAAGATTTTGGTTAAAGTCTTGAAAATGTATTAACCGCTTCCCTGATTATCCCGAGTTATCTCGGGTTCGTATATATTAAAATTAATTATTATCCCGAGAATATTCGGGCATGCCCTAATTTGTCACTTCAATTTGTTTTATTACGTTTTTATTCATCCTGAAACTTTAAAAGAAAGAAAATATTTTTATATAATATAATAAACTAGCAAAACCCGCGGTTTTGCTCGCGTAATAGTTGAAATATGTCAAGTGATATTTGTATGTCTAATTTTTATTAGAAGAAATTATACTTTTAGGAATAATTCAAGAATTATTAATTAAGCTACATTTTGACTAAACTTCATTATTGCACTGCGTTAGACAGAAATGAGACTTAAATTAATAAGAACTAAAACTAATACTAAATAAATGATATAGAAAGTATCTTGAAGTTTTTATGCTCATTTCAGTATTCATTTGAAGTTTTGAATTTTTTAAAAACCGTTCTTAGTACCAATTTACATCTTAAAATTAACCATAATCTCAAATTCGAAGAATCTTGTCTAACATTCTACCACCTGTCTGGTGGCAGTGGAACATAAAATTCCTGTGTTTAAAGAGAGTCTGTAACCATTGATTTGCCAACATTACTTTTGAAAGCGGTTGGTATTCCTAATATTCCATAGAAAGCGTCAAGGCTTTTTTAGAACATTTGTTGTTCTTGCCAAGCCCAAATGTTAGTGGCACCGGCATAAAATATAGTCTGTGTAGGATCAGGGACTATCACCATTGTTTCGCAACCATTACTTTTGTAATCGGTTTATTATTTCCTGATATTGCATAAGAATCGTAATTTAGGACTTTTTTAAAACGCTTTTCGCTTCACCCCTTTTAAATTTAGAATTATTTTTGACTGTTCTTAGAGGGAATTTATATTTTATAAGTAACTACAATTCCATATTTCAAGTTTCTAGCCTTTTCAGTATCACAAAAATTGCAATTTAGAACGTTTTTCGCTTCTTCAATCCTCTGGTGTTAGTGACACAGACATAAAATATAGCTTATGTTTGAGCAGGTTCTATCATCTCCAATTCGAAACCATTATTTTTTAAATCGGTTTGGTATTTCATAAAAATCGTAATTTAGAACGCTTTTAGCTCACTTCACACTTCTAAAATTAGAATTTTCTTTCGACGGTTCTTGGAAAGCATTTGCATATTTTAAGTAATTACCATGCCAAATTTAAAAATTTTAGACCCTCAGAATCACAAAAATGCCATTTAGAACATCTTTTGCTCATGCAACCCGCAGGTGGTAGTGACAACAACATAAAATATAGCCTATGTTGGAGTAGCGACTGTCACCATCCATTTGCAATAATTGCTTTTAAAATCGGTTTGATATTTCCTGAGAAAGCTTTGAAATCGCCATTTAGAACGTTTTATAGAGCGCTTTTCGCGCATCATCACCCCTTTTAAATTTCAATTTTTTAAATAAAGGTTCCTAGAAATTATTTATATCTTATAAGTAACTACCACGCCAAATTTAATGTATCTAGACCATTTAGTATCACAAAAATCGCATGTTTAGAACATTTTTTGACCCTGCACCCCCTTTGGTGCAGTGACATGTACATAAAATATAGCCTATGTTGGAACAGGGACTAAACAACATCATTTTGATACCATTACTTTTGAAATCGGTTCGGTAGTTCCAGAGATTACCTTCTACAAATAAACAAACAAACTTTACTTCTTTGTAATATTAGTATAGATTATATATAATATTTGAAGGCAGTTTTAAAGTTTCGTGATGTGGAATGCAAATGATGAAATGCAATGATGCAATTGCAAAAAATGTGATGATTTTTTGCATTAAAAAAAATGGTAAGGGAAGCAGTTGTCATTGGTATAAATTTACAAATAATTTGTGCGTGAAACTAATTCGTGACTGTTCACGTTCGCTGTAATACATTTAATTTTAATGCTGATTTCTATTGGTTTGAAATTCAACTCACCAATTTACTTACCGGTTTACTTGTTGAAAAACATCAGCTAGAATTAAAGGGGAAAGCGTTGCGGTTTTCTTCTTAAACCCCATTTCAGAATAAGTAATCGTAGGATGGCTTCTTACGTCTTTCTCACGTAACACATTCACAGTTCTTAGTAAGTTGAAAGAACTCATTTATTTTTTATGCGATTTCATCATGCACTAAAGCAAACATGTAATAAATTATGGCTGAATTTACGAAAAAATAGATTCTCCCTGTTAAGAACCTAACCCTTTTTAGTTTATAAGCAAGAATAAATAAATACATAGCAACTTGGATTAAAATATTATGTTTCAGTCTTGAAAGAGTGTTGTGGACTAGGAAATTCGAATAACAAAGATAAAAGATTATAGTATGAGTTAATTAAGACATTATGAATGTGCTTAACTGATAAAAGATGTACCATACGTTCCAGTGTATATCTTTAGCTTAATTTGTTAACTCTGAAATAGGGTATTTTGGATATATTCAGCGTATAAAAGTCGACCGCAAAATTCACTCATGAAAGAAACCTTACTTTTTTTTCCGAGAAAATAAATGTTATGTTAGAAATAAATTATTTGTATTGATAATTTTTGCCTTAAATATATCTGAAAATATAATGATTTATGCTTTCTTTCTCTGGCTCATTTCATAGTTATAATTTTTTTTCTAAGTCAATTATTAATTCTTTTTAAAAAGTAATTAATGTCTTTACAACAGTAAGTTTTAACTATTGTGCAAGATATGTCGGAAATGACAAACTTTATGGGTCATAATTGCAAGGAAAAGATCGACGCTTATTGAAATTATCGCTACAGCTACAGCTCCAAAAAAGTTTAATAGAAATTTAAATTATCTATACAATAATAAGACTATAACTAATAAGCTATATGGGACTATAGTAATTATAGCGCAAGAGTATTTTAACTGCTTACCAGTTTTGACCGTATCTCATACGGGCAGCGTTTTTTCGCACAGCGTGATTTGCCCGTGCTATGTGCGGGAATAGTATTTTCTAGGCTTACATTTTTATTTATCCGGTATATTTCAATCTAGTAAGCAATTTCACTCATAAATGGCAGTAGTTTTCCGCAAATATGTTTTTCTGTTATCTAGCTTTTGAATTCTACGAGAAGCACCTGTTTGCTGACATTTGAAGAAAACTCTGTTTCAAAATTATATTTTGTGCATAAGTTTGTCTTTTTATTTCAGGTAACTGAGATCCGTATAATCTTTATATCATTATTCGGACGTTTAATTCTAATTTTGCATGTAAATTTCTATATTAACTACAAATGGATGACATTGAAAGCAGTGATTCCGAAAATTCTGATTTCATTGATTGTGAAATTTCTGTTGGTGTATCTGATATTTCTTCGGATTTTTGACACGGTTATATTAGAACACAGTTGAAATAGTAGTATTTTTTCTAAAATTCGACTAGTTGGAAAATGCAAGGTGCTGCAAGTTTGGCCGTGTTCTAGTTGTAACTAAAAAAATGAAAGGGAATAGTCTGTAACTTATTTGATAGACAGTGGTTATATGGAGATTCTTAAAAAAAATCCAGGGCCATATAACGTATACTATCCACTATACCTCTGAGGTTTGGTATCTTTACTTAAACGGTATTGTCAGACAACCGTTATGTACTTTGAAAACCTGTAGATATCAAAGTCTCAAACTTATTTCCTGCGTTACTCACGTGCTTTGACATTACTCGCTTATTGAGCCCGCCAAACTAACGGTTGTCTGCGAAACATTTACACTTTTTTTTATTCTCTTATAAACTAGATATCTAACAAGATATCTTCTTCATTCGGTTGTCTCCAGGTACCATGGTCGACTTATGTACTCTTCATTTTATTATCCGTGTGCACTATGCTTACTTATATAAATGAACATGGAATAATAAGAAAAAAATTTCTCCTTTATACAGACTGGTTTCAGTGGCGCAGGGGGAACAGGTTTAGTAAAATCCCCAGAGCACTCCAGAAGAAGGAGTCCTGCTACTTATACAATTACAGTCTTATACAATTTTAAGGGAAGACTTCGGAAATTTAAAAACTTAAATACTGTTTTTGTATAGAATTGAAATGGAAAAAACACTGCTCAATACTACAGATTTATAATTTCATTCTGATTTAAAACAGTTTCTTTCAAATTCATCAATGATAATAGTCTCTTAAGAAAATATGTAAAAATAATGTAAAGCACCATGAAATACCTTTGTATAAGTTGATAAGTTGATGTGGAAAGATACATGCTATTTGCCACTACAGATTATAAAACAGACACACAGATATATATGCATGTTGTTTACAACATACTGTGATTTTACATAAAAATCACAAATAATGCATAACTATTAATTAAGAGTAGATTTGATTTAAATTGAAATCCATTAAAAATATTAGTTAAAATCAGTTAATTAAAAATAAATACTTTTAAACATATAAATTAAATAATTAATATATATATATATATATATATATATATATATATATTTAAATATTTTTAAAAATAATAA
>OZ010788.1:211842833-212186833 GCA_963932465.1 Maratus speciosus | reverse complement strand
GTAGCGATAATTTCAATAAGCGTCGATCTTTTCCTTGCAATTATGACCCATAAAGTTTATCATTTCCGACATATCTTGCACAATAATTAAAAATTACTGTTGTAAAAGACATTAATTATTTTTTAAAAAGAATTAATAATTGACTTAGAAAAAAATTATAACTATGAAGTGAGCCAGAGAAAGAAAGCATAAATCATTATATTTTCAGATATTTAAGGCAAAAATTATCAATACAAATAATTTATTTCTAACATGAAATTTATTTTCTCGGAAAAAAAAGTAAGGTTTCTTTCATGAGTGAATTTTGTGGTCGACTTTTATACGCTGAATATATCCAAAATACGCTATTTCAGAGTTAAAAAATTAAGCTAAAGATATACACTGGAACGTATGGTATATCCTTTATCAGTTAAGTACATCCATAATGTCTTAATTAACTCATACTATAATCTTTTATCTTTGTTATTCGAATTTCCTAGTCCACAACACTCTTTCAAGACTGAAACATAATATTTTAATCCGAGTTTCTATGTATTTGTTTATTCTTGCTTATAAACTAAAAAGGGTTAGGTTCTTAACAGGGAGAATCTATTTTTTCGTAAATTCAGCCATAATTTATTACATGTTTGCTTTAGTGCATGATGAAATCACATAAAAAATAAATGAGTTCTTTCAACTTACTAAGAACTGTGAATGTGTTACGTGAGAAAGACGTAAGAAGCCATCCTACGATTACTTATTCTGAAATGGGGTTTAAGAAGAAAACCGCAACGCTTTCCCCTTTAATTCTAGTTGATGTTTTTCAACAAGTAAACCGGTAAGTAAACTGGTGAGTTGAATTTCAAACCAATAGAAATCACCATTAAAATTAAGTGTATTACAGCCAACGTGAACAGTTACGAATTAGTTTCACGCACAAATTATTTGTAAATTTATACCAATGACAGCTGCTTCCCTTACCAATTTTTTCGAAAAACAAAGCAAAAAAATCATCACATTTTTTGCAATTGTATCATTGCATTTCATCATTTGCATTCCACATCACTAAAACTGCCTTCAAATATTATGTATAATCTATACTAATATTACAAAGAAGTAAAGTAGTTTGTTTGTTCATTTGTAGAAGGTAATCTCTGGAACTATCGAACCGATTTCAAAAGTAATGGTATCAAAATGATGTTGTTAATCCCTGTTCGCAGGGATGTAGTGGAGGGTATACGCCATATACCTTCTGGATTTTTTTTAAGGAACACTGTATACCCTCTGTTTTTTTTACGACTACATCACTAGTTCCAACATAGGCTATATCTTATGTACATTGGCACTACTCCAAAGGGGGTACAGAGGCAAAAAATATTCTAAACATGCGATTTTTGTGATACTAAATGGTCTGGATACATTAAATTTGGCATGGTAGTTACTTATAAGATACAAATAATCTCTAGGAACATTTCTTAAAAAATTTGAAATTTATAAGGTGTGATGATGCGCGAAAATTACATAGGCGTAACCAGGGGGGGGGGGGTGCCCTGGGTGCCCGGGCACCCCCCCGCTTGCGCAGACTCAAGCACAATCATAAAAAAAAATCGAAGTCTACAAAAGAAAAAGAAGAAGAAGTGAAAGCAGAGTTCAATTAGTTTAGCAAATTAGTTTAGTTCAGAAAACTAACAGCCTAAGTTTTGAAGTGTGATAAAAAAAAGAAACCCATGTTCTTTTTTTTATTTTAAGAAAATTAGGTTATTTATCTTTTTTAAAACTAGTATATTTACAAGAATCTGTATTAGACATAATAATTCAAAAAGGTGGCTTTATAATCCCACTTTGACGTCTTTGTTTGTTGGAGATTTTTTTTAACTCCGTTCTTTCTATTGCATGTTTTTGCAATTTCATGAGAAATTAACGCAAGTTCTTGACGAGGATAGAAACTATTTGTCTATTATTAAATCTATCTCTAATTATTTCCAACAAAGTTGAAAAGTGTTTATGACTTCGGTTTGTCTGTCCGTCTGGCCGTCTGTACGCGCTCTAACTCCCGTAAATATACTCGGATCGTTCTGAAATTTTTGGATGTTAGTGACCTCTACCATAGCACAAACCCTATTGCAAATGAAGTTTGTAGCATGTTTAGTTCATTTACAGGGAAAGTCAAAAGTTTTCGTTACATTACGGACTATGGGAAAAAATCGTTTAAAATGATTTTTAATGATGGTACATGCTTTCAAACATAATAAAATTGATATGCATTTATCAAGTTGACTAAAATATGCATTTTCTGTACAATATGCGGCCCAAAAAATAGTTATTATTCATTTACAGGGCCGCACAAAAGAATTCCTTTACATAATGATATAAAAGAGGAGGGAATTTTTTCCGGCGTATTTTAATTATGTTAAACTATTACATGTATAATGAAATAGATATACGTCGCTAAGGTTTACTATAATTTATATCATGGATAATACGAAATGCAGAGCATTTACAGGGACACACAAAAGATTTCAGATACTATATTGTAACCGAAGTACTGTAAAGTAGCGATGATTGCTGGAAATGCATTTTTAATTATGTTATGTGCTTTTATGTTTCACTATATTTATGCATTGTATACGGTGTGTATAAATGCTGTAATTGATATACAGGGCTACTCAAAAGAATTCGTAATGGTTACTGGGTATGATTGCAAATTGCTTAAAGGTGATTTTTAAATGAGTTAAGCATTTTTACGCTGAACCGCATTTGGTTTACTAAGAAATGTTTGTAAAACATATATAAAATGACATGCAGGGTCACGCAAAGAATTGGATACATGGCCGTCTATAAATGATAATTTCTGGAAATGTGATTCTGGTAGTTTTAAGAGTGTTTTACTTTGAATTAAACTTTAGCTAAATAGTGGCGTGTAATAAAGGTATTAGGTTAACTGCAGAGTTTTACAAAAGTATACAAGTATGTTTAAATCTATTAGTATAAATTGCTGAAAGAGAAATTTCAACCTGTTATGTGTTTTCTTGCTAAACTAAATTTCTCCATTATATAGTATATATATCAACCTACAGATCAAATATAGGGCTGTTCAAAAGAATTGGAATACATATTTGCTATGGACGGTAACTGCTGAAATCAGTTTTTCAAATGTTTTATGTGTTTTCTAAAATGGTTACTTAGTTCACTTATATACCTTATTTCCCTAAATAACGAAGTTTTGTTAAAGCATTCAGGAAGTGTTGGAAAGTGTTTCATAATCTATGCTTAGCGCATGATTTTTCTTACTTGTTAGAGTTTCTTCTCGTTTCACGGCGTTTGTTTGAAAGTCGGAAAAGGAACCCGGTTTCAATCTTTTAGCCTAGTGCAGTAAATTTTGACCAAATTCGCGATTTTATTCTGCGATCATGATATTTACAATTTTTTCCCAAAATCGTTTGATGAAATTCACGTCTTTCTACGCGATTTTTTGTCGAAATCCGCATTTTTCACCACTAACATTTGACAAAATTCGTGTTTTTTAGCGCGATCCTCTGGCGAAATTCGCATTTTTCAACGCGAGATTTTGACGAAATTGGTATTTCTTTAGCACAATCCTTTCCACGATCTTTTGATGAAATTCGCTTTTCCTTTCCGCAGTCTTTTGAAGAAATTCGCGCTTTCTTTCTCCGATCCTTTGACGAAATTTATTTTCTGTTGCGACCGACTGACGAAACTGATTTTTTTACAGGGAGATCATTTGTCGAAATTCGGGATAGTTTTGCGCGACAGATCGGAAAATTCTCGATATCTTTCCGTACCAATTAACAAAATTCTCATTTCGTTTCCGGACATTTTGACGAAATTTGCAAAAATTTTTGCGTCAATCGTTTATCGAAATTCGTAATTTTGTTGCGCAATCTTTTGACGAAATTGCCGAATTTTCTGCACTCTTTTATCGAAATTCCCGATATTTTTCCACGATCGTTTGAAGAAATTCTCAAATTCTTCCGAGACCGATTCACTAATTGATTTTGAGAAATTCCATAAAAGAGATAAAAATCGCGGACTCACTGAAGAAAATACTCACTGAAGAATCACAGGTCTGTGAACGAATTTGGAGAGGGGAAATACTGCACAGCATTTTTTATTATGCGAAACTTTCCTTTTCTGTGCACAAATACCGCGATCCCGCACGTTATTTCAAACCCTGCTCCTCAAAGAAAACTTCATTACTAGAAGAGTTTCGTTGGTTGTTTTTTTTTTTTAAAGCGAACATAGAATTAAACAAATAAAGGATTGGGGGGGGGGGGGGGGCTACCTTCGGCAATGCACTCCCGAGCAAGCTACGACCTTTTCTGTCTCGAAACAAGCGAATTTTGAATTATTGCGTTTTTTATTTCGAGCCAAATTAAATTTTCACCTTTCTTATAAGAACTGATTTGACATTATTCCAATTCGAATTTAATCACAGCAATTGCAAAAATTACTGGAGAGTTTTTTCTATTTCAAAAAAAGTCAAAAAATCGCATTAAAAATTCGGAAGATATTAAAAAACCACAGGGAAGGAAATTAACTAATTGGGTAAAAGATTTAAACCGGATTCCTTTTGGGAATGTCGAAAAAAAAATCACCGCGAAATGCGAAAAAAACCCTCTAAAAATAACGTTAACCGTTCAGGACCGACATCTTCTTCGAATTTTATTCGTTTGGCACCACTTTTTGTCAATTATTTCACTTATTTTTATAAATCACGAAAATCTCGTAACTAAGTAAAATCAATTTTACTTTTATTTTTTACTTGTATCAAACTCAAGCATTTTAAGCACTTTTTGAGGGTGCATATATGTTCCCATGGTCCTCAACGGGTCAAAAAATTGTTAAAAATTGAAAAATCGCTGTAAGAATCCCGAATCTCGAAAACACTTTATTGAAAAGAAGACAAAGTTTACTGGATAAAATATTGAAATCGGATTCTTTTTTACTAATTTGAAAAAATTGTCGCAAAATACGAAAGAATTCGCATAAAAAATTCATTGAAAAATTCCAGAAATTGTCTTCGATATGCATGAGTTCAGTTTATCTAATATATTCGACACATTCTGAGGTAAAAACATGAATTACCGTATGTACCGCATGTATTATCTGAGATTTATCATCCGGCAAAATTTCATCTACAAGACTTTAGCTCAGATAATTTTAGATCTCATGCAGTGTTCCCCTGTGCCTATAGAAGTTTACAGTATGATTAAAGGCTTTTTTAAATCTTTATAAGAAGTTAGGGTGCCAAAAGGTTTTATACTTGTGACCACGCTTAGTCACTGTCTTATGTCACTGCTGCAAGGTTTTAGATTTAGTTTTAATGTTTTGAAACCCTTCTCACCCCTCCTCACGCAAACAAAAATCGCGTTTGAGCCCTTTTTAAAAGAAATACCACACAACTATACCTTCTAAGATGAAAACCTGTCTAAAACGGAAATGTCTGACCGGTTTTATGGGGTTCCGTTTTAGCAGGTTTTACTACATAAGATATTGTTTGTATCAAACATGTCTAGGTTAAAAAGTCTGGGCACCCCCCCGTTCAAAAGGCTGGTTACGCCTATGGAAAGCGCTCTAAAAAACGTTCTAAATGGCGATTTCAACGCATTCTCAGGAAATATCAAACCGATTTTAAAAGCAATTGTAGCAAATGGACGGTGACAGTCGCTGCTCCAACATAGGCTATATTTATGTTGTTGTCACTACCACCTGCGGGTTGCATGAGCAAAAGATGTTTTAAATGGCATTTTTGTGATACTGAGGGGTCTAAAATTTTGAAATTTGGCATGGTAATTACTTAAAATATGCAAATGCTTTCCAAGAACCGTCGAAAGAAAATTCTAATTTTAAAAATCTGAAGTGATCTAAAAGCGTTCTAAATTACGATTTTTATGAAATACCAAACCGATTTAAAAAATAATGGTTTCAAATTGGTGATGATAGAACCTGCTCAAACATAAGCTATATTTTATGTCTGTGTCACTAACACCAGAGGGTTGAAGAAGCGAAAAACGTTCTAAATTGCAATTTTTGTGATACTGAAAAGGCTAGAAACTTGAAATATGGAATTGTAGTTACTTATAAAATATAAATGCCCTCTAAGAACAGTCAAAAATAATTCTAAATTTAAAAGGGGTGAAGCGAAAAGCGTTCTAAAAAAAGTCCTAAATTACGATTTCTATGCAGTATCAGGAAATAATAAACCGATTACAAAAGTAATGGTTGCGAAACAATGGTGACAGTCTCTGATCCTACACAGACTATATTTTATGCCGGTGCCACTAACATTTGGGCTTGGCAAGAACAACAAACGTTCTAAAAAAGTCTTTACGCTTTCTATGGAATATTAGGAATACCAATCGATTTCAAAAGTAATGTTGAGAAATCAATGGTTACAGGCTCTCTTTAAACACAGGAATTTTATGTTCCACTGCACCAGACAGGTGGTAGAATGTTAGACAAGAATATTCGAATTTGAGATTATGGTTAATTTTAAGATGTAAATGCGTACTAAGAATGGTTTCTAAAAAATTCAAAACTTCAAATGAATACTGAAATGAGCATAAAAACTTCAAAATACTTTCTAAAGTATCATTTATTTAGTTTTAGTTCTTATTAATTTAAGTCTCATTTCTGTCTAACGCAGTGTAATAATGAAGTTTAGTCAAACTGTAGCTTAATTAATAATTTTTGAATTAATCCTAAAAGTATAATTTCTTCTTGTAACATATTATTCAGAATTCAGGGTGGAAACTATCTTATGTTACGAAATAAAACCGGATAACTTATCATTGACTAATAAGTTTTAATATTTACATCGTATTTACGTATTACTATTTACAAAATAACTCGGTTAATTTAAAATACGGCATAGCTCAAATGCCTTGTCGGCAACAACTTTGTAAACATTCTTCTCTCTCCTACGATATTTTCATAAATTCCCTGTACAAAATCTATGTTATCTTTAAATGCCTCACTATTTACAATTTTATCACGTAATTCGAGGACTTTATCATCGCTACTTACTTCTACTTTTAATTCTGAAGCTAATGTGATTAAATCAATTTTCTTACCCTTAGAAAGAAACGCCATCATTTGAACTAAATATGTTTTAGCTAACTTCAAACTTAATTCGTGTACGAATAACTCTTAGCAAAATACGTAATTTTTAACATATATAGAACATAAATAACATACAATATCTTTCAAAACTCAATATAATGACACCAATTATTTGCCTTTTTTTTTTTTTTTTTTTTTTTTTACACAATAATATCAATCATATAATAATTAAAATAATGCCAAGCACTCATTTATAATAATAACTTCATAATAAAATAGCTCAGTGCAACTATATAAATGTATAAAATAAAGCAAACGATTTTTATTTTTCAATAATAATTATTAGAATTATTTCTCTTATGAATATCTTCATTTAATTCAGTTACTAAAATACTTGAAGCTGCAGACGACTTTTCGTATTTCAATTCTAAGGAAAATATCACTCAGCTGAATAGAACAATTCCAAAATATTTCGATTCTGGATGAATCAAAAGTACTTTTGTATAAATTTTTTACCTTAGTATCTATATTTTCTTATTAAAACAGTTTAACACAATTTAAAAATAATACTTATCTTCATATCTTGCTTCTGTTCGAGCCAGACGTTGGGGAGCCACTTCTGTAACATATTATTCAGAATCCGGAGTGGAAACTATTCTTATGTTACAAAATAAAACTGGATAACTTATCGACTAATAAGTTTGGCACAGATGTCATATTCGCCCCATATTGGCGTGCTTTTTTTCGGTTGCCAATTTGGCGAAAACATCAACAGCATAAACAACATAATCCGGGTTACCACATCAAGCAAAATAACGACACTTTGGAGCAAGTAAAGTACCCGTTGCCTATATGATATTGGCGTCAGAAACAAATCGCGCCAATATGGGGCGAATATGACATCTGTGCCATAAGTTTTAATATTTAGATCGTATTTACATGTTACTATTTACAAAAATAACTCAGTTAATTTAAAATACGGCATAGCTCAAATGCCTTGTCGGCAACCACTTTTGTAAACATTCTTCTCTCTCCTAAAGTCTAATTTACTCAGCTTGTCAGTTCTTTTAAAAGAAAAGAAAAAAAAAAGTAAAGGAGAAAAAATATGATGGAGTGCGTATTGTTCGAGCGTTACATTCTAATAAAAATTAGATATACAAATATCACTTGACATATTTCAACTATTACGTGAGCAAAACCGCGGGTTTTGCTAGTTTATTATATTATATAAGAATATTTTCTTTCTTTTAAAGTTTCAGGACGAATAAAAACGTAATAAAACAAAGTGAAGTAACAAATTAGGACATGCCCGAATATTCTCGGGACAATAATTAATTTTAATATATACGAACCCGAGATAACTCGGGATAGTCAGGGAAGCGGTTAATATATTTTCAAGACTTTAACCAAAATCTTCTTCATAAAAAATGTCAATTTAAATAATTAAAATAAGTTATTTAAATTATAATAACAGAAGTTTTTTGCTTATACCATCACGTCCGCTTAATGTAGTATCCATTAATCATAAAAAGGTAAATGTACTCAGCGTTATTTCAAATGTATTCGTTAAAATTACGACGATTACCTTTGAAGGGTTAAATGGGAACATCTTGCTTAATATGATGCATAATGTTTCAGACTTCGCTTCATTTGACTTCTATGTTAAAAACTACAGTCAGTTAAATAAACATTTAAAAAATACCCTTTTAAAGAATACGTTTAACTTTCCTTCGAGTATGCAGTGGCACCCAAAGTGGTGTGTGTGTGTGTTATTTATGACGACCGATTATGTGCACGAGGGATATATGCCCTCGGAGGAATGCCCTCCGTGGGGGTATTTCTAAGGGAACCTAACCCGTATTTACGCAAGGTTTCCCAAGGTTCGAAGAAAACCACGAAAACACCGAACGGTTAGGCCGACGGGCGCGATTGGGTTCGAACCCAGCACCTCCTGTCTATCAGCTTCGAGAGCAGAACCTATCAGCCACTGGCTCCCAAAAGTGCTCGTACACTTACGAATTTCAATGAAACAGTGCTCTATCCATTAACCCCTTCGGGACGGGAGCCTTTTACGAAATTTTTAATCTTTTGTCACCGTTTTTTAAAAACAGAAATTTGTATCTTTTTGAATCGAGAAAATGCGCTGATTAAATAAGGCAAATTTTACAGTAAAATTTTACTGGTGAGGAAAAACAAGGATTCTGAGCGCTTCATGCGGCACGTATACGTGTCGCTCGTCCCCAAGGGGTTAATTAAAATTAATATTTCAAGATAGGTATTTAATAATAAGATCTACAACTTATTCTTAACAAAAAAGTTACCCCACAAATGTCTTCGTACACTTAAAAAGAATCTTTATATATTATAATAAATAGAATATTACGAAGAAAGCAAGAAAAAATTGAATCCAGAAGTTTTTTTAAATGTCCCCACAATGCAAAAATAAAAATAAAGCAACAGACGATAATTTTAATTATGAATTTATCCGAAATGTTTCTGTGTACGAAGACATTTGTGGCGTGTTCTTTCTCTACCTCCTTCCGTTTTCATTTTTATATAAAAAGAAAATCAGTCAATATTTAAGTAAAATGTTGGATATTATGTAGAACAACACAGAGATTATGTGGAACAATATTGAATTTCTTATTCGAATTCCAGGGTACTTCCTTTTCACTAAAATTTTTTTAAGTGTACGAACACTTTAGGGAGCCACTGTTTATAAATTCCCAGGAGGAGTAGAAAAATGCTGCTGAAACTCTTACTTTAACTTTAATCCCACAGGAAAATTTCGCCAAGGCCCTTATTTATTTTTTCTTATGATAAAAAAATTCCTGCGGATTATTCCTGTAGGTATGGTAACTTAGTTTAAAATACACTGGTGTGCAAAAATTAAGGACGAGAGGGTTTGTAACGTCTTGCATAAGTTTTCCACATCGACCGCAATCATACCATAAGATCTGCAAAATGTGAAAATAGGGAACAAGTGATAAAACCTTTCTAAACATGGAATCAAAAGGATACAAAAGCACTTTATGGAAAAAGTCACTTGGAGCACATCTGCAGAGAAGACAGAAATGTCTCTCTTACAGGCACCTGGTAGTAATAATTCAGTCTCTAATAAGTGATATGGTCACCCCTCATTGCGATTCAGGATTTACAACGTCTGTCCATGCTGAGGACAAGCTTGTCAAGGAACTGTTTAGGCGTCGAGTTCCATTCCTCTTGTAACGCGAATTGCAGCTGCGGGATCGTTGCTGGCGCCTGGTCACGTCCCGCCAAGCATTTCCCAAGAAGGTCTCATATGTGTCTTATGGGATTTGGGTTCGGGGACTTTGCAGGCCAATCCATGAGTTGAATATCTTCACTCTCCAAGAGCTCTTCGACAGCCACTGTACGATAAGGGGGGGCGTTTTGGTCCATGAAGAGGAAGTCCGGACCCACAGCACCTCTAAACAGACGCATGTGAGGCAAGAGAATCTCGGCGCAATAGCGGGCACTAGAGACTGAACTTCCTTGTAAGACGTGGAAGTTCGTATGGCTTTCAAGCATGATACCGTCCGAAACAAGAATTCCGCTACCTCTAAAACGGTCCCTTTCGATGATGTTGGAGAGATGATTACATGTACCCTGCATCTCCTGATGTGTATAAGCCCAGAATCCCTCGGCAGACTAAATCGGCTCTCATCCGTAAAGAGTACTTGACCCCACTCCTGTTGTGTCCAGTTCTTGTGTTCCTGGCACCACAGAAACCGGTGTCTCCGATGAGTAGGTGTTAATAGTAAATACCGTACTGCCGTAAGGCATGGTGACGTTGTTGTGAAGTCACACTGTGATTTTGTGACCGTCGATGTGACGTCACGTGACGTCGATGCGACGTCATAGTGACTAGAATGCGAGGTCGTTATGGCCGTTTTAGGGGTCGTTTGTGACGTCACATTGTGACCACTCTGTGAAGTTACGGTGTGACAAATTTGTGAAAAGTGTGTCATTTGTGACTATTTTGGCATTAACTTTGTGACGAACCTGTGACGACAGCGACAATGCTTTGACGTCACACTATGACTAATTTGTGAAATATGTGTCATTTGTGACGAACTTGTCATAAACAATGTGATGATTTCAAATGAAAATCAAATTTCAAATTAATTGCATAAAAGGGCAAAGGCCAACATAGAGAAAAAGATTCCAAGCCGGGACTCGAATCCGGGCCATCAGTGTAGCGCACTGACATTCTACCGACTAAACCACATAGGACGAGACCCAGCCTGGAAAATTTCTTACTAGTACATGTTGGCAAGGCTACAAACGCAGCACAAGATGGAATATTTATCATGAGCCGCCAACATCGGGTAAACATGAAACTTAATTAAATCCAGCATCGATTCAAACTATATAAATACTTGGAAAATTTTCCATAGAGAACCATTCGCCTTGCATACAATATTTCAAATGAAAATCAAATTTCAAATTAATTGCTTAAAATGCAATTTTAATTTGAAATTTGATTTTCATTTGAAATATTGTATGCAAGGCGAATGTTTCTCTCTGGAAAAATTTCCAAGTATTCATATAGTTTGAATCTCTGCTGGATTTAATTAAGTTTAGTGTTTGCCCCATGTCGGTGGTTCATGATAAATATTCCATCTTGTGCTACGTTTGTAGCCTTGCCAACATGTAATAGTAAGACATTTTCCAGGCTGGGTCTCGTTCCATGTGGTTTAGTCGGTAGAATGTCAGTGCGCTATACTAATGGCCCGGATTCAAGTACCGTTATGGAATTTTTTTCACTATGTTGGCTTTTGCGCCTTTTAAGCAATCAATTTGAAATTTTATTTCCATTTGAAATATTGTTTGCAAGGCGAATGTTTCTCTCTGGAAAAATTTCCAAGCATTAATACTGTGATGATTCTTGTTATAAACATTGTGATGAATTTTAAAATAAAGTTTTGTTTGAAATATATAATATTATCTTTTTACCGTACTTTTTAGCGATGTATCGCTATTTTGGAGTCCTATTCTTCTAAAATACTTTTAATTTTTACGCTGAAAAAAACAATGTTTATCAACTGGCATCCTTTTTTATTAAGTTCTAAGCTTGATCTTGAGTTCAAGCTTTATATTAAGAATGTGTAAGTTTTTATGTGTTGTGATTTGTTATTATTTTATTAAATACGAACATGGAGTCTAACGGATATTAATACATTTCCTATTTAAAGAAGAATAAGATAAGCCATATTTATTTAAATTTTTTATTCCCGTGTGTATTGTATTTTGTTAATATGAGCTAAATAGATTTGGTATGATTTATAGGAAATGACTGATCTGGGAAATAGAAAAAACAAGTAAGAAAAATCATGCGTTAAGCATAGATTATAAAGCACTTTCCAACGCTTCCTGAATGCTTTAACTAGACATCGTAATTTAAGGATATAACGTAAATAAGATAACTAAGTAAATATTTTAGAAAACGCATAAAACATTTGAAAAACTGATTTCAGCAGTTACCGTCCATAGCCAAATATGTTTCCCAATTCTTTTGAATAGCCCTGTATTTAATCTGTAGGTTGATATATACTAGTATGTAATGTGAAAATTTAGTTTAGCAAGAAAACGCATAACATGTTGAAATTCTCATTCAGCAATTTATACTAATATATGAAAACATACTTGAATACTTTTGTACAACCCTGTAGTTTACTTAGAATCTTTATTACACGCCACTATTTAGTTAAAATTTAATTCAAATTAAAACACTCTTAAAACTGCTGAAATCACATTTCCAGAAATTATAATATATAGACAGCCATATATCCATTTCCTTGCGTGACCCTGTGTATCATTTTATCCATATTCTACAAACATTTCTTAGTAAATTAAATGCAGTTCAACATAAAAACCCATAACTCATCTAAAAAACACCTTTAAGCAATTTTCGCCCATACCCCTTAACTCTTACGTATACTTTTGTGTAGCTTTGTATATGAATTATAGCTTTTATATACACCATATACTATGCATAAATATAGTGAATCATAAAAGCGCATATTCTAATTAAAAATGCATTTCCAGCAATTATCGCTAATGAACAGTACAATATCAACTTTTATAAATATCATAAATTATAAATATTTTTTTTATAAATATTATAAATATCAAATTTTAAAAGTATAGTAAAGCAGTTTAATCTATAAACTTGTTATCAGGCATGAAAAACACTTTATTTCAATGCTTAATTGTCATATTTTATTTTTTAATGCGAAGTATCGAACGTGTATCAAAAACGTAGAAAATGAGTTTACAATCGAAGAAAATTTAATAACTGATTCTGAATGTCTACAATTAAATGTTTGATTAAAATCACGAACAGCAAAAACGTGCTTACATACAATTTAAAAAAATAAATATACCAATTTGAAAAACACTATATAATTAGTATTTATAATTGTACTATTAAACAACAACAAAGTACAATAGATGAATTAAATGTATTCTTAGATTTAACAATTTCTCTAAAATCTCTCCATATGTTACAAGGAATTCCTATTATTTTATAATTTTGGCAAATGTTAAATCTGAAAACATTGATATGAAGATTTAGGATTTTAAATAATAATTTAAAATATTATTAGCAATGAAAAAAAGTCTTTCAAAAGTCTCACTACTATAGTATGTAAAACGGCATTTCCCATTCAGTATAATGTTAATTTCTAATCTGAAAAACAATCCCAGATCAGTCTCTTTCTATAGGTATAATATAAAACTATTTAACTCATCTCACCAAATATACAAATCAGGAATAAACAATTTAAATTAAATAAGACTTACTTTTTGAGCTCCCTAAATTAATTATTAATATCCGTGTGTATTCGAAAATGGCGCCGTCTTTTTCTTCCATTAAAAAAAGCACACGCAAAAGCTTACATTTTAGACTAGTAATTTACCGCATCTGTTAGAACAAAAAGTTTTCTGTTTACCCTGCGGTATCGTGGCAGACGATTTGGGGCAGGTGTTAGATTATTTAATTTTATATAAACAGATATGGAACTTATATGTGCAATCATTTTATGTCTGTATTTAAATTTTTGTATTTGAAGAATTTTCCAATGTATTTTACCTTTTCTTTTTATCAATTTTAACACCCCCCCCCCTCCCTTTTTCTAAGTAAAGATTGTTTCACACATAATAAATACAAAATATCTTCCTAAAAAATAAAAAGATATAAATAAATATCGAGGATAAAAAAAATTTCTTTGTCAATCGTCATTTTTTTCATGTTAATTTCCTGTGGAATAAAACAATTCGTAAAATAACTTTTTTTTTTAGAGTCATATCTCTAAAACACAAATTTGAAATACGAATAATAAATTATATCATGGGTTTTGCATAAATTTTGTATTTTTTTTTATTCGGAAAATGCTAATTTTATTTTAAAAGTCTGAAAGAAGTAGAATTTTTTTAAAAAAATAGTTACTTAAAATAGGTACACTAACAGGAAAAAATATGACTTGAATGCAAATTATAAAGCAAGAAATGTATGTATGACTAAACTCTGAAGACTCTTTCTACGTGCTTATTAAAAGCTGCAGACTTAACTATAATAGAAATTTTTTAGTTTGAAGCCACAAAAGTGTTTCGAATACCAGTGGTCGGTAAAAATAAATTAAAAATTTTCCTTCCTGCAAACTAAATATGTAAAGTGTATATATTTAATATTCCTAATTCTAAATATGTTATCCAAATTACTCCAGCACGTACCATTTTTCCGAGAAACACTTTTATAATAATAAGAATAAGAGAAGGATTATTATATTAAATTGCAATACTAGATAAAATTGAAATAAGGAAAAAAGTATACTTTCACACTCTTAGATATCAAATTGATAAAATATAGCATGAAAATCTAGTTTGATGATACTTGTACCGTGCATTTTCCTTTATATGCCCCACACCCCACCATCTTTTCGTGTCTGAATTTACTACTTGCTACCCACTAATATATTTTCATTCCTTATGCCGCTGTAACTCGGGCCTTTTTAAAACATTTCTCTTCATTTTCAAAGATTTTTGAAGTTCGTATTTTTCTCACACTGTGACTTACAATATGGGGGGATTTTTTTTTGTGAGTGTATCGTGACCTACCTTACATGCAGTGACATAACAATTCTTTTTTATTGCCAGAAAAATAAAATTTTACAGTAACAACATGTTTTGAAGATTTTTTGTAATTTTTTAAAGTTTTCTAAGAAGTTCACATCTCATTCACAATGTGACATCACTGAGTGGTGGCATTTCGGTCACAGATGTGACGTGACCACAGTGACTCGTGACGTCACTGTGACCATGCATGCTATGAGGGTGGTAGTCGTGCGTATAGACCACATGTGTGCAGCCTTCTAACCACGGTAAAACGTGATATCCAACGTCCAGTAGTCTGCTCCATCTGCCTTGCGATTTCTCCAGCTGTCGGCTGCCTGTTTCTTATCGCCAGTAAAACATTATAACGGTCTTCCACTGTTGTTGTTGCTCGTGGGCGATCACTGCTGAATGCTCGGACAGCTGTTCCCATCGTTTGAAATGCACTAGAGGCTCGTGAAACGATACTGTGAGCGATCTCGAACTCTTCTGCCACACTTCGACCTTCTTCCAATCTCCCAATGATGCGATGTCGTGTAAGATCATCCAGATGACATCTCCTGGATTACCTCTTGGCTATATCACACAATAGAAGTAAAAGATACCGTCATTGAAATCCCTGTACACCATGAAACAGATTTCACCGAATTGCTGAACGTCCACCACCTCTGTACTTTATCCCCTTAGGACCGCCCCCTGTTACGTCATATGCCATATATGCGCATGTCCTACTGCATTTTTTCCAGGTCTATCTCCTGATTGGTCTTTAATTTCGTTCTGTAGCCTTTTTCGGCTTTTGTGCTGATTTACCTGATCCGTCCTTAATTTTTGCACACCAGTGTACATTCGCTGCCAAACCTGAGATGGTGCATCTGCTCAATCACGCCAATACCAAATCTGCGTTTTTGAGCTTTTAAATTATTTTCTGTTGTTTTATTATTTAAATATATATATATAAGAGGTTACTTTTAGTAAAAAACAAATTGACACGAGTATACTCGTTGTTGGCATATGAAATTAAATTTTTGCTCCCTGTGCCACCTACGGGATACTTCGTAAATAGATAAACAACTGCACCCGAGTTATCGCGTAGCTGGCAAGAAAACCCAGATTGCCAATTGCCATGTACGAATGTTCTCGTAGCTGGCACCCTCATAGCATGCATGGTCACAGTGACGTCATTGTGACGTCACTGTAAGTCACTGTGGTCACGTCACATCTGTGACCAAAATGCCACCACTCAGTGATGTCACATTGTGACTGAGATGTGAACTTCTTAGAAAACTTTAAAAAATTACAATAAATAATAAAAACATGTTATTTACTGTAAAAAATATTTTTCTGCCGGATTTAAAATTTTTTTAAACCGTGGTCCAAGTTGCCTCTGTGCCTCTAACCAAAACTTTTTATTTTCATATAACATAAAATGTAATTAATTCATCAGGACACAAAAAGATTTCCTAATTATGCGAATTTCATATTATTAAAAAAATGTTTTAGGAAAAAACACCTCGACTTATCTTTTATAAAGATTTTTGTAAATGATCATCTGTTATACTAGAAGTTTCTCAAAGAGTAGTCGAAACAGTTCTGTGGTTCCAAACTAAAAACTTTCTATTACAGTTAAGTCTGCAGCTTTTAATGAGCACGCAGAAAGCGTCTTCAAAGTTTAGTCATATATGCATTTGTTGCTTTATAATTTGTATTCAAGTCATTTTTTTTTCCTCTTAGTGTTTCACTATTTTAGCTAACTTTTTTTTTTTTTTAATTCTACTTATTTCAGACGTTTAAAATAAAATTGACATTTTCCGAATATAAAATTTATGTACAATTTATGCAAAGCCCATGACATAATTAATTATTCATATTTTATTTTTTGTTTTCAAAATATATCTTTAAAAATTATTGTACAAGATGTTTTATTCTACAGAAAATTAATATTAAGAGAATGACAGATTGACAAAGAAAAACTCATCTCTTCTCGATAATCTTGTTGTATTTTTTAGAAGATATTTTGTATATATTACCTGTGATACAAATTTTACTTTTAAAAAAAGAGGGGGGGGGGGGTCTTCATTATTACCATTAAATTAATTTGTACACATTTTGAAAAATTAAGCAATGTTTTATCTAGTAAACTCTAATTATGGATAATATTATTATTATAATTTACATAAATGAAACTTTACAATTCAGTAAAACTGATAAAAATAAAAGGTGAAATACAATAAAACATTTCCAAGCAGGAAATTGAATTAGAGACAATTTGATGAAATTATTACGCATTTAATTTCCTTCCAAAACTGTTTATAGATAAACAAATAAAACCGAAAACATCTGCTTCGAACTTCGAAACTTAAAAATCGTCTGCATCTGCACTATTTTAGTTGTTACGACTCGACCGCAGAATAACGGATAAAAGTAACAGTGAAGCTTTTTAGAATAAACGCGGGAAGTTCTGTGGACACTGGACAGCATAGACGTGTTGACATGGATTTAAAAACTGAAACAAGAACGTTATCATGATATAGGTTAGTTCAGCTAATAAAATATAAACCCCAGAAAATTACGGTAGCTTTGACTTGTTGAAGATGATTCAAGTCATTGCTATCGTACTTATTATCGGATTTAATTGGTTCCCCAAAATCAATGTATCACGTACAACGTCAATGAAATTAGGTATGTAAAAATATTATTTTCCCTGTTTGCTTTTTTTTAATCACAACAATTTTAGTTAGCTTCTCATAAACATGCTGTAGAACATAATTATTTCATTACATTTATTTTTTATTTTATTGAAATATCTAAAATATTATTTTCCCTGTTTGCTTTTTTTTTAATTACTATGATTTTAGTTATCTTCTAATAAACATGTTATAGAACACAAATATTTCATTACATTTATTTTTTATTTTGTTAAAATATCTAACTTCCTTTTCAACAGCTTTGATCAGATTATTAAAATTAGTGATTTAAATTGCATTTTAATCTGGTTTATTTTCTTATTTAAATATTTGGTTAAAACCACATGGTGTCATAAATATGAAAGTATATGAACAAGTATTATTATAATCAATCATTAATATAATTAATAAACATTTAAAGATAATTAAATTATTTAAAAAAGGGCTTTTTATGGAATAAAATTATTGGCAAACATAATTTTTTAATTTTGTTTTAAGTGATGGTCTTAAACAATTTGCATTGCATGTTTTTATTTTTAAAAATTGCATCTGCTCAGAAGAGGAATTTATAAAAAATAAGACACAACGGAAACGTATACTATTAAAAGAGATCGTAGATATGTAATGTTAAGGGGAAAAAATGATTATTTAATGTATTATTCAACCTGAGAAATGTTTTAAAATCTATAAAGAAATAGTCATAGCGGGTGGAAGCTTTTCAGTTGTTAAACATTCTTACTGAAATGTTTTCGAAGTGAACTAGAAGTCTGTTGGCAAATGAAAACATAGAAGTTACGCAATCAGTAAGTGTTTAAATATTATTTTACTTTAAAAATAACGCAAATACTTGAACGGTAGGAATCTAAAATGTAATAACCATCTTTTATTATTTACTTTTTTCTGGATAATTTTATCATTTTATTTCCTGAATGATTTTATCGAGATAAATTTCAAAGTATCGATATTATACACTCTTTATAAACAGCGTGATTAAAATGGATTTCTTATTTATAATTACCATAATCTTGTAAATAAAATATTAGTAATAATAATCAACCTAGGTGTGGCTCTATTTTGTGTTTATGGTCTCAATTTTTATACTTTATTTACATTAAAAAGTAGTTAACCATTTGATACTGTCTTCATTATTTTGTTTTATTGTGTCATATAAAAATAAATATGATTATTTGTATTTCTAATACAATATATACAGTAGAGCGCCGATTGTCCGAACAAGTCGGGACCGACCCTAGTTCGGATAAGCAAAAGTTCGGATAAATGGGCAGACAGTTTAAGGGATGTTCCTGACTATTCTAAACCTTCACACTTTATCTAGGTTTAGGACTGACAGCACCACTTAGTACTGGAGTGCTTAAAAATTGTTTTTTGTTTACTTTTTTATTATTTAATTTTTTTTTCTCTTTTTATCATTTTCTAAACTTCAGAGATTATAATTTAAGCAAAAAATAAATTGGAAGTTAGGTGTTTTTTTTTCTTTTTTAGAGAGAGGAATATAATAATTGGAAATAATTGGATAATTGGAAATTCGGTTAAAAAGAATTCTTTGTGAGAAATGTGCTGCTCGGATAATTGGAAGTTCGGTTAATTGGAGTTCCGATAATCGGCGTTCTACTGTATTTATAAAACTTTCACCAGACTTTATTCTAAAAATTTCGTTGTAGATTCTAATCTCTTTGAACTATTTATGATAATATCAGGGTTATATATGTCATGGCAACATATATCCAGCCAGATAGATCTTTGGCAAAACATAAAAACTTTCATATTAGACCCAAAATAGAATAGCTGCGGTGCTGCGTTTTATAAGCAATAAGGCATTATTGTTTTAAAAAATCATAGATAGTAAGAGTTATTTTTATAATATATAATTTCATAAATAAAAATGTAATTTTGGCAATCAATTATTAAAGTTATTTTTTAATAATCAAAAAGTTATTTTATATATGGATTTTACTTCAAGCAAACCCTGATGTAAAATAAATTAACCCTTTGTGCCCCCGTTATATGCATACCCAAAAGTTTTACTCACTTTTACAGTGAACTTAAAAATACGATTTTATTTATTGCTGCTATCTTCCAACATAACGATTATTGCCGAAATTGTTCTTACAATTCTCAACATAATGATACTGGTGATACTCAGTTAATTTTCTATACCAAAGCTGTATTTTTCATTTGAGTAGTTTCAAATGGTTATTGCTAAAATGTACATCGTAAATTTTGTAATGCATGTATGTGGCATAAAAGACGTAAACAATACGTATATAATGACTATATGGCACATGATGAGCGTTTCGAGTGTATATATATATATATGTATATAACGCATGCATAAACTTCACAATGATCTTAGCAATGTCGTTACTGCAATTTTTGCATAATCAAATTTATAGGGGCCTCTATAACAAAGAAGTATCTTATTTTCTCAGCCCCAACTTATTTGAATTACAATCATATATATATATATATATTATGGTAATCAATATCATAAAACATATAAAATTTAATTACTTAATATCGGCATTTCTTTTTATCTTTCATTTTTTTTATTATAAATGTTGTGTAATCGAAAAAATTCAACTTCACCAGTGACTTCGAGTTTGTAGTGCGTATTAAATGAAATAAATTAATTTCATTCAGTATTTTCTATAGCTTAAAGAATATAAAAAGTACTGTATATATTATAAAATATTATATTTTTAACACAAATTTCATTTTGATAAAGATTTGAATATTTAAACAAATTGTTTCTTTGGTAATTTTAATGCTTTTAACAAATAGCTAATTTTGAAAAAAAAATGTGATAGATCGATCATTCAGTTGTCTTCAATATTCTCATTTATTGCAATAGTAAAGAAAGGTGCAACAAAAATTGAAGTCTGCGGGGTATTGCATTTTGATTCAATAAAATTCTTTTGGTATACCCTTGTTATAGCGGCCCCCAAGTTTTAATTGCGATGTATCGCCGAAGTATATTAACGTTATAGATGTAAATGATTTTACAACATGCATAATTATGACTATGTGTGACATGCATACGTGTTTACAACTGTACAAGTATGTCATAGTGTGACTTCACAACATTGCCACTAGTCACATATTCGTGACAACGTTAATTGCAAAATCGTCACAAATCACACAATTTTCACAAAATTGTCACAATGTGACTTCAAAGCAAATGTCGCTGTCGTCACAGAATCATCACAGTGTTAAAGACAATTTCGTCACAAATGACACATATTTCACAAATTGATCTCAATGTGACTTTAAAGCATTGTCACATTCGTCACAAATTCGTCACAAAGTTAATACCAAAATAGTCACAAATGACACACTCTTCACAAATTTGTCACACCGTGACTTCACAAAGTCGTCACAATGTGACGTCACAGAAGAGCTCTAAAACGGCCATAACGACCTCACATTCTAGTGACAATGACTTCACATCGACGTCACGTGACGTCACATCGACGGTCACAATGTCACAGCGTGACTTCACAACGACGTCGACGTGACGTCACCATGCCTTACGGGCAGCGAACGTGTTGAATAGTTTCCTTCTCACTTTTATCCAGGTAGATATCTATCTATCTATATTATAAACGACAAGCGTGTCTGTACGTAACGCTGGCATGATTTTAACAGCGGCAACAGGAGACGATTAAATTTACCTTTTATTGTTATTTTTTAAGCCTCTAAATACTGCAACTTTTCAATTTTTACGCCATCGAATAGGGAAAATTTCTTTATGATTTTTTAAAAAATTTTACTCCTATCTGCTGCATGATAAAAACGGTCGTTTAGGAAGCTTAAATTAATTAAAGAATATTTAGGATCAAATATAACATAAGAAATACTCTCGAATATTTCCATTGAAAAAACTGTTGCATCTTCTTTAGTTATATTGATTTAGTAATTGACTTTGCTGCAGCTAAGTCTAGAACGGTTAATTTTCGAAGTTTTGTAATTTTTCATATTTATCTCAGAAAAATATTAATATTCTAGAAAAGATCATTTTTAACCTTTTATCAACTAACTAAACCTATTGCGTTAGATCTATTAAGGATCGGTGCCCAGCCATGTTTTCATGACTGTAGGCCCTGAGGTGCTAGACTGCTTATGGCCCGGTCAGGTTGTCAGCTTAACGCGGAACCCTCAGTGTTTATTTCCCAAGTAACCTTGGTACTCATTTTATTGACACCGAAGGGATGAATTTGAGTGGACCAGCCCGAAATCGAACTCTGGACCTGCTGCGTGGTAGTCAGATGCTCTGATCACTGGTCTTCAACATTTTATAGTTGTCTGAATTTAAATAAATGTATATTGTATATAGTGATATAAAAAACGTGTATTTAAGTATTAAATGGCATTATTGGATATTAAGTATTAAAAATAATTTAAAATGTTGGTGTTGTGTTAAAAATAATTATAATTTTATAAATTTTCACATTTATTTATGCAATTCAATAAATATAAGTCAGTTCAATAATTTCTCCAAGTCTTTACCTTAAAATAGAAAATTGCGTTCAAACTTTAAAAATCAAGCGATTAATCTATTTGTTGTTGTTTTCATTGTTTTAAAATTTAAATATATTTTATATATATACTAGGGGCCTCTTCCCCCTACGAGCTACGCTCGCAAACCCCCATTTCGGCACACCAGATTCTAAAAGCAGGCTAATTTCACCGGCTTTAAAAAGATTCAATTATAATTTTAAAAAACATTGGCTATCTCCCTGTAAGCGGGTTTTCATTCATATTCCTTTGATTGGAGATTTTTAAGACGAAATTAGCGTTTGTTAAGGGATACAATGGCTGTTTTTGCCTTTGATTAAAAAAAATTGGTTAAAAATTTGAAAATATGCTAATGTAAAATGAATTAAGTAAACAGTCTTTTTCTCTCGGTTTTTTAACAGCTCTATAAGAAAATTCTTTTAAATAACACATTTGAAATGTATCGTTTTATATCTGACGTAAATTTTCACCAAAGTTTTCTTTCTCATTTTAACATTCACATGAAAATACTTTTGCTGTTAGAAAGGAAATATTATTTGCGCTGTCTTAAAATTCACGATAATAGTTGAAAAGATTATCTCAAAATATGAAATAAATGTCTCGCGCAAATATATTTTTTAATTTAAACTGTTTTGCCAACTATCAATTATTTGGTCTTTTTAAATCTGACGTAAATTTCCTCTATTTGGGATTTTTAACGCATAATAATGAATTCATTACTTAAAAATTTTCTTTCTCTTTTAAAATTCACCTATAGTTTTTATGATGTAATTTTCGATATTTCACTGATTTTTAACACGTAATCTCTTAATTCTCATTTGAAAGTTTTTTCTGATTATAATAGCCACGTGTAAATAAATTTTTAATTTGAAGGAAATATTATTCTTTGCACTGTTTTTAAAATTGGCAACAGTTTAAAATAATATCCTTTTTTAAAATATGAATAAATATCTCTCGAAATGCTAAAAATTTGAATTAAAAATGGAGATAAATCCTCAAAAAATGAGTCAAATGAAAAAAAAATAAATGCAGTGTGCACACCGGGAATTCCTAATGTATTGAATGATGTAAAAATGTTTAAATTCCTATGTATAGTTTTTCTCATATAAATGTTTTTAATGAAAAGATTTTGACCAACATTAACATTAAATATATCTTAAAATAATCATTCGATTTAAAAACTGTCTGCATCAGCGTGTTTATCAAACATTTCTCTACAATAGCACCAATTTTCATATTTTTGTATGAAACAGTTTTCTTAATATTAACGAAGAAAGAGCCCCAGTCACAAGAAATATGGATGCCGATCTAGGAATGTACCGGGAAGATCTACGCTATTGGTCCATTTCCAAACCGTTACTTTTTTTTATATATAGAAGGATATATTTTAATTCCGCGCATATGAGTTAGAGAAAACTGATTACACTATATTTTCATGTATTCCTCTTTTAGGTAGCTTCCATCACAAACAGTAAGAAGCAGCTGTCCGGACAGGGCCTGATTACCGGCGGGGCAAACTTCCACGCGCAAATTTAAATAGAAAATTTCGGCTTAGTTATACAGAATTTACGTCTAAAGTAAGGCGAAAATAAATTTTGGTATATTTTCAGCGATGATAACCTTCAGACCCCAAAACCACCTTCCATTCAAATGTGAATTTTTATACATGCAGTGTCAGACAAAAGAATTGCATCACCTAGAAAAATATGCTTTTTGCAATTTTAACGCACTATTTTGTTCACCTAAAATTAATTCAGATGCTTCAAAGCAATATATAGCACGCTAATATTGAAACATACAACAATTACGAAGCAATGCATCAACCAGTTTTCACAAGTAGTGTGCCAAAATGAGAGATGAGCATTTTTCGTGATTCTTCAATCTGTGAAAGCATAATTTCCGAGGCTAACGAGAAAGACAGGCTACCGCGGTGCATTCCACGTATCTTTTTTTTACAGACTGTTGGAGTCACGTGATGCTCGAATGCACCAATGAAGATGTGCGAAAAGGGCATCCCGTGACTCTAACCGTGTGTAAAAAAAGACACGTGGGATGCACCGCGGTAGCCTGTCTTTTCGTTAGCCTCGACAGTTCCATACTTTCAGTTGACGCCCGGAAAAATCATGACATTTGCTTTAAGTACAGAAGGGTTTTCGACAAGTGTCATCACCAAAATAGTAGGATGTCATCAGTCTGCATTTTCTACATAGAGTGATTAAATTGAAGCTGGGAATGTCGAGATAATAGCCTGATCAAACCGAAAGAGGGTATCTACAACACGTGAAAATAAAATCTATCTGAACCAGATGTGTCTCTGTAATTGTCATGCAAGAACTCTTGATTTAAAAGTTTAATTTTTAAACCCCTGTGGTGTTAATATAACAATATAAGTGCATGAAGTGTCCAACAACAGCTTACGTAATGTGGTCTGCATGCTTATCGCACCCCCAAAAAGCCTTAACGTACAAAGTACTATGCAGAAGCTTCTTGGGTGCAAAAACATGTTTTGTGGGCAAGCGCACAGTAGGACACAGTAATTGTTTCGGAAGAATCTAAACTGAACCACCTTGGATTGTACAGCAAGTGTCATGTTAGAAGACGAAAAAGTGAAACATTTCATAAAGATTTCATTTCGCCGAGTTTGAAATTCCTAGTGAGCCAAATGATCTGGAAAAGTAAGTCCAGCAAAGGAAATTGGATGACTAAAATTATTACTGAACATCAATTTTGACTGGTATCTTGGAGGACTATTTAAAACCAGTTATTCAAAATAACTTTAAAGTGCAGAGAAATGAATTTTTAAAGAAAACTTATTATTCTGACATACAGCGAAACTGACAAGTAGAATATAATTTATTAAAAAAAGATTTTGTTGTGTCATTTACAAGTTTTTTATCTCCACAACATAACATAAATTAATGAAGTAATTTTTCACCTATTTCCCCACTTTAGGTGCAGTCCTATGTGAAAAAAATCTGGTATTAAAGCTATGGACTGGCCTTAGAGTAGTCCTGATCTTAATCGCATTCAAACTGTTTGGCTTGTAATGTGTGCTAAAAATTTAAAAAAGAAGCAGGTTACCAAGATTAAACTAGAGGATAGCATTATTAGGTCTGGAACCATGAAATCTGTCATGATTAAATCTAGAAGTTCATTTCTTCCATGCCGGACCGCTGGAAAGCCGTCCTCGCCGAGTGTGGCTGCCGTTTTGAAAAAAGACAGAATATTTTTTTTTTTCAAATTCGGGTTTAATTTATGAGTTTTAGCAAGCGTAGTTTCTCGAAAATTTACTTTCATTGCTGAAATAATTGTTGCTAATCCCACACGCTTAAAACTATAAGGCATATCCACCCACGCCAAATTCTCGACAAATTTAACAATATCGCCAAATTGGAAATAAAAATACGCCGCCTCGCCATAATGTAGCCAACGGCGATAGCTGACCCATTCAAATTCAGTAGTGACGAAAATCTTCTATAATCAGGCTCTACGCATTTTACTTTCGTATGTTTTGAGTAAAATTAATTGAACTTAAAAACAAGGAAGATGGAGGACTTATTTTCCCTCTTAATAAAAAAAAATGTGGTTATTTTTTTCGGGAGGTCCGGGGATCAGAATTTCTTCTTGTCCCGGGCGCCAAAAAATGTAACTACGCCACTGGCTCTGAGAAACTCGTTTAAATGTATAAACACTTCATTAACCACACTTTAACTTTCCATTATAATATAATAGCACTGTTTAAAATGGAAACAGTTATACATGTGTATTCTTTCAAAAGCAGACAATATGCATACACCAGAAAGGAAAAACCTTGAAATACACAAAAAGCAGTCTTGGTTCTGTCAAAGAGAAGCAATAACACGAGGAAGAATCACTGCACACAGATTTTAAAATCTATATCCGTCTGTAGTTCCGTTGCCGATAACAGATTGTTAGCTGCTTATCGTTTATTTTCTTGGGCAAGCTGGCACTGCAGTGTTATTTTAAGAAGATAACTGAATATTCTAATTTTGGTCGATAAATAACACTTTGGTTACTTTTATGTAGAATCTGTCATCTAGTTATCACTTTCAAATTTATGACTACAGTAGCAATAAATTTTCCTGTAAACTTCAGGTTTCTTCAGATTATTTTATGATAGAGCACGTTTGGACATTACCAAGGAAGTTGTCACTACAATTAAACGAAAAAAAAAAAAAAGCGAAAATTTTTAATGATTGTATTTCAGTTAGTTTTGCCATCATGGCAATTTCGCGAAGGGCTGTTTCCCACAAAGTTATGAGGAAAATATATCAAATGAATATCCCAATTAACTTCTTAAACCATAAACTGCCTTGGAAATTTTGCATATCTACTATGAGAGAGATAGCTTGATCAAAAGATAAATAAAGACTAGAGAACAGGGATTCTGCTTTTTCAGAATTTAGTGCCACCCCCGGCATTTCCATTACTTCATTTTCTTCTGGTGGACTGGTGGTTTCTATTATTATGAAACAGCCATTATTATAAATGAAGCGTTAGGTGAAGATGAAAGAGCAGTCGTAAAAAGTTAGAACTCTGATTTTCTGGTCAGAATGGAAAAAAAATGGCCATAATTTTTTTTTTCATTGATTTTTAGAAGCAGTTGTTAACATTGGATTTTTTTTTTTTTTTTTTTTTAATTTACCTCGAAAAGTGCAGGAATAAACCTTGGGGACGGTGAGACTACCAATAAAGTCACGATGCTTGAAATTGATATTTAAATGCTGATTTAAATTCTTCAGTAAATTTCCTGCCAAAGAATTTTAGACATTATTTCTCTAGCATACTTCTGCATGAGATCTGAAATGGTTTTCTGTATAATTTTAGAAGAGGGATGGTAAAGAATCTAAAACCCAGGGGCAGAGTTTAAAAAATAACAACCCTACAAATGTGTGCAGGTTAATTTTTAGCTATATGTTTATATAAAACAATAGTTCTAGTTTGAGAAAAAAAAATGACATCGAATTATTTTTATTGAAACAATTTTATCCAGACAGCTCCAAACTTAAAAATCAGCATCAGGGATACGGGACGGTATAGGAGTTTTCCAGGTGTTTGGACCCCCAACATCGTCCAAAACTTATTTATCTCGTTAATATTGTTGTGCAATCATGCAATGGGATATTCCCCAGTTTATGAAAAAAAAAACACAAAAAAGTGTATTAAATAAAAAAATATATATATTATCCAGGGACATGAAAGTCAAAAGATTGTGAGAATGCCCCATATACGGTAATGACAAATTATGCAAAACATTTTTATTTTTCCCAAGCATAAATAGCAGCCATTATAGAGGAAAAGGTCCAAATATCGGCTAGGGTCCAAATACCGGCTACATGGTGTTCTGAGAACTGAGCGCAGCGCAGCCTAGCGGTGATAGGCAGAGTTTGTAACTTTAATTGAGAGAAGAAAGTTACGAAAAGTACATCGCTGAAGTCTGTATCATTTACAAATAGTAAATGCAAAAGTGTCGAATCTACGTAATCTGGTACATCAAAAGTTTTTCAGATATGTGTTTCTCATTTTTTTTAAATATACCGATCGTATATTGGCTTGAATTATTGATTAAGTTATTTTCTAGACGTATTTAGCTCTCAATTGCCACGCGCACAGTATTGGTATTTTATTATATGAATGAGTAATACAGGTTTTAACTTAAACATAGCAGTGGTCCGAATACCGGCTACCTAGAGTGGTCTAGCATTTAGACCTCTCTCGGTTGCTCTGCTTGAAGGGAAGGAAAATAAATTAATATAAATAGTTCCATAATTAATAAATTAATTTAAATGGTTCAGAAATAGTTCCCGTCCCATTTCGTAATATGAAAAAAGCAACCATGGCCGTAATTCTTCAGGACCGATACTGGTTATTGGATTACATTCCAAAAAAGAGCTGTTGGACACTACAAAATTGCCTGTAATAAATGTGAAGAGAAAGAAAAAAAATGACGGAGTAAACCAGGCGAAAGAGGCAGAAATTTGATTTTAACCCTCTCGCTGTGCAACCCGAGATTTCCTCGGGGATGCATTTTTTCCGTCTAATTAACCGTCCTTGATTATTACCACGTTTTTTTTATTGTAAATTATGCCTTATTTAATCGGAGCTTTTTCCCGGTTAAATTAGACAAAAACTTTTGTTTCGAAAAACCGGTGACAAAAGGATAAAAATTCTTAAAAGACACTCGTCGCGAAGGGCTTAAATACGCAATTTTTGAAGCTATTTTGATAAAACAATTACACAGAGAAAGTGCTAAAAAAGTAAAAAAAGAAAAATATCCAACAGAGGAAGATGATAAATTTGTGTCTTCTGCATGGGTGCTTTCTCTGTGGACAAGAATGGGGGAGGGGATTCTGGGTTCAATGTTAAGAATACGATATGTGGGTTGATAGGGAATATACCGACGCAGAGAGTGATATTATGCTTTTCATTTTTTCAGATAAAATAATTCTCATTTCAATCAGCAAGCTTTTTTTTGTTTTACACGTTAAAAAACAAAATTAAAAATATAATGGGAAGAAGACTGTGAGAGATAGTCGTAAAGAATTTTAGAAATTTGACAATAATACTTATTTATTAAAAATTGCGTATTTTTTCTGTGCATAAGAAATGTTATTAATCAATACAATTTATTAAAATAATATTCTTATTGCTTAATGTCATTAGCTCTATTTATGTGATCTTTTGGAAAAAAAACTTAAGTAGCCGGTATTTAGACCCTATTTTAAAGACTCAAAATTTGAAGACTTTCGGAATTTTGCTTCTTATAAACAGAAAACGCCTTTTAAATTGATTTTTTTTCGCTAAACAGGTGTAAGACGTGTCAAGGTACCCTGCTGTCACTTTTTATTTTATTAATTTTGAAAATTGTATGATCTAGATTGAAAACAAAAGTGGTAGCCGGTATTTGGACCTTTTCCTCTATCTTCTGGTCCATACAATGATTTTCTATTTCTTATATAATAAAACAGATTAAGAAATAAAAGTTAATTTAATTATCAATTAGAAGTGGATACTGTAATGACGTACAAAACAATACTCACCAAAACATTCAAAGTCTTTGCTTGTTTTATTAAAACTATAAAACTATTTACTCTATTCACCTAAACCTAAAGTTGACTTTAAGGAGTATTTTTGCCTTTATAAAAAGGCATGTGCTTTCCTCTAAAAAATTCCAGATGAACTTTTTTTCAGAAGCATGGCAATGACACTCTTTCTTAGGACAGGATTTAAAATAATTATTAAGAATTACAGATAAGTTTTAATGAAAATAAATATTCTTTTTAATTAGTAGCATCTTAATAAATAAAAATATATTAAATAATTATAACCATCTGTTTTAAATAGAACTTTGTCAAATCTTTGCCTAATAAATTGCTTGTTGGGACAACCTACGGTAATGACATTTTGACTACAAAAGAATATATTTCTTATATTTAATTTTTTATAAATAATAATATATCAGTAAATTACCATAAAAAAAAACATGATAGTTAAAATGCAATAATTAAAATTATGATATTTAACTATGTTTCTGTGCAAATGTGAAAGGACAGTAAAACACGACACTTTTTGAAAATCACCCAGTTAAAGTTTTACGAGAAGCGCTCAGCTAAATTTTTTTTAAATATTTTAATAATATGCGTGACGACATTACAAATTTAATGAATAATTTGCTTGAAACAAAATGCAGTATGTGTCTCTCCTTATAGTCTTTTGTCTCAGTTAAAGGGATGGTGAACGGTGAAAATAAATTAAATTAGAAATAAAATTCAATTAGTTAAAACGATAACAAAATCAGTGTTTGATTTCAATTTTAGTTTGATAAATTATCCATATTCGTTTTAACCAACCGGTGAGTGATTAAATTTAATCAGGATTTGAACTAATTTTTGCATTTTGAAAATCTCATAAATATCGAAAACAATGATAAAAATCTCCCATGCGAGCTAATTTTCATCCAATCACTTTGGAGGAAATAAACACGTTAATATTTTTTTTCTTCACAAAATGGCTATTCGTTTGCAAAATAAAAATTAATTATCAAAGTCATAGTCATCAAATGCAATATTCAGGACAAAATTCGAAACTATTTACCCAACATGCTTAGAAAATTGCTGCAATTTTAATAATAATTGATGTATATTAAAATGAATGCGCAGATTTTTATATATTTTTAGAAGCTGATCCCATATTAAAGTAATCATTGTTTTTCAGTGATTTAGAAATAGCCTGGAGCATTTTTAAATATGAATATATTTAAATATGAATATATTTTAAATATGCATTATTTTCTTTAATAAAAAATCTTTTCGAGTAAGGAGAACTGCTTCTTGTATTCCGAACAAATGCTATATGTTTGGCGGTTTGCTCGTTTCATGACAGTCATAATTTAGAGAGCTTTAAAAAAAAAAGATACATTTTTTTTTTATTTGAACTTCTACCGTACACTTAAACATACAGAATTCATCTAAATGCATTTTGAATAAATTTGGAGAATATAACGAAATAATTCTTGCAGTTTGAACCAGTTTAAGAACTATTCTCAGTTTTCGACTTAAGAAAAAAAATCTGCAGTTCCAGAGGACCACAACTGAAGATTTGGCCAATGTATAAACTAGGAAAAATCTTATATTATAATAGGAGCAAAAATTGTGTGTGTATGTGTGCGTGTGTGTAAGTAAATTTTATCTTAAAAAGGGATCTAACGATTTTGACTAAATTTTGTATTTTTTACCGCTTTCGGGCACGAGAAGACCATTGGGCTAGGTCCTGTGTTTGAGGAAATCGGATTAGTGGGTAATTTTGGTTCATAATGGGTCAGGGTCAAGCTAATTATATCTAAAAACGGTTCAATCGATTTTTACTAAATTTTATATCCAACCATTTTGGGCACGAGAAAACTATTGGGCTAGGTTACATGCTCGAGAAATTTCGACTAGTGGGTCATTTTTGGGCCACTTCGGGGTCAAGCTTATTTTATCTAAAAAACGGTTCTAACGATTTTCTCCATACTTTGTAATCTACTGTTTTGGATTACGAGAAAACCAATGAGCTATGTCACATGTTAGAGAAAATTCGATTAGTGGGTCATTTTTGGGTCACTGCGGGTCAAGCTAAGTCTATATATTAAACGGCTCCAACGATTTTGACGAAATTTCTTTCTATCGTTTTCAGGTACGAGAATATCATTGGGCTAGGTCACATATTCAAGAAAATTCGCTTAGTGTGTCATTTTGGGTCTCAATGGGTCAGGTGTGAAGTTAATTGAATCTAAAAAAGGCTCAAAACATTTTGACAAAATTTTGTAATATACCGCTTCTGGGCATGAGATGACCAGTGGGCTGAGTCACATGTTCGAGAAAATTTGATTAATGGGTCATTTTGGGTCACTGTGGGTCAAGCTAATTGTATCTAAAAAACAAATCGAACGATTTTGACAAAATTTTGTATTTTACCTTTTTTGGGCACGAGAAGAGCTTTGGGCTAAGTCACATGTTCGAGAAAATTCAATTTGTGGGTCATCTTTGGGTCATAATGGGTCAAGCTAATTATATTTAAAAAACTGCCTCAATCGCTTTTGACTATATTTTATATCCAACCATTTTTGGGCATGAGAAAACTATTGGGCTAGGTCACATGTTCCAGAAATTTCGATTAGTGAGTCATTTTTGGGTCACTTCGGGTCAAGGTAATCTTATCTAAAAAACGACTCTAACGATTTTCACAAAATCTTGTAATATAGCGCTTCTGGGCATGAGATGACCATTGGGCTATATCACATGTTTGAGAAAATTTGATTAGTGGATCATTTTGGGTCACTGTGGGTCAAGCTAATTGTATCTAAAAAACGAATCGAACGATTTTGACAAAATTTTGTATTTTACCTTTTTTGGGCACGAGAAGAGCTTTGGGCTAAGTCACATGTTCGAGAAAATTCAATTTGTGGGTCATCTTTGGGTCATAATGGGTCAAGCTAATTATATTTAAAAAACTGCTTAATCCCTTTTGACTATATTTTATATCCAACTATTTTTGGGCATGAGAAAACTATTGGACTAGGTCACATGTTCCAGAAATTTCGATTAGTGAGTATTTTTGGGTCACTTCGGGTCAAGGTAATCTTATCTAAAAAACGGCTCTAACGATTTTCACAAAATCTTATAATATACCGCTTCTGGGCATGAGATGACGATTGGGCTATATCACATGTTTGAGAAAATTTGATTAGTGGGTAATTTTGGGTCATTGTCGGCCAAGCTAACTGTATCTGAAAAACGATTCAAACAATTTTGACAAAATTTTGTATTGTACATATCTGGGCATGAGAAGACATGTGGGTGAAGTCATATGTTCAGAAAAATTTGATTAATGGGTCATTTTTGGGTCACTTCCGGTCAAGCGGATTAGGTCTAAAAAATGGCTCAAAACATTTTGGCAAAATCTTGTATTATATCGTTTCCGATCATGAGAAGACCATTGGACTATGTCACATGTTCGAGAAAATTCGATAGTGGGTCATTTTTGGGTCACTGTGGGTCAGGATAATTGTATCTAAAAATCGACTCAAGCGATTTTGGCACAATTCTGTACTATAGCGTTTCTGGGCATGAGAAAACCATTGGGCTAAGCCGCATGTTCGAGAAAATTCGATTAGTGGGTCATTTTTGGGTCACTGTGAATCAAGCTAATTGTATCTAAAAAAAGGACCCAAAACATTTTGACAAAATTTTGTATTATATCGTTTCTGAGCATGAGAAGACCATTGGGATAGGTCACATTTGCGATAAATTTAGATTAGTGGGTCCGTTTTGGGTTACCGTCTGTCAAGCAAATTTTATCTATAAAACGACTTTAACGATTTTGACTAAAATTTGTGCTCCATCGTTTTCGTGTTCGAGAAGAGCATTGTTTAGTTGGCATGTTAAAAAAAAATCGGTTAGTGGGTCATTTTGGGTCACTATGTCTCAGGATCATGCCAATTCCATCTAAACAGCAAGAACGATACAGTGAGGATAAAATATCGAATTGAACACAAGGTTAATTTTGACCGAGTTTAGCTCTGTCATCCCTGCTAGTTTTTATTATATGACATAGTTTCAATAGAATTTTATTTTGTTTACTCAATTCGACTAAGCTACGCCTCGCAAATATGCCCGTGCACTATATATGGATACGTCAATATTCATAAGAGATATCATAAGAGATTTTTGAAATCAGTCTAAAAGAAGAAGAGTGTTCATATCGACGGATTACTCGGTTGGGTCGAAGCAATGTTGCCATTCGACAATGTTGACAGGAATAATTGAACCACTTCAGAACACAGCGTCGAAGACGCAAAAATCAACCTTTATCGATAAATACATGAAATCGATAAAGAAGTTCTCTAAGGGCAATCACATTTATTTCTGAGTGAATCTTTAAGCTCCATACGATGCTCGTTGGGCAACTTTTGCCTGAAAATTGCTGCCCGATATAGATTCCATGCGTGAAGCATTGCTTGTAACTTTTTTCGTTACAAATGGTAAATGCTTCAATATTGCACGTAAATTGATAAATTTCGTAATAGCAGAAGCAGTAGAATTCGAGATGACTGCCATGCCAGTTAATTTTTCGCCAGCTTTCTCAGTTTGATTGAGTTTTTACCGGTTTATGTGATTTTTATCTGTGAAGCACTTAGCAGCACTTTATCAACATATTTGTCTCCTCTTACATCAAGAAAACTTTCAAAGAACTCTTAAATTTTAGCGTGGATTTAAAGTCAATTTGGGCTTTCACGGAACTTGATTCGACATAATAAACTATCTGACACGTAACCCAAACGGCGCTGACATCAACTGATAAATGTCTCAGAGAATAGGAGTCACGATGTCCGTAACGCCGAATTCCTCTCAACCGTGCTATGTTGGCACCCAATACTTTTTTAATGGAGATATGTTGGATTTATGTTGTTGTTACACTGTCAGTGGCCGGAAAGCCTCTTTTTGTCATTTAAATACATTGCGAGATAACTAAATAACTCAGGACTGTTATCTCCAGTACAGCTAAATTAAAAAGACACGAAGAAAATGAAATTAGTAGCAAAATATAATTTTTATTCTGAAGTTAACACTAACCTGAAAATATAAAAAGTTGCTGCTTTTGGTAGGGTGGCCCCCCATAGATCTTCACATAAGCAGGAACAGAAGCGAAGTGATCACCAAATCATATACATTGTAACGCCAAGCTTTTTGTGGTAATCAAGTCATAGCGTGTTAGAACCGAAGCGAAAAGTAAAAGCTGTTGCATGTTAACTTATGAAGAAAGTTTAAATTAAAATACGACATAAAAACGGGGACGCAATATCACAAACGTAATCAGATGCAACCATGAATAGGAGCGACTAGGAGGTAGCTGGGTGAATCTAGAATTTGTTTATGTTAAGACAGAAAATGCAGATGGTTTGCACTTTCTTTTATAAATTGGATCTGAAATTCTACGGCAATGCTGCACAGGAAATTATATGAGGTCATACTTACTGTTACTTTATTTACCTTATTTTACCAGCCCAGACATTGCATTAAATTATTCATTCTTTTACTTTCATTAACTTATTTTATCTGCGGTTAAGCGCAGAAAATTGGACAGGTAAAAACTTGACGAATACTTACATCTGGAAAGGAAAGAAAGAAATTTTTAAAGCAAAGACATGCTATTAAAATTTGGAATAAACAGGATATATAACAGATAAAATTAAAGTAAAAATGCCAAAAATATATGATTCCATCATACGTGCACATCGAGAAGTGAATTTATTGTGTTGCTGGGTTAGCTCAGACTGGAATATCCTTCATTAGATTAAAATTGTCATCAGCAATGAGTGGCGTTTCCAATTGAGCCTAAGAGGGCATCTAAATCAGTGGTAATATACTCATCAGATTATCAACTGCTCCAATAACCCATAATTAGGAGTAATGTTATCATTGGGGTTGTGATTTTGGGTATTATTTCATTTGACAATCGGAAACCTTTAGTTGTCCTGCATGACACACACCTGTAGCCTCTTCGTTACCATTTTGGCGAAAAAAAAAGTGCTCCTGTGGGTCCAATACTACTTATTGCAAAGGGACTCAAGCGTTTTTAAGTATTGTCTATCATCGTGCATATTACTTCTGTGGTCATCATCCCTTTTTTTATGCATTTACAAAACGCACAAAAATGAATGAGGTATCATTCGATTTGTTTGAAGTTTTTTGAAGCGGCTTCTAGCATAGCATACTCACATTTCGTTAAAACATGTTTTTTTTTTAAATTAAAAATTGTAGTTAGTTAAATATTAAATCAGCATTGTTTTCATAAATGAAATGAAATGCTTTTATTTCGCAGGGTTTTATTTTATATTTGACTAAAGAGCAAAATTTAAAATTGAAATGTTTAAAAGAAAAAGACACCATCATCAATCAAAGCAGCGCTATTTTAAGTGTAGCCTAAAAGGTATGATTTGTTATATTAGATTAGATGGTATATTATATGTATGCAAACTATTTTTCTTTGTCCCAAGTTTTGTCCTAAGCGTCATTTTTAAACGTCGTCCTCTAATGCAGTTCAAATACGATTGTTAATTTTTTTTCTAGCGCATGTCTTTTGCTATCTTCGATCAGTTTTTACTGTAACTTTGATGGAATAAGTGAGATGATTTTGGGCCTGACTAATGTTGTTTGCAGATATTTTAATAATTTATTTTTATTTAAAAGTTTAAACCTACATCTAAAAAATATTAGACAATGTTAAACATGACTCAACTGGTTATTATTTCTGTGATCAATATCCCTTTTTCTCAACTAATATGTACAACGATAAATGAGGCATTATTGTATACGATTTTTTATCCATATCTGACATAGCATACTGAATTTAACTAATATGTAGTTTTTATGTAATATTTAACAATTATGAATGACGTATTATGGGATAGGATTTTTTGCGCATATCTGACATTAAATACTGAACTTTCGTTATACTTTTAGATTAAGCCCTTGGGGACGAGCGACTGGTATACGTACCGCTTAAGGTGCTCAGAATCCATGATTATTCTCACCAGTAAATTTTTAATGTAAATTTTGCCTTATTTAATCCGAGTATTTTCCCGATTCAATTAGTCAAAGATTTTTGTTCTGAAAAACCAGTGTTAAAGATAAATTCTATAAAAGACTTTAGTCCCGAAGGGGTTAAGTAACATCATTTTTATGTCAACAATCTTTTTTTATGCAAAAAGCAGAACAATGAATGGGATACGAATAGTTTTTGAACAGGCTTTTGACAAAGTACACTCATATTTCGTTAACACAAGTTGTTTGATTAAAATTATTACAGTTAGTTATAAATTAATGAAAAAGGTATCAGAAAATAAACTCAAAGATTGCCGTACGAAAACCTCGCACGCGTCTACTGGTCATATATACAAAATAAGATAAATGAACGTCTCATATCCAAGCATTTTTAAATATTGGCTATCATAAGTTAATATACACAGCAACATAAAAAACATGTATAAAATAAAATAATATGCAAAACAAGGAGAAAGTTGCAGGGCTGCCAAAACGGAAAAATTTTCGGCTAAGTTTGGTTTGAATAAGATGTTGGTTTTGTTTTATGAAAGCCAATTATCTACACGTGGGGTATGTGCCCGAAGGAGAGGGGGGTGCCCTCCGTGGGGGTCTTTCTACGGGAACCTAAATCGTATTTACGCAAGGAAATTCAAGGTTCGAAGAAAAGTACTTGGCTTGAATAATAACGAAATTTTCATATTTACAGGACTGCCACTGTTTTTTGTTTTTTGTTTTTTTTAATTTTTCCTATCACTATTTCTAAACAAAGTAACATCGAAGATTAGTAAAAATATATCACGAAAATTATGTTTAGTGGTGGACAAAAAAATAAAAAAATAGTCGCCAATGGCAGCCCTGTATCTCGTTTCTGATAAAAGTCTATAAAGTAAATTAAATATCTCCTTTCATATATATTTATCTTTACCCCCTCTTACTTATTATCTGTTTTAAGAAACAGAGCAACCCAAAATCTAGGTCCAAGATGAAAAAAAAAAATGTAATGCCCTCTTTTAAATTTGCAGTCAGCATATTTCAAGACAGATGATCATTAAGAAAATCAAGAAAGCGTAAAAAAAACCCCGTAAATCTTTGAACCAACGAAAGTAACTTTCTTTCCAAACAATTAAGTAAAAAGAAAAAGAAAATCTAGAACAACTGTTTTTCAGAATGAGTTTCTTACATTACCTGTAATTCTGGTAATTCTGATGGGAGGGAACAGCTTCAGTTTTAAGATGGTAACTGAAATATTATCCAAGTTTAAAATATTTGGATAATGGACTTTTACTCTAAACAAACAGAAAGGTTTTTGTGAATTATACGAGTTCGTTAACGTCAATAGCTTGGGTTCATAGATTTTTTTTTTTTTTTTTGGTGTGTATTGTATGTTAAAGGTAAAATGAAGTTCGATAAAAGTTCAAAGCAGTTAACCATTTACAATTTGTAATTTGATATAATTGTAACACGATACTGATATGATATTTTAACTAAGTGGCTGATTTCCGATTGTCGGATCTTATTCACAATAGTTAATTTTCATTTAAAAATAACCAAAAAAGTTGTAAGAAATGTATTTCACATTAATTTAGTTGTTTTGCATTGTAGTTTTTTACACAATTTCTCTTATAGTACCTGATTACTGTGGAATAAAAAAAATGGATTTACCACGAGGTTAAATACGAGGGGTGTTCAAATGAAAAGGTACGAAACGTCATAACAACCAAACCGTTTGAAATGCGAACATGCTGCTTTAGGATAACATAATGAGACATAGATGGAAGCGATTAGAGTGTTCAGCGTGGTTCTGCGCATGCGCGAGCGCTCGCACACGAAAGCGGAGATAAGCAGGCAGTTGTGTGTTCCGTCCAATTGACAGTGTATGTAAGGACATCATGTCTTTCCCACTGCAAAATTCGACGGATGAGGAACAACGAGGTGTCTAATCAAAGTTTAGTGCAGCGATAAGTCTGATAACACCTCGCTGCTCCTCAATCGTTGAATTTTGAAATGGGAAAGCCATGATGTCTTCACATACATTGTCATCATCCCTTTTTGTATGAATTTACAAAACGCACAAAAATGAATGAGGTATCTTTCGAAAGTTTTTTGAAGCGGCTTCTGGCATAGCATACTCGCATTTCGTTAAAACATTTTTTTTATTAACAAGTTGGAAATTGCTCATCAAACGTGGGAAATGAAGTACGTTCGTACTATAACTAGTTTTATAAATACTTTTGCACCGCATATTGTAATGAATGTATATTTTAATGCACTTCATAAGTGCATATGAATTTCATTCTGTTCGAAAGGCATCATTAAAATGCACATGAAATAATTTTTTCCTATTGGCCGTCATGTAACGGAAAATTTTGACTGTCCCCATCATTAAACTATACATCCGATTTTCATAAAATTTGAAATAGCTCGACAAAATTTTGCAGCAATTATATATTTAAAATTTCAGACCATTCGGAAGGCTGTAACATCATTAAAATGCACTTGCAATAATTTTTTTCCCTTTGGCCGTAATCTAACGGAAAACTTTTGACTGTCCCTGTAATTAAACTATACATCCGATTTTCATAAAATTTGGAATGACTTGACAAAATTATGCAACAATTATACGTTTTAAATTTCAAACGATTCGGCCGGGTAGTTTTTGCGCTGTTATATGCGGACGGACTGAACGACGACTATAGGTGCTACATATTTATATAATTACGAACGCACCTAAAAATTGCAGTTAGTTAAATATTAAATCAGCATTGTTTTCATAAATGAAATGTTTTTCTCAAATAATTGTTTCACAAAAGTAAAATACCGCGTTATATCTTGCTCGGCAATGATTATATATAAAAAAGAAAAGTACAAAAACATAAAGTATCCCTGTCGTGTTTTATTTTATATTTATGATTAAAGAGCGAAATTGAAATGTTTATAAGAAAAAGACACTATCATCAATCAAAGCAGTGGTATTTTACGTGTAGCCTAATAAATATGATTTGTTATATTAGATCAGATCCCAGCAAAGAGGAAATTGCTGGCCAGCAGCAAGATGGCAATGATGGAGAAGTGCTGGCTAATGGTCTACCACTGCATAACCACTGCTGGACAGCTTCAGTCAACTTTGCTGTTGGAAGTCATCAGATAAAATTCTGGTGGGCTTCCGTTTTATCTCATACGCTGGCCCACCACTTCATAGAAGTGAACGAACTTTTGCAGTATTATTGCTGGGAGGCCTTACGCTAGGTGGCGTTGCGAATATTGAAGACATTGAGTATTTGAACACAAATCTGAAATGAATATTTTAACACAATTTAAGCGGTGAAGCTAATTTTTTTTTTTTTTAACTGTAAATAATATAGCACTACTGCCACCAACAAAATAAATAAGCAAATGAATAAATAAATAAATTCTTTATTCCAACGCACTTTTTTTTTCTCTCCTTAAATCTGGTTTTACTAAGTTACAAAGGATTTCGGTTTTCATAATTTACACAGTTGAGAATTAATAATAATAAAAAAAAGCATATAAAATATATAGGATTTCTATACAATACAATAATTTCTATACCAGTTTAATAATTTGGAACGTAAATCACAAAAAAAAAAAAAAAAAAAAAAAAACTTGAAATAGTGCAATGAGAGCTTGAAAACTACGAGCGGTCGTAGCATACGCTGAGAGTACTTGTTCATGTCCGATCACGAAAACCAAACAGCATCGAGCGTGGTTAGTACTTGGGAGGGTGACCACATGGAAACCGTTGCAAGTTCAAATATTTCAATAGACTGTTCTATTATAGACAGACACTTCTACAGATATTTCTATAGCTCTTGGTGAAACTAGCTTATAGAAAAAAAGAGTCATCATACTTTGTTTTTTATAGAATTCTATAAGAATTTTTTGTAAGGGAAAGTGCTGGGCCAGCAAAGGAATAGCAGTGGGATAGGTGCTAGCACTGCAGGAAAAGTGCCGGATTGAAGTAATGTGATGGCATACTAATGCTGGCCTGCTGTTGGCCATCACTGATGGGCCAGCTGCATTCCGCACAGACACTTTTGTACAGGTTTAAGTAATGGCACCATTGCACTTTACCGCTCATGGCAGTGCTGGCCCGCTGCCATCTTTTTTCCAGCTGAGGGCCCACTGTTTCTTTCTTTGCTGGGATGGTATTTTACATGTATTCAAATTACGATTCTTTGTCCCATGTTTTTCCCTAAGCGTCATTTTTAAACGTCATCCTCCTAATGCAGTTCAAATACGATTGTTGATTTTTTTCTCGCGCGTGTCTTTTGCTATATCTTCGATCAGTTTTACTGTAACTTTGATGGAATAAATGAGATGATTGTGGGCTTGCAGATATTTTAATAATTAATTTTTATTTAAACGTTCAAACCGACATCTAAGAAATATTAGACAATGTTAAACAATATTAGACTCGACTTCAATTGGACGGCACACAACTGCCTGCTTCCCTCCTCCTTCAAGCGCGGGCGTCCACGTATGCACACGACCACACCGGACACTCCGATCGCATCCCTCGTTATCTCACTATGTTATCTTAAAGCGGCATATTCGAATTTCAACCGATTTGGTTGTTACGATGTTTCGTACCTTTTCATTTAAACACTCCTCGTAGTAAGAAAACAAACATATATTTCTAAATTGTATTGGATAGCCTAATTAATGAAATAAAATCTAGTTAAATCTTGATGCATCGATTGTAAGCTGTCCCTTAAAAATTATCGTTGAATCGATGTTATCGTTAAATCACCAAACACATGAGTAAAATTAAAACTGTATTAAAATTTGTTATTAATTTTTAAAACTTTACATACCTCTAGTAGTAAATTTTATTTTCCTTTTGGTGCCTTAATACACTTTTAAAAATTAAAAATTATAGATAAGGGTTTTCTTTTTTGTTAAATGAGTTCAATGATATTGATTTTTTTCAGTTTTTCTAAAATTTAAACGTAGTACAAATTTAGCTTCATGTAAAATCCCATTAAGTATATTTTTCTCAGCATCTAATTCCAGCATTTGCTTCATTTGAAGTAATTTTTGAGATTTTATCATGTTCTGTGTTAGAATCATAATCTAATGAAACGGATTTTGCTTGTTGTTGTCACAGAATTATTGAATAATATTTTTTCACAAACGTAGAAGTGAGAATTATAGTTTACAAAATCTATAAATGAAACATTATGGTTAGAAAAGTCATACTAAACTGATGTTTCAAATGTCTTTATATCAAACTCTTCCCCGACACGCTTCGCTCATTAGATAACTATCAGAAAGAAAAGATGGCTTTATATATATATATGACTTTTATCATGTGAACAAAATTTAGTATATACCGGGTGTCCCAAAAATGACTGATGGATTTTAAAATTCAATAACTTCCAAACGGTGACAGATATTTAAAAGATTCTTGCAGAAGGGTTATATATAATGTCAGGAATTTTTGTACTGCGATTCTTGATTTCAGTTCAAATTCAACAATAGATGGCACTGAGAGCAATAGGCGCTCGGTCCAGACCCGATTTTCGGTACTTTGGGATCCATTTAATACATTTTAATTTCCTTTTTTCGCATGGAAGAAAAGAGAAGACGAAAAATCGAGTTTAGATTTAGCGGTTATTAAGAAGCAGTAAACCAACGTTTAAAATGCACAAATAATGCGTGAAAAGCAGCAAACAGCTGTTTCGAATCTACAGCGAGATTCTTCTTCAGTGCAAGACAGGGAAAAAAGAATAGCGTGCTAGTAAAAGCAAGGCTGAGCAAAATGATAGACAGAGACGCGCTGCCTTATATACCCTATGCGGGTAGCGAAAGCGCCAGAAACAACGAATTCCACTCCTCAGTTACTTAGTGCTGAACTTAATTACCTCAAAGCTATTGCTGTTGATCGTGGTTATTTCTCCAATATTATTGATTCTATTTATAAGAAATTGACGAAACCCGTCCATTCTGAAAAGCTTTCTAATTCCAACTCTAATACTTCAGTTGTGTTACCATTTTTTCCTAAAATCAGTCAGCAAGTTGCTAAAATCTTAAGAAGGGTTTATTTTAATGTTATTTTTTCTTCTGTTAATAAAATCACTTTTCAAATCTCAAACACCCCGTTGATCGCCTAGATAAGTGGGGTATTTACCAAATCTCTTGCCAGTGTGGCCTTTCTTATATTGGCCAGACTAAACGTGCTCTTAGATTTCGTTTAAAAGAGCATGAAGGTTATGTTAAAAATCAGGAGCTCAAACGTTCTTCTATTGCTCAACATTCTTGGTCTTCTCAACATAGGTTCAATTTTTCCTCAGCCACCATTATCCAAAAATGTTCTTCTAACATTGATCTTGATTTTTGGGAAGCTTACCACATCATTAAAAATTCTCACTCTTTAGTTAATGACTTATCTAGTACTCCAGATTTTCCAAGTATTTGGAAAGCATTAATTTAATATCCTCTTTTTTGGTTTCTTTTAATTTCCTTCTCCGGTAGATGTCGCTACTTGTCCACCCAGTCGTTTCCACTGCTTCTCTCTAATTGGTTGTTTCTGGCGCTTTCGCTACCCGCATAGGGTATATAAGACAGCGCGTCTCTGTCTATCATTTTGCTCAGCCTTGCTTTTTCTAGCACGCTATTCTTGTTTCCCTATCTTGCACTGAAGAAGAATCTCGCTGTAGATTCGAAACAGCTGTTTGCTGCTTTTCACGCATTATTTGTGCATTTTAAACGTTGGTTTACTGCTTCTTAATATTCCTGCACAAAGGCTTTAATTGCTATTTTTAGCGGTTATTGTTTGCAGCGCCATCTATCGATGTTATTTGTAACTAAAACTGAAAATCTCAGCATAAAAACTCCTTACATCTTACATAACACTCCTGCAAGATTTTTTTTTAATATCTGCCATCGTTTGCAAGTTATTGAATTTTAAAATCCATTAGTCATTTTTGGGACACCCGGTACATACATAACTTTTTAGGTGGGGTGGTTTTGGAATCCTGCGGTCATATAATGAAAAGTTATGACGGAATTTTTCAAAAGTCGCACCATGGTAACGACTGCAATAGGTAGTATTTCTTACGAATCTACCTAATAATTAAATTTTCATACAAATTAACCATATGCTACTCACAACCTTTGAATAAAAAGAGAGGAAAAAATTATGATTTAGCTTTTTACGTAAGGTTCCGGAAATTAGAGAAAACCACCTTCTTATTCAATGATACCAACACCAAACGATTGGAAATTATGGCTACTGTTAAACGGTAATTGCCAATTAAGGTTGAGATGTGATCTACATGTTAAGATATGAAAAAATATGTAATTTTTAAATGCAAAAATCAGTTTTTCCAAATTATTTTTAATCCGCATTCAAATTTTTAGTCAGATACAACATTTCAATGAATTTGGAAGAAAGATTAAATTATTGAAAATTTTATCCCTTAAGAGGCTACTTCAGTACAACGAAAAGACGCGTTCGCTAATGGAAGAAATTAATGGAAGAAATCCTATGGAAGAAATTTATAAAGATATCTCGGTCACATTTCAATATTTTTTAATGATTTTTTTTTTTGCATTGGATAACTGAGATCAATCTGTGTGCAGGCCGTTTTTTACTTTTTCGATTTTGATTGCAGATTGATTTTTTTATGGGGATACTTTTACTTTCAAAACCGGTTCCGAAAATGAAAATGTCCTCATTAAAAATACCTGTAAACAAAATCGAAAAAGTAAACAACGGCCTTTGTACAGATCAATCTCTACTATTCAATGCAAAAAAAAAAAAAAAAAAAAAATCATTTAAAATATTTAAATTCAAACGAGATATCTTTATAAATATCTTCCATAGGATTAGCATTAGCGATGGGGTCTTTTCGTTTGACTGAAGTAGCCTCTTAATCAAGTGAAATAAATTAAACTTAAATTTATCATACATAAAATTTTTCTGCTTCAAAATGCTGTACGTGAATATTTTTCCACTCGGTTCCCCAGCCTTTTCGTCTGACGGATGAGAGTATTAAATTACTCCTACAGTCGTCTCAAAAGTTAAGGAACACACGAAAGTATGATAATAAATTTATCATACATAAAATTTTTCTGCTTCAAAATGCTGTACGTGAATATTTTTCCACTCAGTTCCCCAGCCTTTTGGTTTGACGGATGAGAGTATTAAATTACTCCTACAGTCGTCTCAAAAGTTAAGGAACACACGAAAGTATGATAATAAAATTGGCAGGAGATATATATGGAATAATTTTATAATAAATATTTAAGATGTAATTAAAGTAAAACATAGTAGAGATATTATAATGATTTCACCTGTATTATTTATTAAAAATACACATTTTTATATTTTTATTGAAAAACCGCTGTCTTAAATGTTAGGCATGTTATGCAAACTTTAATAAATGCTGGTTGCATTTCAACCAGCAAATCATTTTGCCCTATGAACAATATAGCAGCTTATTCAATTTCCGTTGGTTATTTAAGACGCCGAAAGCAGCGGAATTCACAAACGAGGAAATTGTAAAGATATTTAAGTTAAAATCGAAAAATAACACCTTTATTAAAATTTCTAGAATATTAAATCGTTCAAAGTGAGGATAAGCAGAGTATACTTGCTAGAAATCAGAATTTCAACCGAAAAACAAGATGCAGGCGCAAACGTGTAACATGTGTTCAGACTGATGGAATAATTGGAAGATTGATGTAAGAGCAAAATATGATCATAAGGCAAATTAAAAATAATGTATTAAAGGACACAATATACAGGGTGTCTATTCTCAACGTTGTCCAATGATTAATTCCTAAACCGTAAGTCATTGGCATACAGTTCCAATTACAAAAAATGATTTAAATGAGGTAAAAAATTATTTTAAAAGTCGTTTGGATCAATAAAAACATTTCTTAAAAGTTACGAAAATTAATTTTTTTTATGCGGTCCCCTGGCCCTATAAGCGATATTTGTTAAAAATTTCCTACTACACTAACAAATAAAACAAAACAGTCCCATTTAACTAACACTAAAATTGGCTGAGTTATGAAACTTTGAAATAAATGATTTACATCAATTTTCTGCCTCTAAACACAGATGAGTTGGGCCATGCTTCGAGGAACCGTACACAAAATGCTTTGATAATTAGAAGAATTTATTTCGCGTGTATCTGTACTTTAACTGAAAGTAGTCACATCGTATAAGTATTCCGATAGTGTTAATTTTTAGTAATCAGTTTCAGATTCGTTAAAATAATTGTATTTAACATATTTTTTGTATAGAATTTCAACTGTTGTTTTACAACATTTCATTAAACAAAAATTCTGTTTTTTTACTTATATTTTTAGTGCAAGTTGCATATTTTGCTTTAATATGTCCGAATGAAAACAGAGTTCAAATTTATATTGTTATGTTCATTTTACTCTCAACTATTTTTTTTTATATATATCTGACGCTTATTTATATTTCTAGTAAATTTATGAATCGCTTCTGTTTCGCAGCTACAAAGAAGCTTCAACTTTAAGCAGCTATTACCCTCGGTCATTTTTAAACGTACAAGAATGGGGCTTTTTGATCTTACTTCTTAGCGTAATAGGATATTTTTACTAAATATAACTTATAGGACCGGGGGACAGTATAAAAATTGTTTCGTAATTTTTAAGAAATATTTTTATTGAGCCATATCGCTTTAAAAATGCTTCTTTATCTTATTTAAAGCCTTTTGTAATTGGAACTATATATCTATGACTAACGGTTTATTAATTAGCCATTAGACATCGTTGAGAGTAAACATTAGGGTGGGGCGAAAAAAATTATTTTTTTATAGTCATTTTTTAATAGTGCAGAAAACTTGCGCATTGACATCCTAATAATGGGAAAAAAAAAAAAAAAAATATAAATTGGTTTTGAAATCGCGCAAGAGCCTTAAAGTTCAGGAAAAAAATATGGAAATTTTTAAAACTTATAAAAAAAATTTTAATAGTTTATTTTATTTCTAATAGTGTAACAACTACTCTTTGTAGTTAACTAAATGTGTGAAAAATACTTTTGGACACATTACCGTTCATTTGAATTCGCTCAAAAAGCTTTAAAATACCATTTTTTTTAAGCAAAAGTTACATTTTTTCAAAAATTCGTAAGCGGACATGAAAATAAAAAGTAAACCATTAAACAACCGTTTTAAGGTTTTACGAACCTACTGCTGTTACGTTTTCACCTGTTGTCGAGTTAGTTGCAACTCAATTAGTTAATATTTATAGAAAAGCCTTAATTCCAATAGTCACATACACTCGTGTTGTACAAATAATCACCTTCTACTTTAATTCTTATATTGGGTTAAACAAAATCATACAACCAAGACCATGATAAAAAAAAAAAAAATTACAAGAAAAGGTTAGATGTGTTTATTACCAACGCCAAGACGAAACTTTTCGATATTGCAGCTTGTAAATGCACTATGACAGTTTCTTGTACGTGTGGGAATAAACCAATCGACAATAACCCTGTCCAGTGGTTGTAAAATGCAATTGTGAGAAAGCTAAAAAAAATTCTTTACAATGGATTGGGGTTTATGTACGATCAGCGAATAACCAGGATGCTGTTTATTGGTAATTTACACGGAAATGAGACAATTAAACTGATTAAAAGAGAAGAAAGAAGAGAGCTGCTTTCTATGCAGGAATCTATTACTTCTGACCCCGTCAGTCCAGGAATAAATAAGAGTAAAGTTAATCAAAACACTTCCATAAGAACAGGCAGTGATATGGGTTTTGTATTGCTTTCTATATCGCAAATGCGTTCAAAGTTGTCATATAATTCCTTAATAAGCGATAGATACGGTGTTTCGGACATGATCATAGCAGCAATAGCTTCTGATGTCGTGCATGATCTTGGAATGATCTCTGATTCAGATATGTCACGAGTGACTGGCAAAAGTAAGATTTGAAAGGAAAAAGTGAAAATTCGAAAAGCAATAAAGGAAAAAGAGCACCAGCTGAAAGATTTAAAAGGAATTTACTTCGACGGCAGAAAAGATAGTACATTAACACAAGGAAAAATAGCAGCTAAAATGGACCGCAGAGTAAGAAAAGAAGCTCATTTTAGCGTAATTAGTGAGTCTGGTGGCCAATATATTGGCCATGTTACACCAAAAACAGGAACCGTTAATGATATTGCCGAAAGTATTTTCGACTACATGAAAAAAAAAAATGATTTTGACATGAGTGCAGTGGTAGCCAGCGGATGTGATGGGTCAGTCACAAACACCTGTTGAAAGAGTGGTGTCGTACATAACATTAAAGTTAGGTGTCAGCGACGACTGCAGTGGTTTATTTGTTTACTACACTTTAATGAACTGCCTTATAAACATTTGTTTGAGCACCTAGGAGGAACAACAACTGGGCCAGCGTCATTCAGTTGTCCGATTGGCAAGCAACTGCCTAGATGTGAGAAAAATCCTGTCGTTGATTTTGTGCCGACTTAATTTAAATTTATCATTAGTAAAGATCAGCAGTATCTTCTAGACATTGTTCGTGCTGTCATCACTGGACTCTATGATCCAGAATTAGATGTTAAAGATCCCCGACCCCTCAGCCAACATTAAAAAAAAATCATCCATCCTGTCATTCAGAGAATCTCGTTCTTCTGCCATGCAGGGAATATGATGTACGCGATATTGGACGAGACAACACATTCGATAATTTGGCTACAGGAGCATACTAAAAGCCAGAAATATGCCACCAGTAGTAGGCCACGTTAGAGACTTCAAACTTTCTTTAATTTATTTTCTAGTCACAGCAAAGTGTAAGCTGACACCACCTCCAATATTGTCAAATATTGCAACAGAACACATTTAAACTTTATTGAAAGACAAAGCCCTGCCAGAATTTGAGTGTTTGAAATTTCCATGCCACACTGAGTCGGTAGGAAGAAGTATGAAACTTGTCACAGAGGCCGCTGGAAAAGTTTGCGAACATGTAAACCGAGAAGGTTTTATTAGGACAACTTTCAGATCAAGGATTTTGATGCCAAAATTTGATAAGAAGTCAGAATTTAAAGGGACTTCAGTGTAAGTAACCACTCCTAAAATGGTTAGTTGGTTTCTTGGGTAGGGTGTGGGTGGGACTCGAATTACAACCACCTGCACACGGTGAGTCCTGGGTCATTTAGGCATAAAGGAAAAACATGCTGCGAACATGGAAAAACATGGGCGAAGAGCTGCAATATGAGGTTTTTACAAACATAAATGGTATTTTAAGGCTTTCTGCGCGAACTCAAATGAACGGCAATGTGTCCAAAAGTAATTTTCACGCACTTAGGTAACCACAAAGAGTAGTTTTTACAATAATAGAAATAAACTATTTAAAAAAAAAATTATACGTTTTTAAAAATTGCATATATTTTCTTTTTTTTTCTAAACTTCAGGGCTCTTGCACGAGTTCAAAACCAACTTTTATATATTTTAATTATTTTTCCCGTTATAAGGATGCCAATGCGCAAGTTTTCCGCGCTATTAGAAATTGATTATAAAAAAATAACTTTTTTCGCCCCACCCTAGTGGACATCCAGTATAGACGCATATGAGTAACATTGATTTATGGCAGTAACAAATATACATACGAGTATGTATACACATACGGCGCATGCGAGTAATATTGCAGTAACATTGTTTTATAAAAGCTTGCAAACCTTGCCTAAAACCATACCATAAACAGGCCAGCATGGATTGAACTCGAAAGTAAAGGGTGTGTTTTTTAGAGATATTGTTTGAAATTGGCAACACTGTTTCTAGTCGCAGTCAATTTGACAGCTGATAGATGATTTGTGGTCAATATGTTTTGCCCTCTCACCATGAATAGACTTTCGACAGGACAATGCTTGCAAATTGTGCAAAACGCCATCAGTTTATTGCAGGCGACATTCGGTGAGGGCATAATTTCGCGTAATGCACCTGTGAACTGGCTTTCATGGTCATGTGAACTCGCACAAATGGATTATTTTCTGAGGGGATATGTGAAATTGCTGCCCTACGCCGATAAACCACAGATGTTGGAGCGCATGGAAGTCAACTTTCGTCGCGTTATTGCTGGTATACGGCCCCAGTTGCTCGATAAACTGATCGAAAATTGGACTTCCAAATCGCACTTCATTCGAGCCAGCCGCAGCCCCCGTATGCCCGAAATCATTTTTAAACACTAATGAGATAAAATTATTTCTTTAATAAAACCAATATAATGGTCATTAACGTTATTTTTAACGTACAACATCCACTTCCATTTGGTGGCACCTTAAAGAGACATAAGCGGAGATTTCAGTGCGACCAAATTTCATTTCATGCTTTAATCCAGAACTCGAAAAAGTACGAATACGAAAAAGTGAATTTCCACACGAAATCTTAACATTTTAGTTCGGTCAGCTTTAAGCCCGTACTTAAAGGGATACCTTATTTAGGTGTTTTACATGGTAACTGAATGTACATTTTCTCCAAAACCATTCATACTACCACATCAAAAGTTTTTCATGTAAGTTTATTGGATCTATATTTACCAAATGAATTAAGGATTTCTTAAAAGAATAAATAATGTTTAATTGAGGATTTGAGAAAAAGTACTTTTGTACTGTTTTTGAGTTAAAAAATTTAAAAAAATGTTTGAAATTCATTAAGCTAAAACGAAGCTCAATGAGACAAACTAAAAGAAAAAAATTACCAACATGGCTATTATGGTTTGGGAGGAAAGGTACAAATTACGTTAAAAACTAATATGTTGAAGAAAAAAAAAGAATCTATATAGATAGATATATCTTTTTACTCATTTTTTTTTTTTTTACATATTTTTACTTTTTGTTTAAGACTTATTTTTTCATGTGTTTAGATTTGTTTCTTTTTAGTTGTTTGCTTTTTTTTGCTTAGTGGTTTATTCTAATTTATAGTGATCTAGAAGTAACAAAACTTTTCAAAAGTGGCTAAAACTTTTTTTATTTTTTGCAGTCAGATATAGAGAAGGAAATATCGTAACAGCAGAACCTGAACCTGAACAATCTTTAACTTTAGGTACAAAATGTCAAGCCTACAGAAACAAATACACCATATTCTGCAGGATCTTCTTCAAGCTCAAATCAACTGGTAATCAGTACGACTCATTTCAGGAAAGTAAATAAATCTTATTTGTGTACGATATTCTCAATATTCAGGACCTAATTTCAAAAATATGTTCAATTTCTGCCTGCAATATTTGCAGAGTTCCTTTCGAACCTATAATAACTTTTCGTAGCACCTACTTTACAAACAACTTTAGGGTACTTCCAGGGCACACATATTGATAAGGGAATTTTTTCATTTTGTTCAGTATACAATATTAATATTGTGAAAAAATATTGAACATGGATTTTCTTCGAATAGGTTACCCCTTAACCCTCTCGCTGCGCAGCCCGAGAAATACTCGGGCATGCATTTTCCCATCTGATTAATACTATTTGGTTATTCCCACCAGTTCTTTTTTAGCGAAAACTTTGTCTGATTTAATCAGGACATTTTCCCCAATTACGATAGTCAAAAATTTCTGCTTTAAAGAACCACTGATAAAAGATTAAAAATTCTGTTAAAGACGCTCATCGCGAAGAATTACTTACGCAGCGAGGGGGTTAAACCCAATTAAGAACGTTTATTATATATTAACCAGTGAAGTATTCAAGAATGGAAAGCAATATGACTTGTAAAAACGGGATATTGGGAACATTACTGTATTAGAAAAGTGGCTATTGAAAAAAGCATGGTATTCTCTGCGACCAATAATAACTAATTGATTCAATGGAAATTTGAAATAAATGGATCAAATTTAATACGATCATTTAAAGTTATTCGAAACCAGATAAATATTATTTATAAATAACAGCATGTAAACGTGTTGAATGTTGTATTTTTTCCAAAGTGCTTAAATTTTTGAGACACTGTATAGTTACGGGCTTTTATAAATTGTTTGATAATATATCAATATATTAATGTTGAAATGATCTATTTGAATGATTTTATATATACTGTAATAAGTAAATGTGTTTTTGATTATGTTTGTATTGTTATTTAATAAGAGACATTTTATTACTGTGCCTAAACTTTGAAACAGGCTGTATAAATTTTTTATTTATTATTATATTTTTTTAAAAATAAAATGAATACCATTCTAACTTTTTATATAAACATATTATTTACCCCCAAAATAAGCACTTTTTCTTTGTTCAATCAATCTCCAATGATTTTTACATACATATTCAAAATTTTAATTTTTTCCTCTGTTTTCTTCATTATCCTTAAACAGAATATGATAAAGGGTTAGCGGGTGTTTGGATTGGAAACTGAAATATTAGATTAATTCATACTTTAACACTAGAAAGGCCGGAAATTTTACTGATTTTTTATTTAGAACTGTTTAACTTATTTATTTAACATTTTTCTTCTTTCTATCTTTTTAACCTTATTTAAAAAAAAAAAAAAATTGTTCGAACCGCAATATATTCATATGGTAGCAAACAAAATGACCGCTCATGGCTTTTTTAGTGTTAATATGGTTTTAAAGAAAACCGGCATTCTCTTGTGCACGGTGTAAAAAAAAAAAAAAAAATCTTTGTATAAAAATCCTATTTGCGGTAAAAAGAATGAATCAATGAATGAAATCTTGAAAATTTCATTGTTATAAATACTCGACATGGAATGGGGCCACGTAGGCTGTCGTTCGTCTGCTATGGAATGGTGGACATGTACAAAAATCGACCAACAAAAGAATTTTTAAAGGTATATATAAATATTATACAGACATACACACAATAAATACAATAAACCCAACTGGAGTGAAAAATTAGTCAGAGCCAGGAATCGAACCCGGGACCACAGTATACAAGACTGCTGCTCTAACCACTGAGCTACTCCGGCTCAGTGGTTAGAGCAGCAGTATTGTTTATTGCAGTTAGAGCACCTTTGCGTTCCTATGTCTACTCTAAGCCATCAAAGCTTTTTAACCGATCCAGTCGTATGCCTGCTCTCAGCCATCACAGCAAAGAACCATACTGGTCTTATATTAATCATTTAGTGCGCAACTTTGTATATATGCAAACAACAGTGTTTTGAATTTAATAGATCTTTTTTATTCATATATACCTAATTCACACCAGAAAATTAAAATAGCAATATTTGCTTTACTTAATAACAGACATTCCATATTTAAATAAAGTGAATTTAACCATTGAAACTTTCTGGTGTTAAGTCAGATTCTCTGAACTACGTAATTTCCAGAACGTATTCTATAATGGAAATTAAAGGGTTAAATGTTAAGTTTTATAAAATAAATAATTATACAAAATAAGGTATTTGGAGACATATTTATTAAAATATTTAGTAATTTGCAATATTTTAGTAAAATAGCCACACGACAGTAGTTTTTATTTGTATTGCAGATGTGCAACAGAAGAAAAGATTAACATATTATATGAAAAATGTATATCTCTGATTTTTTCATTATTTTTCCTGTGTAATAAACCTTTCAGAGAATCATATATAATTCTTTCGAAACAAAATAAAAAAATCGCGCATTTAAGGGTTAAGTCGACAAGCTTCGGAGATACGTAGAATTCGAAATAATATTTTACAAATTGTGTTTCCGCTTCTTAAATATTTTTTTAAATAATACTCTAAAATGGCCAAATGAAAGTTACGGAAAGAAGTTTGCCGTGAAATTGAAAGTAGTCGATAAAAGATGATATAAGATGTAAAGATTGTTCTGTATGTTCCAACAGAAAAATTAAGGGCTGCCTATTGGAGATTGCTTTGAAAGATACCATTTATTGACTGAACGATTGTGTTACATACATCTAAAAGTTAAAAAAAGAATTCATAAATTTTGTTTTTTGTTCATAATTTTGCATATTATGTGTTACCGTTCGTTCAATGAAAATTAATTCCAACCAGTATGACTCCTAAACATAAACTTAATAGGACCGCAAAGGGTTAATAACTTTATTATTTTTTTAATTTTCCGTAGCCTAATTAATAATTTCCGTAAACTGATCCCTTTCAAATATATGTCGAATCTCTACTGCGAAACACTTCTTTTAAGGATTTAGTACCGTAATAGCATAAATAACTAAAAGTAGTTTTAGAGTCTACTAAACCTTAAATATTATTAATTCTGTAGTTTACAACTAAGATATGATTTACAATACATTTCTTATACTATATTTCAAATGAAAATCAAATTTCAAAGTAATTGCTTAAAAGACGCAAAGGCCAACATAGTGAAAAAGATTCCAAGCCGGGACTCGAACCCGGGCAATCAGTATAGCGCACTGACGTTCTACCGACTAAACCACTTGGAACGATACCCAGCAAGGAAAATTTCTCACTATTATATGTTGGCAAGGTTACAAACGCAGCACAAGATGGAATATTTTACCGTGAGCCACCAACCTGGGGCAAACACGGAATATAATTAAATCCAGCATCGATAGAAACTATATTTTAATTTATATAGTTTCTATCGATGTAGAATATAGAAACTATATTTTAATTTATTCCATGTATTAATATTTCTTATACTATCTAAAACTTTATAATAAAATTATCTTCCCTTTTTTATTTTTTTTTCCATAAAAATATCAACAATATTTTAAAATAAATTTGTAACTTTTATGTGTTACAGAATGCACAATACTTTAAGACAATGAATCATTTTCACTTTTATTTTTTCTTCCATTCAAATAATAATACGTGTGACAGGTTTTTATATCTAAGGATTCTAAGAATAAATAACATTAAATAAATAACGTCGGATATCAACCTCCACGAAAGGATTCTTTCATTTACTTAGTTATATTTTTTCTCTCACAAATCTTTTATATTGATTTTTAGGTTAGAAGAGCAGTCCAACGTGCAGTGGTTCTAAAAAGAACAATGAACCATTCTCAGAACAATACTCTTTCGTAAAAATCGAAAACAAAATTGTCATTTTTACAGCTCTTGAGCAAAAGTAATCGATAGAATTCCTAGTAAAAAGTATTGCTCCAGCATCAAAACAAACAAATAAATTTGCTGATTACAACAAAGTATTTACGAAATGCACGAGATCGCTAAAATCCGTCAGGAAATTGTGAAATTTATAACTCGTGCCATAACGGACATAATGGTTTAGAATGTAAAAAAGTAGCACTTTCGCAAGTTTACTTATTTACGAGTTTACTTATATTAAGAGTTTTCAAGTGAGTGTTTTGTTTTTCGTATAAAAAAATAAATTAATTTTTTAGTCTGTGTAATCTTAGCAGCTAAACAATGTTAAAACAATGTTGTTTGTACTACAAGGGGTGGTACTTACGTTTTTAGAAAGTAATACAAAAAATAATATCTTATCAAGAATGTATGTTTTATTGCTTCTCAAAATACTCCCCCGCAGCATCGATACATTTTTGCATTCGAATAAACCAAGAATAAAACATTTTGCCACCCTGAATGTGGCATAGCAGAAACATGGCATTTCTTAAACTTTAACAGCTTCTTCTGAGTTGCTAAAACGTTGACCACGCATTTTATTTTTTATGAACGGGCACAAAAAGTAATCATTAGGTGCTAAGTCCGGTGAATACGGGCAATGAGTCATCAATGCAAATTTTTCCCGCTTCAAATAATCCACAGTTAGCGAAGCAGCGTGTGAGCTGGTGTTGTCCTGGTTCAGAATGATGCAACGATTTGATTTTTTTTTCTTAGTTCTGGAAGTACTTTCCGCAAACAAATTGTAGTATACTAAGGTGCATTGACTGTTTTGCGATCATCCAAAGGAACGGTTGCAATGTAGCCAGATTTACCGAAAAACGCAGCAATCATTTTTTTTGGAAACAACTTTTGTTGGTTTAGGGTCATCTGGAAACACCCAAACAGTCGATTGTTGTTTTGTTTCGGGTTCATAGGAATAAATCCAGTTTTTGTCGCACATTACGATGTCGTACGCATGTTTGGAGACACCGGAGTTGAATTTTTTTAGATTTTCCTGGCAACATTACACACGACCGTCCTTTTCAGCTTGATATAAATTATGGTAGATCCATCGGATACACACTTTTTTCACTTTTAATTGATAATGTAAAACTGAATGCACGTGGGTCCTTGAAACGTTCAAAGCTGCTTATATTCCATCTTATGTCACATGACGATCAGAAGCGATTAGTTTTCTCACAGCATCAATGGTTTCGGGAGTCGCAGCACTTCTTGGTCGACCTTCAATAACATCGTCACTGAGATTCTTACGACCGCGGGACAATTTTTTAAACCATTTGTAAATCTTTTCCTTAGAAGGTGCTTCGTTACCAAACATTGATTTCATTCTATCTCTACACTGTTTCTGCTTCAAATCTTGTCGAAAGTCATAAAAAATCATGCCTCTAAAGTCTCTTCGACATAATCCATAATTATTTAGCACTTCTGATTTTCGAAAAATCACAGTAAATACAATTTCACAGTTTTTTATGTTTTGTAAACTCAGATTTTCACATAACGGTTCGAATTTTAATGAAAATCGTCTGCACTGAAAGCAGCAGTTTTTTCGTTGCCAGATTCTAAAAGCTTAAGTACTGGACCTCGTATCTATATCTTGGCACAGACTGGCACACAGTATTGTTCCAACATTCCAGTGCTTACATTTTGCAAATACTCCAACAATAGTTACATAGAATATTTTGACATTATATTGCCAATATTTATAATGTAAAGTCAATATCTCTGTAATATTGGTGTTTTATTTCAAATATTTTTCATATAAAGCCAATATTTAACCAATATTGGTATGGAAGAATTTCTGGCGAATGTAATATTTGCGCGGTATTGGACACTTATAAAAATCATATTTGTTTAATCCTAGGGAACATATTTTTCATATTAATTAAATTGTTTCTTAATAAATATTATTTTTCTCAAATGTTGGATATTTTAGATTTAAGCTATTGTACATGTTATGGATCTCAAGTACAGCTGGTGTCAAGGTAAAAAAAAAAAAGATATACCCCATACATTTCAATCGTCAGAATGTTGCAGAGAAAACGAAAATAACCATTCGATTAAGAATTATGTCTTCTTTCAAGTTGTGTTTTAAAAAATTGGGAACCGTTTCCATATTAAAATTGTAAAAAGAATTTAAATTTTCAATACGGACACCCAATTTCGACAGTCTATTTGTATTCTTCGGTAAATTGCATTCGGATGTACCAACCCTAAAACTTTCTTCTGTCTTACACATGGTAATACTTCAAAATTCGCTATCAGAGTACCAAAATTAAATGACAATCTATACCCACATTCTAAGATTCCAAAGGTATAGATTCGTTGAATTGTGTGTATTTAAAAATGAGATAGAAACATAGCATTTTTTAAACAAATCGTTGAATTCCGACACCCACCCTCTTAGATGTCTGCAAAAAAAGTGTCCAAGCCTAATAAGTATCTATTTACGTGAAAATGTTACAGAATATGAAGTTTGATTAAATTCCGTGCATTAGCTTTTGAGATATAGCTATCGCAGAAATCGTGAAAAATGCAGCATAGCAGCATAATTTACACGAAATACTAATTAGCACTAACTTATGTCAAAGTCTAGTAGAATATGAAGTTTGATGAAATCCATTTGGGTTTTGGCATTTAGTAATAACAATAATAATAAAAATTTGCTTAATTCTCTTTCCATCGTTGGCATTTTTTTAAATTTTATACATATACTTCACTCTATAAATTTAAAATATAGGTTACTGTTCTGAACGAATCATGTGTGAGTGTGATAAAGCGCAAAAAACATTAGAAAGTTGTAATATCTGTTAAACTCTGTTGTAATACGATATTTTCCATAGTCTCCAAAAACCCTTCCTTAACTTATTATCATATAAATATGAATTGAATAGTGCACAAAATAAGTACATTTGTTAGATTTTCGACAATGATATGATCTTTAAACCTCAGTAAATCTGTTTGGATAGCTACGATTAACATTATGAAAGTAAAAGTAATTTTGTTCTGAAAATTGAAAGAAAATCGGAACCGAAAGGGTTAAAATCTCCGTCGCCGGTGCAAAAGTGATGTCATTTTCAAATTCTCCTAACTTTCTAAATACTTATTTAAATTACATAAATCTGTGTAATATATTTAAGCCCTATATAAGGCTTTATAAAATGTAAAAATAAACACAATATAATAAAAAATATATTTCAATTAGTATTATTTTTTTTTTCACGTGGCATATCACAATCCGCACAATAATTTAAATTTAGAATCCTTATCCTTATCTATACTTCTATACTCCTATTATAAAGAGGAAAAAATTGTTTATTTGTAGGAGGTAAGCTCAGGAACTACCGAACCGATTCCAAAAGTAATGGTATCAAAATGATGGTGTTAGTCCAACTTAGAACATAGGCTATATCTTATGTCGGTGCCACTACCCCAAAGGGGGTGCAGGAGCAAAAAACGTTCTAAAAATGCAATTTTTGCGTTACTGAATGGCCTAGAAATATGAAATTTGGAATATTAGTTACTTATAAGATATAAATAATGTCTAAGAAGCGTTCTTAAACAATTCGAAATTTAAAAGGGGTGGAAATGCACAAAAAGCGTTCTAAAAAACGTTCTAAATGGTAGTTTCTACATAATCTCAGGAAATACCGAACCGATTCCAAAAGTAATGGTATCAAAATGATGGTGTCAGTCCAACTTAGAACATAGGCTATGTATTATGTCGGTGCCACTACCCCCAAAGGGGGTGCAGGATCAAAAAACGTTCTAAAAATGCGATTTCTGCGTTACTGAAGGGCACATAAATATGAAATTTTGAATATTAGTTACTTATAAGATATAAATGGTGTCTAAGAACAGTTCTTAAACAATTCAAAATTTAAAAGGGGTGAAAATGCACAAAAAGCGTTCTAAAAAACGTTCTAAATGGTAGTTTCTACATAATCTCAGGAAATACCAAACCGATTTCAAAAGTAATGGTATCAAAATGATGGTATTAGTCAAACTTAGAACATAGGCTATATTTTATGTCGGTGCCACTATCCCAAAGGGGGTGCAGGAGCAAAAAACGTTCTAAAAATGCGATCTTTGCGTTACTGAAGGGCCTATTTCTATAGAAATATGAAATTTGGAATATTAGTTACTTATAAGATATAAATTGTGTCTAAGAACAGTTCTTAAACAATTCGAAATTTAAAAGGGGTGGAAATGTACAAAAAGCGTTCTAAAAAGCGTTCTAAATGGTAGTTTCTATATAATCTCAGGAAATACCAAACCGATTTAAAAAATATTGGTGTGAAAATGATAGTGACAACGTTTGCTCCAAGATAGGCTATGTTTTATGTCGGTGCCACTACCCCAAAGGGGGTGCAGGAGAAAAACGTTCTAAATTGCGGCTTTTGCGTGACGGAAGGGCCTTGAATCGTGAAATTTAGAATGGTAGTTAGTTATAAGATATCAATGATCTCTAAGGACATTTCCTAAAAAAATCGAAATTTAAAAGGGGGGTCAAAATGCGCAAAAAGCGTTGTAAAAAACGTTCTAAATTGCGATTTCTATGCAATCTCAGGAAATACTGAACCGATTTCAAATATAATGGTGTGAAAATGATGGTGACAGATCTTGCTCAAAGATCTATATTTTATATCTGTTTCCACTACCCCAGAGGAGATGCAGGAGCAAAATGAGCGAAAAGCGTTCTAAAAACGTTCTAAATGCCGATTTGTAACCAATATCTCAGGAAGAATCAAACTGATTTCAAAAGTAATGGTAAGAAATTGATGTTGACATACTCTGCTCTAACATAGACGCTATTTTAAGTTGGTATCACTATCCCCTAGACGTTGCAGAGCAGAAAAGCGTTCCAAATTTCGATTTTTGTGATCGGTAGGAGCTAGCAACTTAAAATTAGGCAAGGTACATATTTATTACATATAAATGATTTTTAAGAACAGTTTCGAAAAAATTGGAAATTTAAAAAGGGATGAAAATGCGCGAAAAGCGTTCTAAAAACGTTCTAAATTGCGATTTCTACTCAATCTCAAGAAATTCCAAAGCTATTTCAAAAGTAATCGTTGCAAATCAATGGTGACAGTCCCTGCTATAACATAGGTTATATTTTATGTTGCTGTCACTACCATCTGAGGGTTGCAAAAGCAAAACATGTTCTAATTTGCGTTTTTTGCATAACTGAAGGGTCAAACACTTTGAAGTATGGCATGGCATTTACTTACAAGATGCAACTGCTTTCTAAGAACTGTCGAAAGAAAATTTCAAATTTAAAAAGATGAAGTGAACGAAAAGCGTCATAAATTACAATTTTTATGTAATCTTATCAAATACCAAACAGATTAAAGGAATAATGATAACAAATTGTTGGTGATAGAACCTGCTCAAACATAAGCTACATTTTATGTCTGTGCCACTACCACCAGAGGGTTGCAGTAGCTAAAAACTTTCTAAATTGCGTTTTCTGCTGAACTGAAGAGGCTAGAAACTTTAAATATGGCATGGTAGTTACTTATAAAATATAAATGCCCTCGAAGAACTGTCGAAAATAAATTCGAATTAAAAAGGGGTGAAGTGAAGGGGAGGTGCGAAAAGCATTCTAAAAAAGTCCTAAATTACGATTTCTATGCAATTTCAGGGAATATAAACCAAATATAAAAGTAATAGTTGCGAATCAATGGTAACAGTCTCTGATCCTACACAGGCTATATTTTATGCCGATGATTCTATCACCTGGGATTCACAGGAACAACAAACGCTCTAAAAAAGGCCTTTAAAAGCTTTCTAAATTAAGTTTCTGTGGAATATTAGGAAATAACAAACTAATTTCAAAATTAATGTTGGCAAATTAATGGTGACATTTCCTATTTCAACATAGCCCTTTATGTTGAGAGAGGTGGTAGGACTTGGAATTTGACATGATGGTTAATTTTAAGATGTAACAAGATGGTTTCTAAAAAATTCAAAAATTCAAATGAATACTGAAATAAGCGTAGTAATTGAGCATAAAAGTTTCAAAATATTTTCTAAATTATTATTTATTTAGTTTTATTTCGTTTTATTAATTTAAGTCTCATTTCTGCCTTATGCAGTGTAACAATGATGTTTAATCAAACTGTGTTTTAAATAGTAATTTTTTTAATTATTTCTAAAAGTAATAAGTACCTTTTAATAAAATAAAATATTACCTTTTAATAAAATAAAAATTTAGTTAGTACCTTTTAATAAAAATTAGATATATAAATATCACTTGGCATAATTCAAATATTACGCGAGCAAAGCCGCGGGGTTTGCTAGTAATATTATAAATGTCAATGTGTGTCCGAATGTTTGAATGAATTCAGCGTCTAAACGGATGAATTAATGCTTTTGTATTTTTGGATATAGATGGATTACAAACCGGAAATGAACATAGGCTATGTTTAATTTATTTTATTCAAATATTTTGCATAATAATCCAAAATTTCATTATTTTTCATACACAATGAATTGACATTTTTGCGATAAAATTTAACCATATTCCTTCTTTCGTTGCCAAAAAATAAAAACCCTGAATAATAATTTAATTTCGAATTGAAATATTAAAGCGGGAAGTTTCAAGTATTTTTAATAATACAAGGTGCATAAATTTTGAGTAAGTGCAGAAAGAAGGCAAATGTGACGTCATATATGGAAAATAAAACGGATAGGCTTTGATGGTGAAATAAAATGAGATTGTGTTTTGGTATTAATTCGTATTATTTAAAGAAAATTGTTATCAATGCTTACGGTTTATCGTCTGCGCACGGTTAACATTTTAATTTAAAATTAAACAAGTTGGAAATTGCTCGTCAAACGTGGCAAATGAGGTGCGTTCGTACTATAACTAGTTTTATAATTATTTTTTGCACCCCATATTGTACTGAATGTATAATTTTTTGCACTTCATAAAGCGCATAGTCTGATACATCATTAAAATGCATTTCCAATATTTTTTCCCATTCCCCGTAATGTAACGGAACACTTTTGACTGTCCCTGTAATTAAACTATACATCCGATTTTCCTAAAATTTGAAATAGCTCAACAAAATTTTGCAACAATTATATCTTTAAAATTTCAGACCATTCGGAAGGCTGTAATATCATTAAAATGCACTTGCAATAATTTTTCCCATTGGCCGTAATGTAAAGAAAAACTTTTGACTGTCCCTGTAATTAAACTATACATCCGATTTTCCTAAAATTTGAAAGGGCTCGACAAAATTTTGCAACAGTTATATCTTTAAAATTTCAGATCATTCGGAAGGCTCTAATATCATTAAAATCCACTTGCAATAATTTTTCCCATTGGCCGTAATGTAAAGAAAAACTTTTGACTGTCCCTGTAATTAAACTATACATCCGATTTTTCTAAAATTTGAAAGGGCTCGACAAAATTTTGCAACAGTTATATCTTTAAAATTTCAGATCATTCGGAAGGCTCTCATATCATTAAAATGCACTTGCAATAATTTTTCCCATTGGCCGTAATGTAAGGAAAAACTTTTGACTGTCCCTGTAATTAAACTATACATCCGATTTTCCTAAAATTTGAAAGGGCTCGACAAAATTTTGCAACAGTTATATATTTATAATTTCAGATCATTCGGAAGGCTGTAATATCATTAAAATGCACTTGCAATAATTTTTCCCATTGGCCGTAATGTAAAGAAAAACTTTTGACTGTCCCTGTAATTAAACTATACATCCGATTTTCATAAAATTTGAAATGGCTCGACAAAATTTTGCAACAATCATATATTTGAAATTTCAGACCATTCGGTTGGGTAGTTTTTGCTCTGTTACATGCGGACAGACGGACGGACGGACGGACAGACGGACGGACTGAACGACGACTATAGGTGCTACGTATTTATATAATTACGAACGCACCTAAAAAGAAAAATGAAGAGCAAATGTCAATAATATGCCCAGTAAAATTATAAATAAATAAATTAGATAATATTTATAAATTTAAATTAATAAACATCAGCAGCATAAACAGCATAATCCGGGTTACCACATTTATTAATTTAATTAGTTAAAAAATTTGAAGAGCAAATGTCAATAATATGCCCAGTAAAATTATAAATAAATAAAATATTATTTATAAATTTAGCAGGAAATATGTAATTTCATTCTTAAAAAGTAAAAACATTAACTAGGTTACCTGAATAAAGCAATTTTTTGCGAGTGTTAATTCTTAAAGCCGTTCCTTTCAGGAAATTAAAATCACTTTATTTTTAAAAGAAATTTTCATTTTCATTCAAAGAACATAGATGTTTATTTTATTTATTGAATAACAAACATACGACTTGTGTGCTTGACATGAGAGCCCGCTTATAAGTCGGAGACAAGATAGAACAAGGAAATATTACAACACAAGAGAAATACACCCTGGGAGTTCCACAGAAAGTGTGTGTGCAATGGAATCAGCGGGAATCGAACCCACAAACTCTTACGCACAAGCAATTAGCTGACTGGTGCTTAGACCACTCAGCCACAGAGTCCCACATAAATGTTTAATATGATTGCGTCGTCAAAGTAACATTCAGTATAAATATTTATATTGGAAAAACGTTCTAAATCGTAGTGTGGCAGCTGAATTTTAATTCTACATTTCTTTTAGCTTTAGTAGGGTAAAATATTTGTTGACATTTTAAAAACTAGCTCTTTTTAATGTTCTTTTTTATAACAGTTTTTTGTGAAGTATGATAGATTGAGATAAATATGCCTTAGCTTTTAATACAATATCTAACTGAATTTAAAATGTTTATAAAAATTTAAAGATAGGAATGTCATCAAAGCGAAAATCAAATTTATCGACAAATTCGCGTAATGCAAGATAATTGAAGATATCAAAAATTAATTAAACTTTTCCTCAAGCAGAATTGCGTAGACTTGAACAAGATTATGATACAACAGCCCTTCAGAAATTTGGGACTGCAGTAAAACCGAAACTTCTTCCAGGGCAAAAGCAAGTACTTGAAACAGTTTTAGAGCACTTGAAAAGAAAAGAAGGTGCATTAATTTTCTTAGACGCACCAGGTGATACTGGTAAAAAATTTTACTGAATTCATTGCTCGCTGAATTTCGCAAGGATAAAAACATAGCAATCGCCGTCGCGTCATCCGGCATTACTGCAAGTCTACTGAACGGTGGACGAACTGCACATTCAGTCTTAAAATTACCATTGAATTTGGCAAACGAAGAAACTCCAATGTGCAACATTACTAAAAACAGCAGCCGAGGTAAAATGTTTCCACATTGTAAACTTTTAGTAATGGACGAGTGCACAATGCTGCATCGAAGCTCTGGATAGAAGTCTGTAGGACATAAGGGTACAGATGTCATATTCGCCTCATATTGACGCGATTTTTTTCGGTTGCCAGTTTGGCGAAAACATCAACAGCATAATCCGGGTTACCACATCAAGCAAAATCACGACACTTTGGCACAAGTTAAGTACCTGTTGCCTATATGATATTGGCGACAGAAAAAAATCGCTCCAATATGGGGCGAACATGACATCTGTACCGACATAAGAAGTAATTCAAAACTTATGGATGGTATGGTGGTCTTGCTTGCAGGTGACATCCGGCAAACATTGCCAGTTATTCCTAGAGGAACACCCGCCGATGAAAATAACGCATGTTTTAAAGCATCTCCACTTTGGCATAGTATGCATAAATTGCATTTAAGCATCAACATGCGAGTACAATTATGTAATGACACAAAATCAGGACAATTTGCATAAAAATTATTAAAACTTGGTCAAGGAGAACTCGAAACAGACGTTGATGTTAAAATACATTGTTGTAAACAGGTTTGTTTTTTGTGTGGTAAAGACTTAATAATATTCTAGAAGACCATTTCTTTGCCCACTTTTGATGCCAAGTATGATTGTAAAACGTATAAAAAAGTATCATCCGATGTTTTTCTTGGCACACATGCTATATACACACCTGGTTTTGGCGCGATCTGTTTTTGACGCCAATTTGGCGAAAACATCGCTTTCGAATACCAGTTACATGAATATTTTTTAATTATGTTCTATTACTTAAAAAAGTAAATAACAACAAATAAAAAAAGTTTCATTAAACTATAGAACAAAGCAATTTATAAAATTTTAAGAGAAAATTAAAGTAAATAAACAATTTATTAATAAATAAATAACAATAGCTGGTGTTACCATGTCAAGCAAAATATTGGCGGAGGAATCTATTTTGGCGACTATTAGGTACCACGGTGCGTATATGACATCTATGCCATTTTCTTATTACTTCATCATTTAAACAGACATCCTGGTTCAGCGTATAAACTTGAGTCAACGGCCCTCTAATAAAAAAACCCCCTTAAATTACTCATACTAGCCGCCCTTGGTGACTAGTCTGGTTTCCCTTAAAATTTGTGTTGGGAAAGCATTCTAAGCATAATATCATGTTACTTTTATTCATAATTTAATTGAACTCCTTTAACCCTCTGGCTGCGCAACCCGAGATTTCCTTGGGAAACGTAAAAGCTGCAAAATTTGCGCAATCCGAGATTTCCTCGGGTCTTCATTTTTTCCACTGGCGGCTACTGTTTAATTCAACTCGGACAACTTTTTAAATACAAAAAATTCCATATAGACTTTAACAACATCTGCAAGAGAAATACAGTGCAAAATTGATCTTCTTAAAATAGTGGTGCGAGACTAAAAAAATAGTCTCCAGTGACAACCCTAATTTTGCCTAATTTCTAATATCCTATTCCATCTGAGATCCTGATCTCTTTTACAAAAAAATGTCTACATATTTAAACTCTAAAATATATATAAATTTGAAATATGTAATAAAAAATGTGCAATTTTTGAACCTATTTCGATTTTAAAAAATTACGTAGCAAGAGGGTAAAAATATAATTAATATAATCCCTTAAGCTAATATTTGTTTTTGTTGCATTAAAATATCTCCATTTGTTGATTTTCTGTATTCAAGTAAACCCTATTGGTTTACAATGGAAGTCTATGGGAATTTGGCGAAATATTAGAGATATCGCCAAGTTGGCGTCACTTTTGGCGAGACATTTGGCGGTATTTGGCTACAGAACAGTGTCCCCCTCTATGGTAACCCCTTATAGGTATGGGGATGCATTAAATAACCAATAATAATCAATCAATAACCAATGTTCAATAACCAATGTGATGCGTTTCATTTGGGGGTTGCCATTACACAATTAACAAATAATTGCCATTTCGGTGCCACGTACGATAGCGTAAGTTACAAATAGATTGTCTACTGTAAAATGTGATAAAGAATTGGTTTATTATATATGTTTTTAATTATCGGAAGGGAAATGCTTTACTTAATTAATTCATTTATAATTCTTTTTATGTTACGTGAACGACGTCACGGGTAACAGCTAGTAGATATATAAACAAAAAACTTATGTTATGTTAAAATGAGCTCTCACCTAATTTTTTTAGAATGAACTAGGAGGCCCGGCCCCCTACGAGCTACGCTCGCCAACCCCCGTCCAGACACCGCAGACTCTAAATGCATCTAATGTGATCGGCTTTAAAAAGATTTCGAAAGATTGAATTATAATTTAAAAAACAGTGGCGATCTCCCTATAAACGGATTTCTATTCATTTCTCTTTGATTGGGGAAATTTTAACGCCAAATCAGCTGCGGTACTACTTGATTATCCCGTCGACTAATTTCGCCAAATTATATAAACTCCAAACCACTCGCCAAATTATACAAATTGATATAATTTTTATTTTAAATAACGAAAGAACAAATAAATTAGTACAATATTAATAAAAATACAAATAAAACGTCGAAATAAAATTAACTTGATGACGTAGACACGTGTAACAACATTTCAAAATAAGCTAATATAAAAGGAATTAAGTAAACAGAATCTCTGTCTCCCGGTATCTCTCTATTCTAAAAAAAAGTAACTACCGCTGTCACCGCCGCCGGTTTTGAATTTTTTGTGACCGGAGGTCTTTCTTCATTAATATTAAGAAAAATATTGCATACAAAAATATGAAAATCGGTGGTATTATAGAGAAATGTTTGATAAACACGCTGATGCAGACAGTTTTCAAATCGAAGAATTATTTTAAGAGATATTTAACGCTAAAGTTGGACAAAATCGTTCCATTAAAAAAGTTTTATAGCAGCAAAAATTATACATGGGAATGTAATAATTTTTAGATCATTTTATGCGTTAGAATTTGCCGGAGTGCAGATTGCATTAATTTTTTTATTTTGACTCATTTTTTGAGGTTTTATTTCTATTTTATATTCAAATTTTCAGCATTTTGAGAGATATTTTTTACAGATTTTAGAAAGTGATATTAATTTAAACTGTTGCCAACTGTATAAACAGCGGAAACAATAATGTTTGCTTCAAAAAAAAAAAAAAAAAAAAAAATTATACCTGTAAATAAATTAAAAATTTATTTACACGTGACTATTATAAACAGAAAAAAACATTTGGAATTAGAATTAAATAATTATGTACAAAAAGCAGGAACTTTTTAAAAATTACGTCATAAAAATTATAATTACACGTGAATTTTAAGAGAGAAAGGAATTTGTAAAATAATAAATTTATTAACATGCGTTAGAAGTCTTAAATAGGAGAAATTACGTCATATTTACGTCACATTACAGTTATTACATAAAATGAACACAAAATAATATTGCAAAACGGTTTAAATTTAGAAATTGCACGAGACATTTATTTGATATTTTTCAACTATTTTTGTTAAGACAGCTTAAATATTTCATTTCATAACAAATGTATTTTCACGTGAATATTAAAAAGAGAAAAATATGTTTGGTGAAAATTACGTCAGATTATAAACGATATATTTAAAATGTCTTATTTAAAAAAGACTTTCTTTTCGCTTTATTAAAAAATACCGGGAGACAAAGACTCTGTTTACTTAATCCATTTTATATTTTGAAATGTTTAACTAAAATTATTTAATCAAAGACGGAAGCAGGCATTGTATCTTTTAACAGTAGCTGATTTGGCCAAATTCCCCAATCAAAGAGAAATGAATAGAAACCCGTTTATAAGGAGATCGCCACTGTTTTTTAAGTTATAATTCAATATTTCGAAATGTTTTTAAAGGCAATCAAATTAGCGTGCTTTTAGAGTCTGCGGTGTCTGAACGGGGGTTGGCGAGCGTAGCTCGTAGGGGGCTGAGCCCCCTAGTTTTTTAACAAAGCGAAAAGAAAGTTCTTTTAAATGAGACATTTTAAATTAATCGTTTTTAATCTGACGTAATTTTGACCAAACTATTCTTTCTCTTTTTAATATTCACGTGAAAATACTTGTGTTAGAAATGAAATATTATTTGCGCTTTCCTAAGAAAAATAGTTGAAAAGTATCCGCTCAAAATATCAAATAAATGTCTAGCGCAATTTCTAAATTTAAACCGTTTTGCAATATTATTTTGTGTTCGTTTTATGTAATAACTGCAATGTGACGTAAATATGACGTAATTTCTCCTATTTAAGACTTCTAACGCATGTTAATAAATTTATTATTTTACAAATTCCTTTATCTCTTAAAATTCACGTGTAATTATAGTTTTATGACGTAATTTTTAATAAGTTCCTGCTTTTTGTACATAATTATTTAATTCTAATTCCAATGTTTTTTTCTGTTTATAATAGTCACGTGTAAATAAATTTTTAATTTATTACACGTATAAATATTTTTTTTTTTTTTGAAGCAAACATTGTTTCCGCTGTTTATACAGTTGGCAACAGTTTAAATTAATATCACTTTCTAAAATCTGTAAAAAATATCTCTAGAAATGCTGAAAATTTGAATTTAAAATAGAAATAAAACCTCAAAAAATTAGCCAAATTAAAAAAAGAAATACAATCTGCACACCGGCAAATTCTAACGCATAAAGAGATCTAAAAATTATTACATTCCCATGTATAATTTTTGCTGCTATAAAACTTTTTTAATGGAACGATTTTGTCCAACTTTAGCGTTAAATATCTCTTAAAATAATTCTTCGATTTGAAAACTGTCTGCATCAGCGTGTTTATCAAACATTTCTCTATAATACCAGCGATTTTCATATTTTTGTACGCAATATTTTTCTTAATATTAACGAAGAAAGACCTCCTGTCACAAAATATTCAAAACCGGCGGCGGCGGCGGCGGCGGTGACAGCGGTAGTTACTTTTTTTTAGAATAGAGAGATTTATATTAATGATATAAGTAAATATTTTCATTATTTTTTTAATCATTATTTCCCCCCTTTTTTTTCAATTTTTCAATTCAAATGAATTTTGAATGGTTTCTGTCAAAGAATTTATATATCATCCATTCAAAGAATTTATATATCATCCATTCAAAGAATTTATATATCATCCATTCAAAGAATTTATAGATCATTAATTTCTTCTATAAAGTATAGTTTAAAGCTCATTTTAACATAAGTTTTATGTTGATGTATCTATTCTAAGTTATCGCGCGGATTGTGCCATGCCATGTGAAAAAAGTTGGCATTATTAATTGAACTCTACTTTTTATTATATTATAAGCATTTATTATATATTTTATAAAGCCTTAAATATGGCTATATGTTACAAAATGTTATGTAATTTCAATAAATATTTAAGAAGTTATGAGAACTTGAAAATACTTCACTTTTGCACTGGCTACGGAGAATTTAAAAGGATGACACCCCTTAATGCTATACTTTTGAATCTATTCGTTTGTACGTAACATAAAGAGATAATTATACGTAATCAGTATTACATTTCTTAAAGATATATTCCCTCATCTGTCTGTTAAAACAATCAGAAGAAGAAAAAAATAGATAAAGTTGAGAAAGATAACGTTGAGATTCACTAGAAATACGTAAACTTAGCTCGCATGTGGTTTACAATGCCAGTATTTAGGGCTCTACAATTCTTCAATCGCATTGAAAATTTGTTTCTGAAAATACGATACTTAGTTCCTGAAATATATTTCGTAGATTCTGGATCTGGAAGACCTAAATTGTAAGATTAACAGCTTGGTGTTTTTACGTAACATAAAAAGATAATTAGCATAATGAGTATTATAGTTCTTAAAGACCTGTTTCTCCATCTGTCTCTTAAAACAATCAGAAGAAGAAAAAAATAGATAAAGATGAGAAAGATAACATTCAAAGAGATCACTAGAAATACGTAAACTTAGCTCGCATGTGTTTTACAATGCCAATATTTACGGTTCCTCAATTCTTCAAGTGAATAGAATTTTTTTTTTTGAAAGTACAATACTTAGTTCTTGAAATATATTTCGTAGATTCTGCAAGACATAAAACTTAAGATAAACAGCTGGGTGTTTTTAGGCTTTTCTACTAAGTAACGTGAATTCATTCATTCTACATAAACAGCTCTTTATGTGAAACACATCGAGCCTGACAATCTGACACAAGTTCGCACTTCTTATTTTAACTGACAAAGAGAGGAGTTGTCTAAAATCAACGGAATTGAGCTTATATAATACTTAAATGCTCCCTTTATAAAATTCTGCTAAATTAGTTAGGTCACGTTTAAAGTATATATATATGTGTGTGTAATAATAAAAATTTTCGCCCGTTTTTCTTAGTAAAACTATTCCAAATTCTTAATATTTTTCCTTTTTACCTATCTTTAATAATATCTTAATATCTTTTGTCTTTTATTTTATGCATTTAAAGTTGCGTATTCTTTTATTATTCTAAAAACCTTAATCCATTCGTCTAATCTTATAAAACCCATTAAATTACTTTTTCATTTTCTTCTAAAACTAAATTTTTTTTCTTTCGAATGTTTTTTAATATTATTTGTTCTTTGGTGTTCTATACCCACAATTCCATGCGCCGCCAGCATTTAATGGCGCTTAAATTCTGACGCCTATAAAGAGTTTATTATCGACGTCATCCTCTTCCCATCGAATCGTAGCCTGTTTCATGCCTCGTCCGCAAATTCACAAACACTCAACGTTCCAGCTCTTTTAACGCCAAGCTCTGTAGCCAAGCATTTTGGCAAAAAAACGAACTGCGCGTATGCAACATTCTGTTCTCATCAGTTTCGCCAGTGTTTATGTTTTGTTTGTCGAATGCTTTTATGTTATGGATACCCTTACAGAATTTAAGGAGGTTTTTGGTTTCCTCCCCCCCCCCATATTAAGTCAACGTATCCAAATAGTATTATTGATAATGCTAACTCGAATTTTGATTCCGTTATAATAAGGTTACCGATACAAAATAAGGATGAAGCGGAAAAATTCAAGCTACATCTTTGTAGCGTTATGAAGATAGAATGGATTGTCTATCGCGATAGCAGCCATATGAATTTGTCACTTTAAAAAATTCGACATCAGTCGGTTGCAAAAAAAAAAAAAAAAAAGATACGTTGATGAAATTAACAATTTTTTTTCTGTATCTCAGAAGAACACCAATCGGTCATTGAAATAAAAACGCAAATTTTGCCCATTTGTTCTTAAAGAAAAAAAAAAATAAAAATTTTGTTAATCACTTGTGGCAGAAAATCGCACATTTCTTTACTGTATCGCAGCAAAAAAAAAAAAAAAAAATGTGAAATTTCGTGATTGGTAAAAATCTCAAGTTTTATCAATCGGTCGGTTGTAAGAAAAAAAAATCACATAATTAGTCAATCTGTAGTCGTATCGATCACGGATTTTTGCTCTATAGAGATAAAAGAAATGTAATTCATAGTACATAAATTTATTACAAAAAAAAATCATACTTAAAAAATAAAAGTAAATTAAGTAGCCTTTATTTCAATTATGTTTGTATTGGCAAAAGCTGTAAGGGGGTTATGATTCAGAAAATACTTGTACTGAAACGCTAATAGATTACTCCCGAAGAGTTAAAAATTCCTGAAATAGTCAGGAGTGAAATTTAAATAGTTTACTCCTGATAGTCTTTTCAATGTTTACATCTATGATATTACATATGTAAATGTATTGAAACATGTGTAGGTGTATTTACATATAAATAAAAATTCGCATATTTTCTTCAAAACAATTTCATTTCCTATAATATTTTTGAAGAAAGTCACTTCTAAGCCTGAAGTTATGATCGCTACTGATTTTTTAATTCTTTTCCTGCAATCTGTAATTTAATGTAATAACTGTAAGTTTCACTGTTTACATCTGAAAAAAATATGTGGATAAGAGAGTCTACTGTAATTTTATTTTATTTATTTATTTATTTATTTATTTATTTTTTCAAAAACATGGTCATGAAAGTCTGTTGCAAATTCGCAAAGTCTATTCTACTCACATGACGACATTCAGAAGCTAATATTAAATCAGTCACATCCTTTACAAATTTAATGTTTGAATTTCGATATTTTAAACTGATCTATTTTGCATGGAATATTTCAGGTCTATGTGTAATGTGACAGTTTTGAACATTTTATACTTTTGTTGCAGTTGCATTCTGTAAAGAAAGCTTCTTTGACTTAACATTAGCTTGCGAATGTCATAATGTTACCAGGGTAGATTCTTAAAACATAAAAATATTATAAAAATGTTCATGATTTTTACATTTTTATATATATATAGTATATAAATATCTATTTCATATATTTTACATTGTATCAAAATGAAAATAATTTTTTGAATTTTCAAGTCAAAATTATTGTTTCTTATATTTCTTTTCCATTTTCATTCTACAGTTGTAGTAATAATAAAATATATATATATATATTGGTTATCCTTAAAAAACACTGGTGAATTTTGATTTTGTTATTTGCATAGCCTGAGAATACAAATGTTGTTTACAAAATAGTTTCTAAATTTACAGAAAATCTTAGAAAATTAAATAAAATAAGTTTTTTCTTTTTATTTATTCATATTATTGCTGAGGTATTGGGATTTAAGACAGCTGCCAACCTTACAATTTTTTTAGAATCAAAAAACATATACCATAGATGGCACCAGAAATTTAATAAAATTGTTTAATGATATGGCTTTTTTATTATTTAATAGCATATCACTGTCCCCCCCCCCCCTCTTCATGGTGTACTTATTTGATTTAATTTCTTCAGAAAAAATTGTGGTATAAAGTGTGACATTTAAAAACTGGAAGGTTGGCAGATATGGATTAATAACTTTTAAGTCCATTCTCAAATCCACTGAAACTAATTTCTGACGCATTTTGAAATTCTCTTTTATTCAGAAACACATGAAATTGACAGAAAATACTGTTAAAGTCTGCATTTTACACGAATTTCTGGATGCAACAGCGTAGGAAAGGAGAAAAACCTGTCATCCCATGACAAAAATCACTTGTAAATCAAGTAATTTAGTTAACAAATAAAAAATGCTATTCGATTCTAAATTTCTATTTTTAGGTTTATCTATGAATGTATTTTTTATCGATTTTTTCTGTTTTAAAGAATTTAATTACTATTTCTGATACCCTGCTTTAATAGGTAGCAAGTAAATAGTAATTAGGCCTACCAGTTATATTTTTTAGGTTAAAAGCATGTCAGGAAGTTTTGTTTTTGTTGAGCAGGGAATTTAAGAAGAGCTTTAAGGCTGTTCTCAAATCCAAAAGGGCAACTTTATGACATAAGTTTTATTTTATTTTTGTTCGGAAATGCATGAAACTAGCAGGTGTCAAAAAATATAACTGTTGTTCAGAAACTATGTAATCGAATTGTTTTTTCGCAAACACGATAGATCTTTCAGAAAATATTGTCAATGTTGACGTTTTGAACCGAAGTTCTCGAAGAAAGCATAAAAACCAGTCAGCGAAGGGAGTAAAACGTCTTTGTCACGTGATCAAAATCGCTTATGATTCAATGGGTAATTTATTTATCAAAAAATGGAAAACACAGTTCGATTCCAAATCGCTGCCATAGTTAGGCCTTCCAACAGCACCGTGCGAAAGGGGGGGGGGGCGAAGGGGGCGGTCGCCCCGGGCGCGGAAATTTAGGGGCGCCAAATTTGTACTACCAATTTCAGTTTTTTTTTAATTGTCGTCGATCATTTTCATTGGAATTTTTTTTTCACTCTTCGATATTCTATATTTTTGTAAAACTAAATGTATATATTTACATATCGGGAATATTTTTCCCAATGGAAGTACAGTAGACTCCCTTAAATACGCGAACGCCTGAAATCCGCGTATTTTTCAGATGTAAACAATGAAATTTACAGTTAAGTTGCAGGAACAAAATTCAAGATGGCACCGAAATCAGTGACTACCGCAACTTTTTTTTTTTTTTCTAAATTTTTTGTTAATCATTCTATTTTGGTTAATACAGCTGATTTATTACTAGATAAATTTATATTACTTTTGATTTTGATATAAATTAGCATATCTATATCAAAAATTTCAGGATTCGAAATAGAAAAATCCACGAACCGGAACGCTATTTTAAAATTGCTTGCGAATTTTTTTTTTTTAATTATAGACAAATTTATTTCTAAACTTACAAAGCAGTATAAGAAAAGCATTCAAGACTCTACATAACAATGAAAAAAGTTACAGAGAGCGCAATAAGCTATATATACTGATAATAGCATAATGACGTATCGATCTTACGATCGCTTTACCACTAGATAGCAGCATAGGATTTTTGAAATCGAATTGAATCGATTTCATCGGTAATAATTTAATATTTTTCTAAATTTTTATTTTACATAATTATTTTAATAATTACTTACGTTTAAACTAATAAATTATTTTAATATTTTACTTACTTTAATGTTTCACTTTATTGTAAGCATTCATTATAATTTCCCTTGCTTAACTACTAATCTAATTAATGTTTCAAAAATGTAAACAAATCAATGACCAGAAATCCGCAAAATTCTAAAATCCGCACAACCTCTGGTCCGAGGCTGTGCGAATTTGAGGGAGTCTACTGTATGTACATTTTTCATTTCAAAATTATTGCGCTGTTCACATTTACTTTTCATTGAGCTCTTTAGATCTGATGCTTTTATAATATGCTTTTGTGATATTTTATTACAGTGTTTCTTAAACTTTTGCACTCTGCGGGCCCTTTACATCGTATACGAAAGTTTCTGCCACCTGCCACCCTCAGTGAATATGAATTGATAACCTATTCTGATTCCACTATGGGATCATTCTTATAGTGATTCGGTCATTACTTTGCTGTTAAAAAAAGGTCCAGCACAGGGTGAAAATGCTGATTACATGAAATCTGCGATTGCATAAGGACTACGATTTTCCAAACTAACGTTCAAGAAAATTATACCTATTCCTAGTGGAGTAATTATTAACGGTGATTGCGGCTTATTGGATAACTTAATTAAGGGAATCACTATATTTTGTTTTCTCTTTTTACTATTCACCAATTATCATGATCGCCCTCCAAAGTTAGCCAATCCAGATTGTGGATTTTTCATGTGGAAGAAATTAAATCCTAAAATTCCTGAGCACAAAAATGCTCTAGAACACAGGAATGCATGCATTCGCTAAAAGGAACTTGAGAGACGTTTAAAATTAAATCATATAATCGACAGCAAATTTGAAAAGAGCTAAAGTGAAAATTATTGAAAGTGAAATAGACAAATGGCAAAATATATTCAGGATGAAATTATGAACTTTCTTGCCAATGAAGTAAGAAAAACGATTGTAGAAGAAATTAATAGAGCAAGGTATTTTTAAATTTCGTTCGATCGCACTCCATATACTGAGTGTCCTAAAATGGACTGACTGTTTTTAAAATTCAATAACCTGTAAATGGTGACAGCTATTTAAAAAAAAAATTGCAAGAAGGTAATGTAAAATGTCAGTATTTTTTTACCTCGATTCCCGACTTTACTTCCAAATAGCAACTACAGATGGCGCTGCAAGTAGGGATGATTACCTCGGGAACTCAGCTTACGCTTTAGAGTGATAGTGCAATGCCGAGGGGCAGACCAAATCCACTAGCTGCTCGCGTTACAAATGACTTTTTCAATTCTTATACTGCAGTTTTACAATTTCACATTACAACATAAATATCGATGATTTGTTGAAGTATTAAACAGGTTTATAGTCAATTCAGGTTACAGCAGTATACTTTATTAAACTATATTCGTGTAAATCAATCAAGTTTATACTGAATTGACAATTATGCCAGCAATGTATAATCACACAAGCACTATAAATCTAGCGCACATCTAGCGCCATAGGTGCTCAATCAAGGTCAAAACCGAAATCGCCCAACACTGATGTGAAAAGAGGAGGCTAAATATAGGGAGTGGGTCTCATTCTCCAATACAATCTTATTTTTAGGGGCCTATTTTATATATTTAACCTTCTTCCTTCGTATGATGCTAGGGGATTTCAGTTTAGACCTCCATTGAGTGCTTATTGCTTGCCATCTATCTCTGCTATTTGGAACTAAAACCGAGAACCGCAGTAAAAATACTTCTAATATCTTACATAACTCTCCTGCAAGAATTTCTTTTAATAATTGTAACCATTTGCAAGTTACTTAATTTTAAACACAGTCCAGTTTAGGAATCCAGTACACCCCACAAAGAACAAATGACGCAAATTAACGATACCGAAAATAGAAAATTTTCATTCGTGGAAAGGTTTCTTGACTTCATCAAGTCAAAAAAAAAAAAAAAAGAAAAAAAAGAAAAAAATTAGCACAAGAAATTTAAAATAAGCTAATGTCTGACAATCTCGACATTCACAGCTGCACGAGAGGTTCTGTTCTCAAAGACAGTAGACGGGAGGTGCTGAGTTCGACGCAATCGCGCACGTCAGCCTAATCGTTCGAAATTGTCCGTAGTTTTCTTCGAACCTTGCGTAAATACGGGTTAGGTTCCCTTAGAAAGACCTTACAGAGGACACTCCCATCCCACTCCAGCCTACTACATCCAACTTGTAGATAATCGGCCGTCATAAACAGTACCAATATCAACCTTGCAAAGCTCAATGTTGTGATATGGTGCAAATATGGCTTCCCAATATAATGTTGTGTAAGCTCGAATCGTCGAAGTAAATAAATTCGTTTATTTTTTACCATGTTCTGCACATTCTCTAAACTTTGAGTTCGTGCTGCTGGTGTATGTCCAAAAATGTCCGGAACTGCATAAAATGTGTTTGTTGTTTCTTCTCTTCTACTGAAAGATGGGATATACTTATGTCCCACTTATCAGTTTATTTAAAGAAACATTGCGATACTCTATGGTCATGAAAAAATAAAGCTATATCTGCAGTTTACAAACAATTGCCACAGATTTTTAAAGCTCTGGAAGATCTTATAGAAATGAAGTAAAATGAGTAAACTTACTCATGAGCAAAAAGCTTACTAAAGCAAATAAGGAAATTCCCCTTAATTTGCGGCCTACTAGTTTGACACAGCATTTTAAATGAAATGGAAAAAGTTAATATTATTCTCACGAAAGAAAAAAGAAGAAAAAAAACTGTCAATGTTTTGATCGCCAGCAAACTGATTGAAACACTAAAAAACACATTTCAGACAATAAGAGAGGAAAATTTTTGAACAAAAAAGCGAAGATTTGGTTATGTCTGTAAATGTTAGAGTCCTTATTTGAGCAAAATAGAAAACGTAAAATTCACAGAACAATTTGACTACGAAGCTTCTGATGAAAGTGGAAATTTATATGAATGTGATGGATTACGTGTTACGTAGAGACACTATAACCGTGCAACTGAACTGGAGGTTTGAGAAACTGAGAAATGTAAAACAAGAATTTGAGTTTCTGGCTGGTGCGAATCTAAAATCAGTTATCGAAAATGTGTTAATATTGCCTGGACCTTGCCCTGTATTGCTGACTTGAATGGACTTGAATTGTTAAGCGAGGTTTTAAATGCGAAAACCTTATTTCTACCATTATATAAGAACTTTTATAAAATTGATCATTTAGAAATCCTTTAGTTGCTCCATAATTTTAACTTTGTGTAAACAAGAAATTACAAAAACATGGAGACAGAGTACATAATTTATAAGTATTCCAGTAACAATAAAGTAGTAAAAAGCTACTTAAGATCTGCTATGTGTCGAGAGATTAAGCAACCTGAATTTACTTTCTATAAAATTCAGTGTGTCACAATCTTTACACATAAAATAATAAACGATTTTGTTACCCTAAATGCAAGAAAAATAAAGTGGAAGTAAATGTATTTGCCTGATATTATATTTTATATTAACCTTGTCACAGAATGTCACAGAAATTGTCACATAACTAGTGTGAAATGGTTTGAGAGACGGCTCCATCGAAAAATAAATAAAAGGCATGATTAACTCATAGGATGGTGTTTTAGTACAGGACTGTTATAATTAAAATGCACTTATTCAAAAGTCTCTGTTGATAGTACTAAAGTTCCAAACGGTACAAGATTTCGGTAGTGTTTGTAGTTAAACCAATTTAAACTATAAAAATTGATAAAAGCCGCGGTCTGAGAGCCCGGTAACATCAGTTAAAGATTAACCTTTAACTGATGTTACCGGTCTCTCAGACCGCGGGTTTTTTCAATTTTTATAGTTTAACTTGCAATTTTCAGTTTAACTACAAACACTACCAAAATTTTGTTCCGTTTGGAACTTTAGTACTATCACCAGAGACTTTTGAATAGGTGAATTTAAATTATAACAGTCCTGTACAAAAAGTTTAGTACAAAACCACCATCCTATCATTTAATCGTGCCTTTTATTCATCTTTCAATGGAGCGGTCTCACAGACCGCTTCACACTAGCTATGTGACAATTTCTGTGACATCAGTTAAAGGTTAATTAAAACATTGCTTCAGTTATCTCTCTTAATTAATGTACTGAAATTATAATTTATTTTTATCTACGAGGGTGAGTCGGAAAATAAGTTTCTCCTGGCAACTGTGGACAGAGGTGTGCATGAAAGACAAAAAATGTAATGAAACATGAAAGATAAGACGTAACTTTATTTATCTACTTAAGTGCCAAGTGAGTTGAGGCATTTATCACACCCTTTATAAGCTTCATAAAGCCCTCCAGGAAAAAAACAGGGCTCTGCATACAAAAGAAGCGTTGAACGGCTTGTGTGACTTCAGCATTGCTTGCAAAGAAGTGGTCAAGCATTGCTTTCGTCTGTAGTGGCCGTGCACGTCCGTCCAGGTCTCGATCTGTCCAACACTTGTTGACGTCCCTCACTGAATTGGCGGCACCATCTCCGCACCATTTTTTTCGACATCACTTCTGGCCCATAGACTCCCATGTGGCGGTTATGGATTTTTGCTCCCGATACTCCACGTTCCCATTCTTAGCGACAACCGCTATCACTTCCTCTTTGACCACGAATTCACAACGCACTTTCTCTCCATATCTAACGGGAACAGAATGATGCAGAGCCCTGATTTTTTCAAGGAGCGCTTTTTGAAGCTTACAAAGGGGTATGCCAAATGTCTCAACTCACTTGGAACGTATGTAGAAAAATAAAGTTACGCCTTATCTTTAATGTTCCATTACATTTTTTGTCTTTCATACACACCTCTGTCCACAGCTGCCAGGGGAAACTTATTTTACGACTCACCCTCGTATTATATTATGTTCTGCAGGTTTTTTGTTTGTTTTGCTTTTTTAGTACTTATTGGTTGAAGGGACCGCTTGTTTCCAATCTGGTTGTTAGCGATTTTTACCCATTTTTGCAGCTTAAAGAGTAACAAGAACTAAAAATGGCTAGAAAAATATGTGAGAAAGGTTAAGAAAAATCTGTCGCAAAGCATCATGATCTCATTAACAAATAAGGGCAATTTTTTTTTCTGTTAATTAGTTGTTTAGAATTTTTTAATTAAAATTAAATCTTTTAAAGTTCTAAAATAAACGCAAAATATTTATTCAATATAATTTATTTCTGTTTCTGCCCTTTATCAGTTTTGAAGGAGGGGGGGGGGGGGACGCCAAATTGACATGCTGCCCCGGGCGCAGTTTTCTCTTCGCACGGCCCTGCCTTCCAAATTTATATCTTTCCGTTAAAAAATGAATTTGTGTGTCAAAACGTTTTGTACTTGTTGAGCAGAGCAGCTGAGCAGTCTTAAGCTAAGTATAGACATTTTTCTTAATAAGATGATGTAGAGTTTTCCTAAATCTCAATGAATATCTGGTAGACAAAATTACTTTCTTCTGTCAGTGGGTTAAACAGATATTTTATAAATTTATTAAAGTATGAAAGTCATGTTCTAAAAGTAGGGTGTAAACCCCTCCTAACTGTTCTTAAAATGAGAAATCATTAATCTGATAGAAAAATGAAGGAGGGGGGCGGGGGTAGGAAAATTGAAAAATAGTGGGCCCACCTAAATGTTACAAACTATAGTCGCTTGGGATTTTTTTATTGACTTTTTCTGTTTTAAAGAATTTAATAACTATTTCTGATACCTGTATTAGCAGGGCTCAACAAATCAAGTTCGTAGGAAAGAGGGTAGGTCTTATTTTTTTTATGAACCAAACACTTTGAGGGGTGCGTGAGCATTTTTGGATATTTTTAATCAGGAGATGATTGTTTTGAATTTAGTATGCTCGCACTAGAGGGCAGCACATGCCCCTTAAAAAACTTCATAAATAAATAGTTTAGGAAGAAGAACATACTTATAGGACATATATCTATAAGATTAAATACTTCCTTGTTTATAATGCATGTATAATTATTCAGACGATGAAATAAACATTTATTATTTCGCCTGGTATTCTTACAAGCATTCCATAAACAAAAAATACGCGGTTCAACTATACGAAATATCGAAGATCGAAATTAGCTTCAGACTTGCATGCGCGTCGAAGATGCGCTTCAAAGTTCATTTACTCGTCAAAATCCTTGGCTACAGAGCTTGGCATCAAAAGCGCTGGGACGTTGAGTGATTGTGAATTTGAGCCCCGTCCTTCCCCATCTCTCTGCTGGCGTTGGTTATCCACTTTTCTGTATCCGTCCGCGCGCTGTTTTTTGGAAGTACTTATATCGTTACATCGACGAGGAGTACATTTTTCCGGTTGTTTAATTAAGCTGCGTCGCTTGGAGTGAACGTTCTAATGTGTAGATCCTGATCTTGTAACATCTAAAGCTTTATGAAGTGAATGATCGATTATTGAGAGTTGATGAAACAGCTACTGGGAGTGTTTGATATGTTTTTTGTCAAATAAACCAGTTTAAAGTTACGATGACTCTATTCATTACGTGATGGGAAATTTCTCAATGTTTATTAAGCCTATCTTACTCGCCCCCCTGACTGCAATTCGATATTTTCATGATAACGGATGGTTGGCCTTGATTGCTCTACTACGTTTTATTTCGAGATGTACTAGTGTCGCCGAAATGTCTGAAAGTCGATAGCAAAATGCTACATCTATCTATTTATCTATCTATCTATCTATCTATCTATATATATATATATATATATATATAAAACCATTAATTAAACGTTACCGACCAACATCAAAAACCGCAATATTGTGAATGAATTGACAATAAAAATGGATGCCACAAACCTATAATATAGAACTGTATGTATAAAATAAAGTGCCTTATACTTAATTACAAGAATTAATATGGAAGAAAAAAAGAAGAATATGGATTACGAAAAAACTGAAAAACTTATATATTGAATTACGTTTTCAAGAGTACAGAATTCAATGATATAAGAAATCGGTTTATATATATATATACCCCACTGTACCAACTGGCTGGCTACACAGGCGTAAGTTCTAAATAATAGCAATTATTATAATAAAATCTGGATGCTTCTTATGTCTGTATCTAAAAATCGGAGAACAAAGCTATTTGCACTAAAGTTCAATGTTCAAAGTTCTCTATTATACTCATATAATTTCATTTTGAGGCGGGAACGTATTTATTTGTATGTGAATTTTAAAAATATCAATTGGAATCCATATGTTTCTTTCATTTATTAGTTTTGCCTTGCCGTATCTATTCTAAATATAACTTTTCATTGCTATAACTTAAAAATGGCGTTAACTATACTCTGAATTTGTGTTAAGGGTCTGCTTCAATATTGAGAAATGCGTTTCAATGATTGGAAAAAACTGCATAAATATTTTCAATAAAACACATCTTTTCAAATTGTCATTACAGTACTTTCTTTATCTCAAAGTTACCTGCGGAAACCTCAATTTAGTTAAAGTGAAATGTTCTGTATTTTTGACGGAATAAGTAGTTTGCAATGCCAGGTTCCATTAGAAAGTTTGTTTGTTTTGACATGTACTATCATCAACCCCCCCAGAATGAAGATTCTCAGCAGTTTCGGATGCATTTTTTTTATTTTTTCAAACAGCATCGTTCGAAAGGACATCTCGAGAAATGCTAAGGCATACAAAGTTTTGTTTCATAAATTCGGAAACGGAAATACAAATGTTTCTTTGGTTGTCCTTCACATGCTCATATCTTAGGTTGAGTCGAGTTAGATGAGAAGATGGAACTAATTTAAAGAAAAATGGTATTTGCTTTAAAGTGACTCTAATACACATCCATTGAACATACTACAAATATAAATTGATAACATTGTGCAAATTGATATTATTGCGCATTTCGTATTTATGTTAATCATTATTATGCTAAATGCATGCTAATTGTTGTAATACCTTATTTTTTTGGTGGGTGTTATTTGCATCTGACTGCTGTGAAATCTTCAAAATGGAGGTTATCTAATACAAGAATATATTTTATTTTTCAAATTATCTTTATTTGAAATGTCTACAAAATGTTTCTTTTTTGTGTATCTACATTACAAAGGAAAATCACATAAACTTCGTGATTTGTAAGACCATTATTTGTGGCTGAGAATTAATGTGTTTGTTGATTGTCAGTTGTTGATGCATCACATGTTTGGTTTTTCTATGATTTGCCTCGCAGATATCGCTATAACTATATAGCCAAGCTATAGAGATAGCTACTTTTCCACAAAATGTTTTTTCAAGTTAAAATAATTTTTGTTGGGTATGAGGCGCACAACTAGCATACTCGTGGGATCTGCAACTAATCTCTATTTTATTAATATTATTCTTAAAAATTTTATTTTTTTTAGTTTTGTGGGATAAGCTTGCCATATCAATATATATTTTAAATATTAACATGAGCAAACTAAATGTATTGTGGATTGCTTTGCATGATTTATCACTATAACAGGCATAAAAAGCCATATATACTTTTGTGCATGTCATTTCTTCTGGGGTGATGCGTTCCAATAAAACTTTTGGGAGCTAAGTGGAAATACGTCATCGTTATAGCGGCCTTCACAATGACGATTATACCAAGGTTGTATTTACGATTTTGCAAGCTTACTTTTACATCATATTATATGAAGCATTCTCATAAACTTTTGACTTTTCTTTATTTTTCTGTCCCTGAATAATAATTTTTATTTTAGTACATATTCTTGGGGTTTTTTATTTCTTATATTGGAAAACATCCCATTGCATCACTGCATAACAATATTAACGAGATAAATAAGTTTTGGACGATGTTGAGGGACCAAATATACCACGAAATTCCTGTACCGTACCGTCCCGTGTCCCTGATGCTGATTTTTAAGTTCGGAGCTGTCTGTATAAAATTGTTTCAATAAAAGTAATTCGGTGTAATTTTTTTTCTGAAACTGGGACTATTGTTTTATATAAATATGTAGCAAAAAATAAAACCTGCACACATTTTTAGGGTTGTTGTTATTTTTTCAACTCTGTCTCTGGGTTTTCGATTCCCTACCGTCCCTCTTGTTAAACTTATACAGGAAATCACTTCAGATGCAGCCACATAATTTTTTTCAACTTTTTCTCTTGCAGAAATATGCTAGAGAAAGAATGGTTAAAATTTTTTTGACAGAAAATTTACTGCAGAATTTAAATCAATTTGAAGCATCGTGGCTTTATTGGTAATCTTACCGTCCCCAAGGTTTATTCCTGCACTTTTCGAGGTAAATTAATTTTTTTTAAATTTAATCTAATGTAAATAACTGCTTCTAAAAATCAATGAACATTGTGGCTATCACTTAATCTTAACATGATTTGCCAAAAATAGGAGATAATTTTTTTTACGGTCCCATCCTTACCATTCCTTTTTTTCCCCTTGCCGTCCATTCTTTGACACACCGTTAAGACAATGTTATACTAAAAATTTTGTACTAAAAATACTACATTGTTATTATTTGTTATTTGAATATCCTGTGGGTATTATGAAAATTCATTATAAGTAAAAATTGAGAAGAAAATAAAAAGTTATAGCAGTAAAATGGTAAGAAAAATTAAACTCGCAAGTTTAACTTAAACCTCAGTTAAATAAAAAATTTTCTACTGCTGATTATTTTTGCTTCATTTTGAATCATTAAGGCATTTGTCTATAAGTTTAAAATGTTATTTTAGTAAGTTTAATTTCACCAGATTTTTATTCCTGGAAAGTCAAAAGATTGTGAGAATGCCCCATATGCGCCATATATAGAATATGTATGTCCTAAATGTAATCTATATATTACGTATAAAATGTGATGTATGCGTCATTCGGACAGAAAGGATACAGTTAGATAAGATAATTGTTTTAAATTGTTGAATTTATAGGATGTAAGTTTCTGAAAAACAATGCACATCAGGATTTCAGTATTTTTCAAATTTCTCTCTGTGTTTGAGACTTCCTTATGCTGCACACAATATTCGATATAAGACTGTAAAATTAGTCAATATCAGTAAAAATGGATGGTAAGTTCCCAGGGGGGAATTCCATAAATACCATAGAAGGAGACAAAAATTAAGTTTTCAATGTTTAAGTACTCTGGTTTTCCGGTTGCTGAAATGGTGCATTTCTTTTTATTAAATGCAATATTAAAGCTGTCTAAAATTTGCATTATAATTGAAGAGCTCGGATGGTAAAGGTGGTAATTGACATAATCATCATTTTGAGAAAAAAGAGGTGTAGAGTTCCAAACCTTTATTTGCATTTATTATCAATTGAAATCTCTGTGAGCTTTATATTTTTTTAAATAGTAATATCACAGATGGTATAGGCCCATTGATTATCTTCAATCATATGATTAACTCTTTTTTTTGTCACATACCACCTTTATCATCTGAGCTGTTCAATTAAATTAGCTTTTCCTTACCTTATTTATGATGACCACGGCGTATACACCGAGAACTTTGCCGAGCTCCAAATGGAATTAATAAACTGGAAAAGATTAAATAACTTCACAACAGAACAAAAAATATGTGAAAAACAAAATGGCTTTCTTTGTCTCAAACAACCGAATTATGGTCTGACATGTTCTGCCATTGATGATACTATTTTTTTACTTATTTTCGGCACCCACGGAGGGGTAGTTGTCTAGTGTCCACGGCCTATTTTATCTAGGGACAAAGTGTGTAAGTTAATTTCTCAGAGTAAATAAAACCATTCTTAAAAAGTATTAATTTAGAACTTAACTGCAGACTTTTATCTAAGGGAAATGCACCAGTAATGAGCCACTTAAAGACATTTATCTAAATATTATCAAAGTGTTAGTTGATTCCAAAAGATACGTTTTTTTTTTATCCTATTCTTAACCTATCTGTGCCAAGCGTCCCATTTTTGGGACGTTTCAAATTTTCATGAATAAGTATATGTTTCTTCTCTTTTATAACATAAAAACTGAATGAAATAATTATTTATAAATGTCTTTATCTATTACCGAGAGATGACAGCATAAGGTGGATATTTATTTGTTTAAATGAAGGCTTTTTTCGGTGTTTATAAATTTTTAATTTTTGAAGATGGCGAAATGTAAAAAGTAAGTTTATTTGTATTTTTTCTATGAAGGATCCAAAAAACGCAAGTCATAATCTTAGCTTGTAGAATTTTTTTTAAATACGTATTTTTTTAAATTGCGAAATTAAATGTTTAAGCTACTTTTTAGGCATTTTTGTAACGTCCAAAATATATGGTTCTAGGCACAAATGGGCACATGTTCTTGTTGGACATTTAGGAGGCAGTTATTTATGTAATCTACTTTTGAAGATATTTATGCAATAAATTGTTTTTAAGTCAGCAATATTATTATTCTTATTTTATTATTAATAATAGTTATAACCTTATTAGTATAGTTATAACCTCTTTAAAGAAATAAATATATTTTTTTGTAGTTCATAAAAATACTAATTATAGTACATAATAGACAATTTAAAAACTTTTTAAATATAAATATAGACAAAACATATAATTATGCATATTATTCTACTAAAAATACTCATAAGTAGTTTTTTTACATTTTATTAAATAAATACAAAAAAATTTAAGTGTAATTTTTTTAGTATTTTTCCAGTTCATTTTGCAATATTTTAAAGTGATTTTACCAAAAAATTTGACAAAACCAAAATTCAGGCACAAATGGGTTAACCTTCGTGTATCAGAATAAACATTCAAAGTTTCAAAATATATTCTTCGGAAAAAATGAAAAATAAAAAATGTTACCTTTTTCTATGAACTAGTAATGGGCCAAGAAAACTTCTGATGCATGAATCTTTAAGTTTTCGGTTTACCCAAAAGAATATTTACAATGTAATAGAGTATATCAACAGTAGTTTAATTTAAAATAAAATTTAAGTCTTTATTTCAAACATTGTTTCTCTAATATAATCTCCAAAAAATCTGTTTTTGAAGACAATCTAGAAAGTAAAAAAGTGTACCAGCAGAAAAATAAAAAATTATTCCAAATAGTTTATGGAATGTTAACATTTAAGGATGTTAGTCAATCAGATTTCTTTCAGTCGTTATTCAGAAATGCATTTTAGGCATGTTTTTTAAACTTTAAAAATTATTATCACACTACAGGTGCGTGGCCGACTATTGGTGCATTTGCCTTTAGTTATTATCGAAAAAGAAATGTATAAAAACTTAAATCGTTGAAATGTCAGAAAAATTATTTTGTGTTATAGATATAGTCGGAGAGACTTCGAAGGAGAGGAACTTAGACTTATATTTTTTAATCGGTTATAGTTAAATATTAAAACTATTTTCTCAGAAATGTATTTAATAGCTTACTTAAAACTTAACACGTTGAGTGCCACGGTGACTGACACTGAAGCTGAAAAATTTACAATGTTTTAAGTAATTTTTAAGAAAGTATAATCCTGTAATATATAAAAGGTAATTAAATTTTAAGTAAATTTTCAGTAATTTAAAACAATATACATATTTTTAGTTTTATATCATATTTTAGATTGTCAGTCATCGGTGAATGACGCGTTCTAAACGGAATGTTCAGTGTCAGTCACCGGTGACTGACGCGGTGCTTAACATGTTAAGTATACAGATGAATAAAATATTAGAAAATTTACTACATTTCCTAATATTTATCTTTTTGTGACCATACAAACCGTCTTTTTGTGAGAATGACCCGTATACATAATAAATAAATAAATAAATATAGTAATTATTGACGTCATATATGCCATAACTTAGCAATATATCGTTGCCACTATCTAAAACAAGGAAAAACGGTATTAAAACAGTTAAATTTTAATATACTAGGGGGCTCTGCCCCCTACGAGCTATGCTCGTCAACCCCCGTTCAGACACCGCAGACTCTAACAGCACGCTAATTTGATCGCCTTTAAAAAGATTTCGGAAGATTGAATTATAATTTGAATCTGACAATTATATTCTGACGTAATTTTCACCAAACTTTTCTTTCTCTTTTTAATATTCACGTCAAAATACTTTTATTAGAAATGAAATATTATGATCATCTTAAAATGTCAAGTAAATGTCTCGCGCAATTTTTAAATTAAAACTGTTTTGCAATATTATTTTTTGTTCATTTTACGTAATAAGTGTAATATGACGTAAATTCTCCTATTTAGGATTTCTAACGCGTGTTACTGAATTTATTATTTTACAATATTCTTTCTCATTTAAAATTCACGTGTAACTATAGTTTTATGACGTAATTTTCAATGAGTTCCTGCTTTTTATATTTTTTGTTTATAATAGTCACGTGTAAAATAAATTTTTAATTTGAAGCAAACATTACTGTTTTCGCTGATTATACAGTTGGCAACAGTTTAAATTAATACAATTTTCTAAAATTTGTAAAAAATATCTCTCGAAATGCTGAAAATTTGAATTTAAAATAGAAATAAAACCTCGAAAAATTATTCAAATTAAAAAACTAACCGCAATCTGCACACCGGGAAATTCTGACGCATAAAATGATCTAAAAATGATTAAATTCCTATGTACAGTTTTTGCTCCTATAAAACTTTTTTAATGGAACGATTTTGTCTAACTTTGGCATTAAATATCTCTTAAAATAATTCTTCTATTTGAAAATTGTCTGCATCAGCGTGTTTATCAAACATTTTTCTATAATACTACCGATTTTCATATTTTTGTATGCAACAGTTTTTTTAATATTAACGAAGAAAGACCTCCGGTCACAAAAAATTCAAAACCGGCGGCGGTGACAGCGGTAGTTACTTTTTTTTAGAATAGAGAGATATATACATTTTTTTTTTTTTTTGTAATTTTTAAATACTTTGAAAGGAAGACATTCAAAGACAGACTGCCCAAATGAAGATTCTCTTGTGTCAAACTGCACGTCCCTAAACATTTTTAGGCCTTTCTTCTGTGTACAAATGAACTTTTCAGTGGTGTACATTATAATTTTTTGCAAGAAAAGACGCATACTTTTTATATAGAATAGTTACGTTTTTATAAAAGCAAGATATTTAATAATAAAAAAGAGACAATTTAGAAGAAAATCGTATCATAACGATATTGAGAATTGTATTTTAATTTTCATGAAATATGTGAAAATGAAGTGCATGAAATAACATAATTGTTGTAAAATTTATAACGGTGTGCTCACCGAAAGATTAAATAAAAAAGTTTAAGTGAAACATATTTTAATTTAGGGTTAAAAATTGATATGTATACAAAGGAAATAAATGTAACATGCATATATGATAGCAAATTCACACTGTGCTTGGATAGATTTAGGAAAGAGCACCAGAGTCTGAAACCCTATGAGTGATGCCATTTTTTACCCGACTGAAAAGAAGGGTTATGTGTTTCACGCGTATCTGTGTATGTGGATTTCTTTATACACTCGAAACATCCCAACGGCTGAATGGATTTTAAGGAATGAGGTCTCTATCAATTCGTCTTAACGAACGATGGTTCTAGGCTAGGTTTTGTTTTTATAAATTCAAAATGGCGGCCGTAAAATACAAAATGGCGGTAGAGACGAACAAAAAAAAATTACGCACCCTATTGAGCGGCATATCGTTGGATAGGTCTTTCAAAAGGAAGACGATCTTTCATTGACTAGTTTACAGTAAGAAGCTCCGTTAAAACATTATACAACCTGGAAGTTATGTATGTAGGATCTCTAGCTTTGCTGCAACTCAAACCATCATAGACATCTATAGACCTCATTAAAACAGTGTTTATAGATAGGAACTAACAATTAAACACAACTTAAAAGTCTTCAATACAAGTAAATAAAAAAAAAAAAAACAGGTAAGTAATATAAACAAGTAATATAAAATATATTTTAAGTCAATTTCTACTTAGGTCAATAAGAGAATTTTTTCTCTTTCATTCTTCTTTCCTCTTGAGTGGCGCTTAAAATGCCTTGATCAAAAAGAGGGCTCTCTCGGTTTTAAAATACCTTGATCAAGAAGAGGGGTCTCTCGATCATTGAAAATTAATTAATTTAATTAAATTAATTAATTAATATTTGAAAAAATTGGATTAACATCAAGTGTCATCCACTACAAGTTTTAAAAAATTATTTGAGCTTGATTGGATGAATAATAAGTATTTTATTAACGATTGAAAATTTGAACAAGATATATATAGCGAGAGTATAGAGCTAAGGAATTGAAAAACAAATAGTTTCACATTGATGAGAAATAATTAATTAGCTCGCTTTTTACGCAGTCGGGTTTTTGATTTTTTAAAATTAATTGTTTATTATGCCATAATATTTAAAGCAACATTTTTTATTAAATATTGTAAAAATCGTAAGCAATATTAATAAATATATGATAAATCATACACTGTAAAAAAAAATCCGTCAATATACACAAACTTTTCCGTAAAATTTTACGGAGTAGTTTCATCTTTCTAAGAAAACAGTACAATTTCCGTAATTTACATTATGAGATTATAAATCCGTGTAAATACAGTAAGTCTTCCGTAAATTTTACGGAATGTTTCTGTATCGCTTTCAAAACAGTATAATTTCCGTAAATGATGTTTAGAAATAACTGACATGTTTGGAAAGTGAAGGAATTAACTGTTGTATGCAAGGACGGATCCAGCCCTTAATTTAGAGGGAGGTGGTGGTGGGGAGTGAATCGCTTTTGACCCGAAATTATAAGAAAAGCACCCTTACTCTCATTAAAATTCTCATTCGCCTTTTTAAACACAGTTTATTACATAATCTCACAACTCTCTATTCCGGACACAATTTAAAGCACAATACACACACAAATCTAAACTAAAACTTATTAAAAAACACATTCTCGAAGTAGTACTTCGAACCAAAACTAAAAACTAGTCGAATGTACCAATCCCAAAACTTTCTTCTATCTCATACATGTTAATATATCAAAATTCACTATCACACTGCCAGAATTAAATGGCAATCTATGCATCTCATGAGGATTCTAAAGATATGAAATTCCGTGCATTAGTTCTTGAGATATGACTATCGCTGAAATCGTGTAAATCCAGCAAAATACTGCCTACCAGCGCCACCTATTGGGTGATTTATACCAAATTCTAATCAGCAACAATGTATGTCTACGTCTGACTGAATCTGAAGTTTGGAGAAAATCCGTGCATTAGTTTTTGAGATATGACTATCGCTGAAATCGTGTAAATCCAGCAAAATGCTGCTTATCAGCGCCACCTATTGGGTGATTTATACCAAATTCTAATCAGCAACAATTTATGTCAACGTCTGACTGAATCTGGAGTTTGGAGAAAATCCGTCCATTAGTTTCCACCTATTGGGTGATTAACACCAAAACCTAATTTACAACAACTTGTGTCAACATACAACTAAATCTGGAGTTAGATGAAAATTCGTCCATTAGTTTTATAGATAGAGCTATTGAGGCAATCGTGAAAAAGGCAGCACAGAAGCGCCACCTGTTGGGCGATTTACACCAACACATAATCAGTAGCAAGTCATATCAAGGACTAACTGAATCTGAAGTTTGGAGAAAATCCGTGCATTAGTTTTTGAGATAGAGCAACAGCGTCTACAGCGAAAATCGTGAAAATTCATGCATAGCAGCGCCACCTATTGGGTGATTAACACCAAAACCTAATTAACAACAACTTGTGTCAACATACAACTAAATCTGAAGTTAGATGAAAATTCGTCCATTAGTTCTATAGATAGAGCTATTGAGGCAATCGTGAAAAAGGCAGTACAGAAGCGCCACCTGTTGGGCGATTTACACCAACACATAATCATTAGCAAGTCATATCAAGGACTAACTGAATCTGAAGTTTGATGAAAATCCGTGCGTTAGTTCTTAAGACAGAGCTATTGGAGAAATCGTGTAAATCCTGCAAAATTCATCATAACAGCGCCACCTGTTGGGCGATTTACACCAAAACGTAATCAGCATCAATTCATATCAAGTACTAACTAAATCTGAAGTTTGATCAAAATCCGTGCATTAGTTCTTGAGATAGAGCTATTGAGAAAATCGTGAAAAATGCAGCATAGCAGCGCCACCTGTTGAACGATTTACACCAAAAACTAATAAGCATCAATTTGTATTAGGGACTAACAGAATATAAATTTTTATTAAATTCCGTGCATTACTTCTTGAGATAGAGTGCCCACAAAATTTGTGTCACATACACACAGACAGACAGACTCACAGAGTCACAGACAGACATTTTGTAAAAACATGTTTTTTGGAATCTCTGACCCCTAAAACGTGTAAATCCGTCGAAAACCGGAATTCGAAAATTTTCATGAATCCAATACTTTCTTCTTGTAAAGATAGAAGAAAGTAACAAGAACAATGTCCTTTTCACACAGCTTAGAAAATAACTACAAATTTAAAGGGCCGTGTCTTTTTCTCACAGCTTATATATTTCTAGTACAAACATTTTGATATATCTGCAATGTAGCGACATCTGTTGGTATAATTAAAATATATACTTTATCAAACATACCGCCCCTCTTGAAACCTCTGAGGGGGGGTTTCAAACTAAACCACTACAATTACAACCATTGCAAAGAATAGAAATTACAATATAACAAAAATGAGTCACAGTTAATTTAAATTTATACAAATATCTAAAACAATTAATAAAGCAATATTACAATAATCACAATTTCTTAGTAAAAAATGAATTAATTTTCCAGAGGTAATACGGCAATTTTTGACACTGCTCTTTTGAATACTCCATTTGGGGTTTTTACACTTACGACTCTTACCTTATTGTCATTGCCACAAAATACCTCTACAATTTTTCCTAATAACCATTTACAAGCTGGAAGATCATCTTCCTTTATCACAACCATATCTCCAATTTTAAGGTTGTCTTTTGCTATCACCCACTTATTTCTCTGCTGTAATGTACTTAAATAACTATTTTTCCACTTTTTCCAGATGGTCTGAACCATTTTTGTGGTTTTCTGCCATAAGTTTAATCTGTTATTATCAACATTACTCAAATTAGATTCAGCAATGGCATTAAGTGGGCGACCAATAAGAAAGTGTCCAGGGGTCAAGACCTCCAAGTCATCAATATCTGAACTCAAGGGAGTAAGTGGGCGAGAATTCAAGATGCCTTTGCCAATTTGGTTAATTATAGTTAACATTTCTTCATAGGTTAATTTAGAATTGCCCACAACACGTTTTAAGTGATACTTGAAGGACTTGACTCCCGACTCCCACAACCTCCAAAATTAGGAGCTCTAGGGGGAATAAATTCCCATGCAATCCTTTCAGACAACAAGTAATTAGCAAGTTTGTTGTCTGGTTTGTTTACCATATCATGCAACTTTTTAAGCTCTAAATTAGTTTTTACAAAATTGCCAGCGTTATCACTGAATATTTTTCGAGGTTTGCCTCGTCTGACAAAAAACCTCTTTAACGTGGCAATAAAGGCCTCCGATGTTAAATCACTAACTATTTCCAGATGTACTGCCTTAGTTACCATGCAAATAAAAATACAAACATAAACTTTATGAAAAATACCTTTACGTTGACCTTTATATTTAATCAAAAATGGGCCACAGAAGTCAGTTCCTGTGCAATTAAAAACAAAGTCTACATTCACTCTATCCTTAGGAAGCTCGCCCATAATTTGTTCTGATATTTTAGGTTTGGCCCTAAAGCATTTAACACAGTTATGTACAATTTTTCTGCAAATAGCTCTACCGTTTAGAGGCCAAAATTCTCTACGAACACAATAAAGTAAATTTTGTGGTCCTATATGTAGATATTTTTTGTGATAACTTTCAATAATTAATTCTGTAAGTTTATGTTTAGAAGGCAGTACAATTGGATGTTTTTGAACATAACTTAACATGCTATTTTGGAGGCGACCTCCAACTCTGATTACATTATTTTAATCTACGAAAGGGTTTAAAGAAATCAATCTACTATTTTTTGATAATTCCTTACCCTTAGTTAACAATGTGAATTCAGAACTGAATTCTTTTTGTTGCACAGATCTTACCATATATTCTTCAGCTGTCTTCAGCTCAGCAGATGTTAACCTACCTGAACACCTTGCCTTTGGTTCCTTGAGATTCTGAATGAAACTGAAAACATAGTTAAGAATTCTAATTAGTTTAGCATAATTATTACTTAATTGCAGAAAATTGTCAATAAAAGGTGCGCAGTCCGTAATTAATAATGAAGTTTCTGAAACAGTATTTTTGAGTTCACACGAATATAAGTCCTTATCACTTTGCTCCAGTTCAAAACTATTTGAAGAATGCTCAGTTCGTTGGGTTAGGAAATGGGGACCATGCCACCATAAGCTTTCCTGAAAAAGTTTGTCGGGATCCATACCTCGAGACACGAGATCAGCAGGATTGTCAGCAGATGCCACATGACCCCAATGGTTAATGTCAGAAAGATTTTGAATTGAAGATACGCGCGATGCCACAAAAGTTTTTAAATCACATGGTTGTTTGCGAAACCAGCACAACACAATAGTACTGTCTGAATAATAGTAGATAGCTTCTTTAGGAACTTTTAAGATTTTGGAAACCTTTACCGTCAATTTTGTTAATAAAACTGCAGCACACAGTTCTAAACGTGGGATGGTAATTGTTTTGATCGGTGAAACTCGACCTTTACTGCAGAGCAACTGAGAAGTTTGTTCACCTGAAGAATTTGAAGAAACAATATATAAAACTACACCGTATGCTTTTTCAGACGCATCTGCAAATCCACAAATTTTAATTTGCACTGGATCGTTCGTAAAAATATATCGAATATCACTTACGTTGTTGATGGCCCTTAACGATTCTCGGAACTGCAACCAATCATCAAGTTCAGCTTTAGGTAGAGTATCATCACAATCAATGTTTAGTCGCCACAGTCTTTGCAAGAAAATCTTTGCTCTCGTTAACACAGGACCTAGCAATCCTAATGGATCAAATATGCGAGCGATATTTGACAAAACACTTCTCTTAGTCACCTTAGTTTGATCACTGAACGATACACTAAAAGTAAACGTATCGTCATGGGCTTTCCAACAAAGTCCTAAGGCTTTAGTTTCACTCTTTTCTCAAAAGTGTAGTTCTCAGATTTACACACTGGCTCCATTAATTCTGGATGATTACTGAACCATTTGTGTAACTTGATATCGCAAGTATTTAATAATTGAATAAGTTCAGCTTGGAGTCTCTTAGCCGATTCTAAATCAGCTGCACCAGTCAATACGTCATCCATGTAGAAATCCGACTGCACCACAGCTGAAGCATACGGAAATTGGGATTCACCGCCTATACCAAGCTGTTTAAGACATCGCATTGCGAAATATGGGGCACTAGTCTTTCCATACGTAACAGTACACAGTCTGTAATGTTTCGCCTCACCATTTACAGTATCTTTCCAAACTATGCGCTGTAAATCACGTTGATTCTTATCAATAAGTATCATGCGATACATCATTTTCACATCTGCCGTAAAGACATAACGATGTGTACGAAATCTAAGTATTATGCTGAACAAGTCATCTTGAATGACACCCATGACTTGAGCCATTGAAGACAACTCTTAGTTTTGTGGAACTTTTATCTGGGCGATAGACACCATGGTGAGGAAGGTAATTTGCATGCATCGACTCATTTGGCTCCTCTACTTCCTCCATATGGCCTAATTCTCTATACTCCGACATAAATGCACAATATAACTCTAAGAGATTTGGATTTTTAACTAGCCTATTCCAAAGTGAATTTAATCTATTTTCCGCAAATTGTTTTGATTCTAACTAGGATCCTTTTTCAAGGGCATTTGTACTATGAATTTGCCTGATATGTCTCTCTGATGTGTGTTTATAAAGTGGGTGTCGCATGCTTTTTCTTCGGTATTTCTCAATGGCGCGGTCTCCTCTACTTGTTCTATTTCCCAAAATTTTCTCATTTCGAAATTTAAATCTGTTTCATTAACTAACCCACAATGTACTTGTTCCTGACCGCTACAGTCGTAAACACTCCCACTCTCTATGCAACCAAACACCGTATTTTGCAATATTAATTTAGAATTTGGTACATTCATACGACCTACTTTTATCAGTTCTAGAAATATTTCTGCTCCTAACAAAAGATGATTTTTTCCTGACCTATTAAATTCAAGATCAGCCAGAATAATTGACTCTGGAATTTCTAGCTCTGAAATATTGATATATTTTGAGGGCATAATTTGCGAAATCTTTTCTATGATAAGAAAATCTAACTCCCGACTATAATCTCCGAATTATTACTAATCAAGGCTGTTGTTTTATTTTTTACTGCCACTGAAGATCCACTTAAACACGATACCGAAACATTATTTTTTTCTTTGCGAATTCCTAATCTTTCAACTAACTGCAAAGTTAAAAAATTGCTCATTGATCCATTGTCCAATAAGGCACGCACTGGAATTTTATTTCCGATTTTATCTCTCATATAAACAACCGCAGTGGAAAGAAGATCTGTTTTAACATTACTCGATCTCACATTCGCAGTACCAGCGAAATTCTGAATTTGGTTATTTATCTCAAAGGGTATCGCGTCAGCATTTAATGTTTGTCTACCTTCATTCGCTGCCAGTGAGTTTGGCGCTTCTTTATAGCTAGAATTTTTTGTGTTTAGCCATTGCAGTGGAATTTCTCTCACGCCTATCAAAACAAAGAAGTACATTGTGCCTTTTATGACACTTGGCACACGAAAATGTCGAATTACATTTCTTGACGCAGTGGTATTCTGAAAGACAATTGAAACACAAATTATGTTTTTTAACAAATTCTACTCTGTCCTGTACATTAAATTTTTGGAATTTTGGACATTTAAAAACACTGTGATTTTCCTGGTTACATACAACACATTTGCGCATATTTTTCTCATTTAACCCCGTAACCATGGAAGTCACCTTTGAAAAGCTATGCCTTGTATGGAAATTATGCCTTGCGTTTTGAAAATTTCGTTTCGTATTTACTTGTTTGGACGCACTTAGTGTACGCGCGTGGTCTCTTAAAAATTCTAGCAACTGAGTTAAAGTTGGTAAATTATCCCGCTTAAGATGTCTTTCCCACCACATTTTTGTATTTGCATCTAATTTTTGAGCTGAAATGTAAGCAAACATGGTAGTAGAAAACCCCTCAACTTTTTGTTCTAAAATCTCTAATGACCTAGTGCACTCATTTGTAATGTCTATTAAATATGCTGTTGGGGACTCATTCTGGATAACGGGAATATTTATAAAACGTTTTAAATGTGCGTAAACCTGTTCTCTCAAATTTAAATACCGTTCCTCTAAAAGCGACCATGCAGCTTCATAATTAGCATCCACAATTGAAATGGATTGAATGATTCTAAAAGCATCTCCCTTTAATGAAGATTTTAAATATTGCAATTTCATTGCCCCTGATAAATTTGAGTTATCATGTACAGTGGCCTTAAATATATCTATAAAAGAAAGTCACTCATGCAAATTTCCAGTAAATATTGGAAGAGTTAGCTTCGGCAATTTTATATTATTTTCCGCCTTTGAAGCATTTTCCAAATTAACATTCTGATGTTTTGTTTTTGAAAGTTTTTTGCTGAGTTCAAATTCTAAATTCTCTAATGACTCATTTATTTCCTCGTTTTCTTTGATAAAATCATCAATTTCATCTTCTTTACATGCCTTATAAATCGCCTCAAATAAATCTGAAAAAGTTAGAACCTGTTTATTGTCTTTCTCCTTTATGAGAATTGGTTCACTTGGTTCTAGTTCAGAACCTGACAATCGATCTTTTAATTTTGTCAAACTAGTTTTATTTGTTTTCTTTTTAGCTTTAAGCTCTTTCAACTCTTTCAAACTCATTTTGACAAAAAATATATAAATTAAATGGGTATACACTTACCCCTCTTGACTCTTTAAATAATTGATTCATGAGCGAATAAAGAAAACACTAGCTCACAACACGCAGCTGTGATTCACTGTTGATTACACGCTTTCTAACTTATACTTTGCGGTAAATATTTATCACACCCTCCTGGTTTCTCTCCGGTAATGAAGACGGACCATAATATGAATCGCTTTTGGCCCGGAATTATAAGAAAAGCACTCTTACTCTCATTAAAATTCTCATTCGCCTTTTTAAACACAGTTTATTACATAATCTCACAACTCTCTATTCCGGACACAATTTAAAGCACAATACACACACAAATCTAAACTAAAACTTATTAAAAACACATTCTCGAAGTAGAACTTCGAACCAAAACTAAAAACAAGAACAATGTCCTTTTCACACAGCTTAGAAAATAACTACAAATTTAAAGGGCCGTGTTTTTTTCTCACAGCTTATATATTTCTAGTACAAACATTTTTATATATCTGCAATGTAGCGACATCTGTTGGTATAATTAAAATATATACTTTATCAAACAGGGGGTTATGCCTCTTTTTTTTTTGGGGGGGGGGGGGGGAGGGTGGTAGTCACACCATTTCATGATCAATTTTTTTTATTGAAGGCTATTCCCAAATTAAAACTGACGATTTTTCTGATACTTTCGTGAATTCATTTTCATTCAAAAATACAAAAAATTTGCATTAGTATTCGTAAATATATATGTATATATATATATATATACATATATTTCATTCAGATACCAAGAAATCGAAGCATTTCCCATTTTCTTATAAATGTGAAGAATGATTCAGAAATGTTGTCAAGTTAGCATTTTAAGCCAATTTTTAGGACTTGAGAGCCACAGAAATGTCGTCATGAGGGAGCAATTAGCATTTGCGCCCGTAAATTTTGTTTAAAATGCCAAATTTTATGGAATTTTTGGAAAGATCCTTTGCTTTTATTGAAAAATAGTAAAAAATTTTTTAATCACATAGTTTCAGAATAAGTGCACTTGCAAATTGAGATTAAAAATACTTTCACGGATGTATCAGAAATTACATAATTTTGATTTGAGTAGAGCTTTAAAGAGCCAGAGAGATTCAGATTGTTAAACGGGGATTGGGGGGGGGGGGGGGCGGTCATGACCCTTGGATCCGCCACTGGTTGTAATGTACTTGTCTTACAGTGATATTATTTTCAACGAAGCTCCAATATTGGCTAAATGTGGCCCTATATTGAAAATATATCCAATGATTTCCCAATGTGTTGGTTTTACGTGGGTTTTCAAGTAAAACTGCTAAAAGTTTTGGCGCCATCTATGCATGTACATTTAAACTATATAGTATTTTAACACTGTAGTATTTTTCATTCTTTCTTTCTTTTTAAATAAAAAAGTTTTATTTTATTTTATTTTTTTTTTTACAATATTTAAAAAAAATAATCTGATATTTAAATAAATTTTATTTTTTTTTTTTAAGTTTCAGACAGTTGAGAAGGAAACGTTACAGTTTATTTTTCCTAATGATTTTAAAATAATACTTATTATTATTTTTTTAAAAAAATCGAAAAACTCTATTTTTAATTTTAATATTTTTTAATCTATTCACTTTAACGGATTCGCACATAAAACTTAAAACATATCTGAAACATAATAACGAAATTATAGATGTATATACAAATAAATAAATAAAAATAATAGTACAATAAAATTTTTAAAATCTTGCAAAAAAGAAGCAATTATTACTTATAATACATTCTTTCATGCTCGTAATATTTTAAAGACTAATTTTTTTCTTTTTATAAAGCATGAAATTAAAAAGCTAAATTTTCAAAATTATGGAAATATTCAGAATTGCACACTCAATTGAAAAATATCTCCAACGAAAATACGTTCCTTGTTTAACATCGTGCCTTTACTTCATAAAAAGCATCTGAAATAAGTAACGATATTTGGAAACGTAACTCGAGTCCCCAATGGCATGGTGGATAAGAGTGTTAATCTGGTAGAGGCCGGTTCCCCAGTTCGATTCCACCCTAGGTAAGTGTTGTTTCATTACTGTTATTTGAATAAATTAGAGATACGCTACCTTGATAAAGGTGTAAGTTTCTCGAAAAGTTATATGATTTTTTTTTTTTTTTTTTTTTGCTTTTGAAACAAAAAATTTTAAATACGGATATATGAAAAAAAAAAAAAAAAAAAAACGGAAAAATTTTGTGAAAAAACGAAAATTTTCTGGAATTTACGGAAAAAATTTTTCCGTTAAAAAACGGAAATAGAACTGGCGTCTGGATTGCCAGTACTATTTCCGTTTTTTAACGGAAATTTTTTTTACAGTGTACAATAACACATATTTTCGGGAAAACTTTCTCCGTGCTTAGATGAGTTGCTGGTGAATAGATCTTTCTTTATTTTACTTACAGTATATATTTCCTCAGTAGTTGAAGAATTTGAATAATCATTGCTTGCGCTTACTATTCAAATGAGCCAATATACAGCAGGTAATATTTATTAAACTGTGCCAGTGGCAAACTTTACTGTATAACACCAGTTCCTACTAGAACATGACAGTTAGCCAGCTTGGTCAGTACTTCAGAGAAACTGCTTCTAAGAATGCCGCGCCAATGCCACAGACTGGCACGCAAAATCAGTGATATGAAATAGGAGGTTACTAAATGAGAGAGTGAATGAAGAGCTGCCAATCTAGGACAGACTTTTGCCTGTGTGGTGAATCGTCAATTGGAAGTTACATAATTTTTTCTCAGTGCCTTCGGGTCCTGATGTCTACAGTCATTCAGGTACAAGTGAACAAAAGATCAAATTGGCTCTAAAAAAAGAATAGATTTCAAAATTTAAAAGTTTAGTAAATGTAAAAATTTAATTAAGATGGAAATATTTTATAAAATTTTCAGATTAATAACAATACAGAAATATGCCTAATACACTATATGGCCAAAGGTGACCGGTCACTTGCAATTTTAGACGTTTTGTTAAATATCTAGAAAAATACATGAGGAATTAACCTGAATCTGCAGGTGTGTAAACAGTATAGTATAAGTCATATAATTTCGCGAAATTTTTTTTCCCGAAACCTTATAGGGGACCGTCAACAAATTGAAAATGAAAGAATATCTTTTGGATAACCCTGTCAAAACGAACGTAGCAAAAGCGTTCAAACTCGAGATTATTAATAAGTGGCTTATTGTAATTTACTGTGTTCATTTTTATGAGGATAGCATGTATACACTCGTAGAGAAATTAAGGTTTTTATAAAAACAGTCCCAAATTTCACCAAGTTTTTCAATTCCTACTATTAGCTCACACTCTCCCTATATTTATTTATTTATTTATTTATATATTTATCTTGTTCAAATTTTCAATCGTTAATAAAATACTCATTATTCATCCTATCAAGTTGAAATAAATTTTTTAAAACTTGTACTGGATGACAATTGATGTTAATACAGTTTTTTCAAATATTAATTCATTCATTAAATTTTAATTAATTAATTTTAGTTTGCATGGGAAACAAAATGGCGGCCATTGTTTATTGAAAATCAATGAAAGTATTTTCAATAAGGGGTTGTTACCATAGGGGGGACCCTGCTCTGTCGCCAAATACCGCCAAGTTCGTCGCCAACTTGGCGATATAACGTCAAATTTGGCGACAAAAATGAGTCTCCAAAAGTGACGCCAACTTGGCGATATCTGTAATATTTCGCCAAATTCCCATAGAGTTCCATTGTAAACCTACTTGCTTATAGAAAATCAACAAATTGAGATATTTTAATGCAACAAAAACTAATATTAGCTTAATGGATTATATTAAATTTTTCTTTGATGGCCTAAGTAGGAATTGACTTTAAAAACAAAATTTTTATATTACTTGTTTGCTTATAATTTGCAGAGTTATTAATATAAAAAAAAGTTCTTTTCAGAAAATATCACAAACAATATTGTGCACAATACTCTGCAATCAGAATGGAAAAATAATAAAAATTGTATGATAAATGAGCAGGTTTACTAAATAATGATTCACTGCACATGCTCGAACGGAATCAAAATATGATTTGCATAATGTGTTAGCTAAATGCATAGAGCAACTTTTGTGAAAGTCTCAAAATCATAGTTTAAAAAGTATGATAATAATCGTTTATAAAATAAGCTCAAAATCCGTTAATCCCAAAAGGAAGCCAAAAGATGAGGGCTGTATCCGAATACAGTAGTGCGTGCAATATTGTGCATGCTATATTGACACTAATCAATGGATATATGGATACAACCCCTCATCTTTTTGCTTCATTTTGGGAACAACGGATTTTGAGCTTATTCTATAAACGATTATTATCAGACTTTTCAAACTATGTTTTTGAGATTTTTACAAAAGTTGCTCTATACATTTCGCAAACACATTATGCACATTATATTTTGATTGAATTCGCGCATGCGCAGTGAAACATGTTTTTGTAAACATGCTCATTTTTCATCCAATTTTTATTATTTTTTAATTCTGATTGCAGAGTATTGTGTGCAATGTTATTCGTCATATTGTCTGAAAAGAACTTTTTTTATATTAATAACTCTGCAAATTATAAGCAAAAAACTTGGCAAAATTTGGGACTGTTTTTATAAAAACCTTAATTTCTCTACAAGTATACATGCTATCCTCATAAAAATGAACACAATATATTCCAACAAGCCACTTATTAATAATGTCGAGTTTGAACGCTATTGCGACATTAGTTTTTACAGGGTTATCCAAAAGATATTCGTTCTTTTTCAGTTTGTTGATGGTCCCGTATGGGGTTTCGGTAAAACATCTTCGCGAAATATATGACCTATACTATACTGTTTACACATCTGCAGTTTCAGGTTAATTCATTATGTATTTTTTTAGATATTTAACAAAACGTTTAAAATCGCAAGTGACCGCCACCTTATGCCATATAGTGTATGAGGTAGATAATGATAATTTCAGCGTCTCACTGAAATATTGTTCATTAAATTGAAATTTCACACAAAATATTTTTACATTTTGCATATGTTGGCGAACTCCAGTCTTTTTTCAATAACATCTCTGCCCAGAGGTTGCCCTAACTCAATTCTGTAAGGGAAAATGTCAAGATCTTTGCGGGCTATTCTTTATGTTGTGGCTCACTGACGTCAAGTTGAGACAAGTGTCGAATTTATGTTCATGGCTCTTCCTCCATTATTGTTTTGGTAGAGGTGATGTTTTCGGGTGTCCTTGTTGTGTTTTGTTTTGGTCTTCAAGCCCACTTTGTCATCAGCCACTGAACCTGTTCCTTCAAATTTGGTAATTAATGCTCTTAACTTCCTTGAAGATAGGTTTGATCTATTTTTGAAGGAACTAGACCACTTTCTGAGTGTTTCAGCCGATAGCTACTCACAAAGATAAAACGTTTTGGCTAAAAAAAAACACGCTCTTCGATGGAAAATCGATACATTTTTGCGAAAACAAAATATCCTTCGACAGTAACCAAGGTCCGTACATAAGTTTTCTTTGGATTCATGGGCGCATGCGTGTACAATTTCACTTCACGAGCTCCACCTGTTGAATAGTTATTCATCTAAAACGTTAGCTACACCCTGTGAACCGGTATATATACCTTATATATACCCCCCCCCCCCCTACGCACCTACTATATATCTATCTAATTAGAAAAAAGACATACACAATAAACATTTACATACACTTGCAAACACCTGATATATATGCATACCTACATATTACCAGACATATATTTTCAGAGTCTTATTTTTATATAAAATAAACACATACAGTATATATTTACATACACATGCATACACCTGATATATAAACATACCTATATATTACATACATTACAATAGTTGAAATATATTTTTAAAATTAGAAACATGTATTAAATTGGTGAAAAATTAAATGCCAATCTTAACTCTTAGATTATAAGTTTACTAAACAGAGTTTATTAGAAATCTGGTAGTTTAAGACTATATTTAGCAACCCTTTATATAGATTATTTTGCCCCTAGAAATAGCAATATATTTCACCTGTACTAAACTATTAATAACTCTCTTTTTTAGTAACGGGATGAACTGGAGCGTATTAGTGTTTCTATAATCGTCATGCACAATTATAGCATTTATTTATTGATTGGATGAAAGTTTCATAAACAAAAATGTGCTCAGTAAAGTGAGTCTGATATTTTTAAGGTATTAGAAACCAAACAAGATGTAAATGAAAATAAATAGAAAAATAAAATAAATAAAACATACTATTTAAAGAATGTGTTTATGATATTTTCAAGGCATTGATAATCTAGAACTCGAAATAGAAAATTTTATTTTCGCTCCTAGAGAAAGTGAGAAACAAATAATTGAATTACCTTGCAGATATGAATCCTTAGAAATGCAGTCTGTTCCACCATGTTCGAGATATTTTCACCTGTCAAAAAAAAAAAAAAAGAAACTACTATGAATTAGTTTTAGAATGAGTAAAAGTAAAAAATAGTTTAAAAGAAAAACGTTTTTATTTGTGTATTTTAAAGCTTAAATACATCGTTTAGTAGATTACATAATGGTTTATAAAGGAAAATTTACGTTCTTTATATGACGTGATATAACCAAGTAAAAACTCTATGTTAAAGGTTTAAAGTTAATTAATTGGTATGAAAAATTATTTTTTTTTCTCAGTTTCTTTTTTACTTTCTTCTATCTTCAATAGAAGAAAGTATTGTAATCGAAATTTTTTTCGACTTCCGGTTTTCGACGGATTTGCATGTTTTAGGGGTCAGAGATTCCAAAAAACATGTTTATAGAAAATGTCTGTCTGTCTGTGTGTCCGTCTGTCCGTCTGTCCGTCCGTCCGTCTGTCCGTCTGTCCGTCTGTCCGTCTGTCTGTCGCCATTGTACCATCAAAAAGTGTATGAAGTTATGTATAGAATTAAACCAAAATTTTATTATAAGTTTTTGGCTATGGCAAGCAGATCCTCCCGGAATTTGGAAAAAATTCGCCGGTAGGGGGCGCTGATATAACAATTTTTGTGCGATTTTGAATATTGTACCATCCAAAAGTGTATGGAGTTATGCATAGAATTGAACCAAATTTTTAGTTTAAGTTTTTGGATATGACAAGCAGGTCCTCCCTGAAATTGGAAAAAAATCGCCGGTAGGGGGCGCTGTAAATGCGTTTTTTGCGCGATTTTGAATATTGTACCATCGAAAAGTGTATGAAGTTATGCATAGAATTGAACCAAATTTTTAGTTTAAGTTTTTGGCTATGGCAAGCAGGTCCTCCCTGAATTTGGAAAAAAATCGCCGGTAGGGGGCGCTGTAATAGCGATTTTTGTGCAATTTTGAATATTGTACCGTCCAAAAGTGTATGAAGTTATGCATAGAATTAAACCAAATTTTTATTTTAAGTTTTTGGATATGGCAAGCAGGTCCTCCATGAATTTGCAAAAAATTCGCCGTTAGGGGGCGCTGTAATAGCGATTTTTGTGCGATTTTGAATATTGCACCATCGAAAAGTGTAAGAAGTTATGCATAGAATTGAACCAAAAAAAATTTTTAAGTTCTTAGCTATGGCAAGGATGTCCTCCCTTAATTTGTAAAAAAATCGCTCGTAGAGGGCGCTGTAATAGCGATTTTTGTACAATTTTTGTGCCATTTTGAATATTGTACCGCCGAAAAGTGTTTGAAATTATGTATAGAATTGAACCAAATTTTATGTGTTTATTTTTGATCATGTCACGAAGGTCCTCCCTGAATTTGGAAAAATTCTGCCGGAAGGGGGCACTATAATTGCGATGTCTGTACCCTTTTCATTATTGTACCATCGAAAAGTGTATGAAGTTATCCATATAATTGAACCAAAATTTTTGTGCATGTTTCTGGCTATGGCAAACAAGTCCTCCCTGAACTTGAAAAAATTCCGAAAGAAGGGGGCGCTATAATTCCGATCTCTGTGCCATTTTCATTATTGTACCATCGAACAGCGTATAAAATTATGCATACAATTGAACCAAAATGTTTGTGCTTGTTTTTGGCTTTGGCCAACAGGTTCTCCTTGAATTTGGAAATATTGCGCGGTAAAGGGGCTCCGTGCTAGCGATTTTTGTATACTTTTCTTGATTTTTCGTAGTTCTATTGTGCATCGGTGGCTCATGCAGCGGCGGGAACTCGCTTCCTGCTATGCCGGCTATTCGCAAACAGCTGATAACTACAGAATAAGGAAAAATTAATAATTTTAACAAATATCATGATATAGATTAACTCGTTTTTAGTCCGTTTAATTGAGCAGAAATTTAAGATGAAAATCAAAGTTGGTATAGTATTGAACTAATAATATTGAAGTATTAACATGTGTAACTAGGTTTTGAAATATTAAGATGTATAAGATAGAAGAAAGTTTTGGGATTGGCACATCCAACTAGTTAAATATGGCAAATAGGAACAAAAAATTAGCATTTTTACTTTCTTCTATCTTCAATAGAAGAAAGTATTGTAATCGAATTTTTTTTCGACTTCCGGTTTTCGACGGATTTACACATTTTACGGGTCAGAGATCCCCAAAAACATGTTTATAGAAAATGTCTGTCTGTGTGTCCGTCTGTCCGTCCGTCCGTCTCTCCGTCTGTCGCCATTGTACCATCAAAAAGTGTATGAAGTTATGCATAGAATTGAACCAAATTTTTATTTTAAGTTTTTGGCTATGGCAAGCAGATCCTCCCTGAATTTGGAAAAAATTCGCCGGTAGGGGGCGCTATAATATAAATTTTTGTGCGATTTTGAATATTGTACCATCCAAAAGTGTATGAAGTTATGCATCGAATTGAACCAAATTTTTATATTAAGTTTTCGGATATGGCAAGTAGGTCCTCCCTGCATTTGGGAAAAATTCGCCGGTAGGGGGCGCTGTAACAGCGATTTTTGTGAGATTTAGAATATTGTACCATCCAAAAGTGTATGAAGTTATGCATCGAATTGAACCAAATTTTTATTTTAAGTTAACGGATATGGCAAGTAGGTCCTTCCTGCATTTGGAAAAAATTCGCCGGTAGGGGGCGCTGTAACAGCGATTTTTGTGCGATTTTGAATATTGTACCACCCAAAAGTGTATGAAGTTATGCATCAAATTGAACCAAATTTTTATTTTAAGTTTTCGGATATGGCAAGTAGGTCCTTCCTGCATTTGGAAAAAATTCGCCGGTAGGGGGCGCTGTAACAGCGATTTTTGTGCGATTTTGAATATTGTACCACCCAAAAGTGCATGAAGTTATGCATAGAATTGAACCAAATTTTTATTTTAAGTTTTCGGATATGGCAAGCAGATCCTCCCTGAATTTAGAATAAATTCACCGGTAGGGGGCACTGTAATAGTGATTTTTGTGCGATTTTGAATATTGTACCTTCCAAAAGTATATGAAGTTATGCATAGAATTGAACCAAATTTTTATTTTAAGTTCTTGGCTATGGCAAGCAGGTCCTTCCTTAATTTGGAAAAAAATCACCGGTAGTGGGCGCTGTAATAGCGATTTTTGTGTCATTTTGAATATTGTACCATCGAAATTGTATGAAGTTATGCATAGAATTGAGCCAAATTTTTTGTGTTTGTTCTTGGTCATGGCACGAAGGTCCTCCCTGAATTTGGAAAAATTCCGCCTGAAGGGGGCGCTATAATTGCGATGTCTGTACCATTTTCATTATTGTACCATCGAAAAGTGTATGGAGTTATGTATATAATTGAACCAAATTTTTTGTGTATGTTTCTGGCTATGGCAAGCAAGTCATCCCTGAACTTAAAAAAATTCCGCCAGAGGGGGGCGCTATAATTGCGATCTCTGTGCATTTTCATTATTGTACAATCGAAAAGTGTATGAAGTTATGCATACAATTGAACCTAATTTTTTGTGCATGTTTTTGGCTTTGGACAACAGGTTCTCCTTGAATTTGGAAATATTGCACAGTAAAGGGGTTCTGTGATAGCAATTTTTGTATACTTTTCTTGATTTTTTGTAGTTCTGTTGTCCATCGGCGGCTCGTGCAAAGGCGTAAACTCGCTTCCTGCTAAGCCGGCTATTCGCAAACATCTGATAACAACAGAATAAGCAAAAACTATTAATTTTAGCAAATATCATGATATAGATTAACTCGTTTTTAGTTCGTTTAATTGACTGTAGCAGAAATTTAGGATGAAAATCAAAGTTGGTATAGTATTGAACTAATAATATTGAAATATTATCATGTGTAACTAGTTTTTGAAATATTAAGATGTATAAGATAGAAGAAAGTTTTGGGATTGGCGCATCCAACTAGTTATATTACTGAAAATGTTACTTTATTGTAAAAAATAAAAATTTGTTGTTGTGTCACGTGCTAATACAATTAAACAGATTTGACGCCGGGAAATTTAAAATATATTTGATTTCTATATTGTTTTCTGAACGTATAATCAAAATGTAATATTAAACCTAACATATTAATAAACAGTTTAGTTCTGAAAATAAGAAATATTGTACTGTTACAGGAAACACACCTGGATACATAATTTTTTTTTTTAATTTTAGCATTTCAGCAAGTGAGTAAAAAATCTATTAGAAAATTACACTTACTAATGAGGCAATAAATATAAGTACTAACAAAAATATAATTGGTTTTCTTTTTCTAAACTTTCCTATATGCAATGGTACTATATGGTTGGTAAAATAAATTGTTAAAATTGTGTACGTACACTCGTGGGGAAAAAAAGTAAACACCCCTTACTAACTCTGCAAAAAATTATCGTAGAAGAAATTTACTGGTACCACACGATTGGTAATAAAGTATACTTTTAAATGATATATATAAAATTTGCTTAGGGGACCAACTACATATTAAAATGAACCATAACTTTTTTTTTTCAATAGCAGTACACAATTCTGAGAGCATAAATGAACTCTACACCCTTCAATTAGCCTAAAAACAAATCTTAAGCGCAACTCAAACGTAATTGAAGACTGCCAAATAACAGGTAGCATAAAAATTTTCATAATATCTAGTCACTTCTATCATAGACGGCCCCTTAAATCATCATTTTGCCGTTTTTTTAAGCATAATTTGAAAACTATTTGGAATAAAAATGTGAAATATTGGATTCACACAAAGCAGGACCTAATAAATCTAAATCCATCAAAAAAGTTGTAGGTTGCAATTCATAATTTTTTCCAATACTAATTTCATAATTCATAATTCATATCATAAAATTATAAAAATTGAAAATTCAACGTATTTATGTTTGGATATTTTAGTATTATTGCTACACGAAAAATTAGCACATTAGGAGTATAATTTCAGGAGATATTAATAAAAATATGAAAATGTAATTTAACATTAGAAGCACTAAATTTTGAATGTTTATAATTCAAAAACTTATCATTCAAATGACTTGAAATTCGGTGTCTAGGCACAGTTTGAACCGAAAATTTAAAATATCTTGTTAAAATTGGGTATTGCTATTGAAAAAAACGAAGTTTGGGTTCGTTTTAATATGTAGATGGCCCCTAAGCAAATTTTATATGCATCATTTAAAAGTAGACTTTATCTCCAATCGTTCGATACCAGTAACGTTCTTCTACGATAATTTCTTGAGGAGTTAGTAGGGGGTGTTTACTTTTTTAGAAAACTTGTCATTATAAATTTGAAGATTTTTTTTTTCACACAAATTTTTAAATTTAAAATACGTAAAAAAACACGGTTAAAATAAACCCCCTTTTGTAAGCATTTATTGTTTATTTTACAATTTGCGCCTAATTTTATTACCTCAATTCATGTTCCACAAAAATTCAGTTATAGTTACATTAACTTGAGGTGGGCATCGATAATAAAAAGTTCAGTGCTTTGATTTAGTTTGGTAAAAGTGCAGACTGGTGAATTTATTTAAAAAAAATAATTTTTGCTCTATTTACTTTTTACTTTCTTCTATCTTCAATAGAAGAAAGTATTGTAATCGAAATTTTTTTCGACTTCCGGTTTTCGACGGATTTGCATGTTTTAGGGGTCAGAGATTCCAAAAAACATGTTTATAGAAAATGTCTGTCTGTCTGTGTGTCCGTCTGTCCGTCTGTTCGTCTGTCCGTCTGTCTGTCGCCATTGTACCATCAAAAAGTGTATGAAGTTATGAATAGAATTAAACCAAAATTTTATTAGAAGTTTTAGGCTATGGCAAGCAGGATTCTCCCGGAATTTGGAAAAAATTCGCCGGTAGGGGGCGCTAATATAACAATTTTTGTGCGATTTTGAATATTGTACCATCCAAAAGTGTATGGAGTTATGCATAGAATTCAACCAAATTTTTATTTTAAGTTTTTGGATATGACAAGCAGGTCCTCCCTGAATTTGGAAAAAATTCTCCGGTAGGGGCGCTGTAAATGCGATTTTTGTGCGATTTTGAATATTTTACCATCGAAAAGTGTATGAAGTTATGCATAGAATTCAACCAAATTTTTATTTTAAGTTTTTGGATATGACAAGCAGGTCCTCCCTGAATTTGGAAAAAATTCGCCGGTAGGGGCGCTGTAAATGCGATTTTTGTGCGATTTTGAATATTTTACCATCGAAAAGTGTATGAAGTTATGCATAGAATTGAACCAAATTTTTATTTTAAGTTTTTGGCTATGGCAAGCAGGTCCTCCCTGAATTTGGAAAAAAATTGCCGGTAGGGGGCGCTGTAATAGCGATTTTTGTGCGATTTTGAATATTGTACCATCGAAAAGTGTATGAAGTTACGCATAGAATTGAACCAAAAAAATTTTTTAAGTTCTTGGCTATGGCAAGGAGGTCCTCCCTTAATTTGTAAAAAAATCGCTCGTAGAGGGCGCTGTAATAGCAATTTTTGTACAATTTTTGTGCCATTTTGAATATTGTACCGTCGAAAAGTGTATGAAGTTATGCATAGAATTGAACCAAATTTTATGTGTTTATTTTTGGTCATGTCACGAAGGTCCTCCCTGAATTCTGCCCTGAATTCCGGAAAAATTCTGCCGGTAGGGGGCACTATAATTGCGATGTCTGTACCATTTTCATTATTGTACCATCGAAAACTGTATGAAGTTATCCATATAATTGAACCAAATTTTTTGTGCATGTTTCTGGCTATGGCAAACAAGTCCTCCCTGAACTTGAAAAAATTCCGAAAGAAGGGGGCGCTATAATTCCGATCTCTGTGCCATTTTCATTATTGTACCATCGAACAGCGTATAAAATTATGCATACAACTGAACCAAAATGTTTGTGCTTGTTTTTGGCTTTGGCCAACAGGTCCTCCTTGAATTTGGAAATATTGCGCGGTAAAGGGGCTCCGTGCTAGCGATTTTTGTATACTTTTCTTGATTTTTCGTAGTTCTATTGTGTATCAGCGGCTCATGCAGCGGCGGGAACTCGCTTCCTGCTAAGCCGGCTATTCGCAAACAGCTGATAACAACAGAATAAGGAAAAATTAATAATTTTAACAAATATGATATAGATTAACTCGTTTTTAGTCCGTGTAATTGACTTGAGCAGAAATTTAAGATGAAAATCAAAGTTGGTATAGTATTGAACTAATAATATTGAAGTATTAACATGTGTAACTAGGTTTTGAAATATTAAGATGTATAAGATAGAAGAAAGTTTTGGGATTGGCACATCCAACTAGTTTAAGTATGGCATCGGGGAAAAATAATATTTAAACAATTTTTTCAAGATATCTAAATTCTTTTCTCAACGTACAATAATAATATAATTAATATTAAACTGAGTAGTCGCTAAAACTACTTTTTTATTGTAGCGAACTACAACTATTTTATCAAAAATGTTAACTTCAATTGCATCTACTTGTTTTAAAAAGTAGCGAATAGGAACTTTTTTTCAAAAGCAGTAAACTGCTTTGCTACTTTCAGATTTTGTTAAAGAATAATTCAATGTACACTCAAAATTGAGAATCGGGACTAAATAACTCAGTGACTCCTCATTTTATCTCGTCTGCTGGGATACAATAAAATAAACGCGATATAACCGAGGACGAGGGGTAAAGGTTACCGTACCGTAGCTCCAACCTGTAAGCCTGATGAAGTGTTTTCCCACGGACGGACGAAACCCATTTGTTAGATCATCCTTTTGGCAGCAGTTAACATTGGTCAATCTTTATAATTATGCTTTAGTAACTCAAAACTAGTCGGATGTACCAATCCCAAAACTTTCTTCTATCTCATACATGTTAATACTTCAAAATTCGCTATCACACTGCCAAAATTAAACGGCAATCTATGCCCATCATGAAGATTCTAAAGATATGGAATCCCGTGCATAAGTTCTTGAGATATGGCTATCTCTGAAATCTTGTAAATCCAGCAAAATTCAGCCTAGCAGCGCCACCTATTGGGTGCTTAACACCAAAACCTATGTTACATCAAAACCATCAAGACCAAGCAACCACTTATATCAAAGTCTAACTGAATCTGAAGTTTGGGGGAAATCCGTACATTAGTTTTTGAGATAGTTATTGCGAAAATCATGAAAACTCCAGCATAGCAGCGCCACTTATTGGACGATTAGCACCAAAACATAATTAGCAACAACTTGTGTTAACATCTAACTAAATCTGAAGTTAGATGAAAATTCGTGCATTAGTTTTTGAGATAGAGCTATTGCGGGAATCGCGCAAAATGCAGAACAGCAGCACCACCTGTTGAGCGACTTACACCAACAAGTAATCAGCATCAGGTCATATACAGGACTAACTGAATCTGAAGTTTCATGAAAATCGGTGCATTAAGTCTTGAGATAGAGCCATTGCGAAAATCGTAAAAAATGCAGCATAGCAGCGCCACCTGTTGAGCGATTTGCACCAAAAACTATTCAGCATCAATCTGTATCAGGGACTAACTGGATATAAATTTTTATTAAATTCCGTGCATTAGTTCTTGAGATAGAGCGCCCACAAAATTTATGTCACACACAGACACACAGACAGACATTTTGTAAAAACATATTTTTCGGGTTCTCTGACCCCTAAAACGTGTAAATCCGTCGAAAACCGGAATTCGAAAATTTTCATGAGTCCAATACTTTCTTCTTGTAAAGATAGAAAAAAAGTAAAAACTGTAAGATTGTCAATATAGCTGCCTGGTTCAAAGCATGACGATTTATAATTAATACAAAATATTAGTAACAAAAACACTACTTGTAATAACTATAATACCAAAAACAATAAAATAACTAGTCGGATGTACCAATCCCAAAACTTTCTTCTATCTCATACATGTTAATACTTCAAAATTCGCTATCACACTGCCAAAATTAAATGACAATCTATGCATCTCATGAGGATTCTAACGATATGAAATTCCGTGCATTAGTTCTTGAGATATGACTATCGCTGAAATCGTCTAAATTCAGCAAAATGCTGCCTAGCAGCGCCACCTATTGGGTGATTTATACCAAATCCTAATCAGCAACAATTTATGTCAACGTCTGACTGAATCTGAAGTTTGGAGAAAATCAGTGCATTAGTTTTTGAGATAGAGCTATAGCGAAAATAGTGAAAATTCCTGCATAGCAGCGCCACCTATTGGGTGATTAACATCAAAACCTAATTAACAACAACTTGTATCAACATACAACTAAATCTGAAGTTAGATGAAAATTCGTCCATTAGTTCTATAGATAGAGCTATTGAGGCAATCGTGAAAAAGGCAGCACAGAAGCGCCACCTGTTGGGCGATTTACACCAACACATAATCAGTAGCAAGTCATATCAAGGACTAACTGAATCTGAAGTTTGATGAAAATCCGTGCGTTAGTTCTTAAGATAGAGCTATTGGGGAAATCGTCTAAATCCTGCAAAATTCATCATAACAGCGCCACCTGTTGGGCGATTTACACCAAAACCTTATTAGCATCAATTCATATCAAGGACTAACTAAATCTGAACTTTTATCAAAATCCGTGCATTAGTTCCTGAGATAGAGCTATTGTGTAAATCGTGAAAAATGCAGCATAGCAGCGCCACCTGTTGAGCGATTTACACCAAAAACTAATCAGCATCAATTTGTATTAGAGACTCACTGAATATAATTTTTTATTAAATTCCGTGCATTAGTTCTTGAGATAGAGCGCCCACAAAATTTGTGTCACATACACACAGACAGACAGACAGACAGACTCACAGAGTCACAGACAGACATTTTGTAAAAACATATTTTTTTGAATCTCTGACCCCTAAAACGTGTAAATCCGTCGAAAACCGGAATTCGAAAATTTTCATGAATCCAATACTTTCTTCTTGTAAAGATAGAAGAATGTAAAAATCGGGAGAAAATATTGAATTGAAAGTACATGCTATTTGGTATTTATTTTCTGCGTAATATTTTTTTCTGGTGTATGCGTATCGAAAGCAAGCGAAACCCCAACGAAACACTGAGGTTTTTACTGATTTTCTCAAAATTTTCAAACATTTTATTTTGTAAAAAATATTTTTACCTGTCTGAACGTTTCAAATTTTTTGCAGGTGATCTAAATCTAATCTATTGAGATGCTCTAAAAGATTGTGTTAAAATGCGGATGTTTAATTACTTTTAGCGTAGAAAAAAATATCGTCTCCGTGAGCCGCGAAATGACCTGTGTATGCCGGTATATTTGGAAGGACGCCCATAGACTTAGCATTGCCGAGAGAAAATCAGAAGTTGAGTGACTAGCAGCCTTAACTCTATGTAGAGAAAATAAAATCAATTGAGATTTTAAAATAAAATCCTAAGACTAAATGCAATATTCCACCTTAATTCAGTCACAAAATACACAATATGAAATTGATGAATTTTTAAAGGTCATATTGTGTATTTTGTCGATTGAGATAGTTTTATCCCTTTTTAGCTAACAGGCTATCAAAGCCTGAGAGCTAATGTGCCCGCAGATTCTATATGTATGTAAGTATCTATGTACAGTCGTGGAAAAAAAAAGTAAACACCCCCTACTAACTCCTCAACAAATTATCGTAGATGAAAGTTACTGGTACCGAACGATTGGAAATAATGTCTACTTTTAAATGATGTATATAAAATTTGCTTAGGGTGCCATCTACATATTACAACGTAACCAAACTTCATTTTTACTTTCTTCTATCTTTACAAGAAGAAAGTATTGGATTCATGAAAATTTTCGAATTCCGGTTTTCGACGGATTTACACGTTTTAGGGGTCAGAGATTCCAAAAAACATGTTTTACAAAATGTCTGTCTGTGACTCTGTGAGTCTGTCTGTCTGTCTGTGTGTATGTGACACAAATTTTGTGGGCGCTCTATCTCAAGAACTAATGCACGGAATTTAATAAAAATTCATATTCAGTCAGTCCCTAGTACAAATTGATGCTGATTAGTTTTTGGTGTAAATCGCTCAACAGGTGGCGCTGCTATGCTGCATTTTTCACGATTTTCGCAATACCTCTATCTCAAGAACTAATGCACGGATTTTGATCAAACTTCAGATTTAGTTAGTCCTTGATATGAATTGATGCTGATTACGTTTTGGTGTAAATCGCCCAACAGGTGGCGCTGTTATGATGAATTTTGTAGGATTTACACGATTTCCCCAATAGCTCTATCTTAAGAACTAACGCACGGATTGTCATCAAACTTCCGATTCAGTTAGTCCTTTATATGACTTGCTACTGATTATGTGTTGGTGTAAATCGCCCAGCAGGTGGCGCTTCTGTGCTGCCTTTTTCACGATTGCCTCAATAGCTCTATCTATAGAACTAATGGACGAATTTTCATCTAACTTCAGATTTAGTTGTATGTTGACACAAGTTGTTAATTAGGTTTTGGTGTTAATCACCCAATAGGTGGCGCTGCTATGCAGGAATTTTCACGATTTTCGCTATAGCTCTATCTCAAAAACTAATGCACAGATTTTCTCCAAACTTCAGATTCAGTCAGACGCTGACATAAATTGTTGCTGATTAGGATTTGGTATAAATCATCTAATAGATGGCGCTGCTAGGCAGCATTTTGCTGGATTTAGACGATTTCAGCGATAGTCATATCTCAAGAACTAATGCACGGAATTTCATATCTTTAGAATCCTCATGAGATGCATAGATTGCCATTTAATTTTGGCAGTGTGATAGCGAATTTTGAAGTATTAACATGTATGAGATAGAAGAAAGTTTTGGGATTGGTACATCCGACTAGTTTTTAAAGGCAAGACCCAATTTTAACGAGATATTTCAAATCTTTGGCTCAAACTGTGCTTAGACACGAAATTTCAAGTAATTTGAATGATAACTTTTTGAATTATAAACATTCAAAATTTAGTGCTTCTAATGTTAAATTACATTTTCATTTTTTTATTTATGTCTCTCGAAATTATGCTTCTAATGTGCTAATTTTTTGTGTAGCAATAATACTAATATAACCAAACATAAATACGTTGAATTTGCAATTTTTATAATTTTATGATATGAATTATGAATTATGAAATTAATATTCGAAAAAATTATGAATTGCAACCTACAGTTTTTTTGATGGATTTAGATTTATTAAGTCCTGCTTTATGGAAATCCAAAATTTCACATTTTTCTTCCAAGTAGTTTTCAAGTTATGCTTTAAAAACGGCAAAATGATGGTTTAAGGGGCCGTCTATGATAAAAGTGACTAAATATTTTGAAATTTCTTCTGCTGTCCAGGAATCTAGCTGGCTTCATTGACTGCTTAAGGTGCCTTGATCAAGAAGAGGGCTCTCTCGGAACAATCGAGTACAGAACTTCAATTTGGATACAGCCCTTAAAATACGCTGGTTATAAAATAATTAATTTCTCGGAAACTTATCATACGAATTGCATAAAAATTTGTTTTTTGGCTAATTGAAGGGCGTAGAGTTCATTTATGCTATCAGAATTGCGTACTGCTATTGAAAAAAAAACAAAGTTATGGCTCGTTTTAATATGTAGATGGCCCCCTAAGCAAATTTTATATACATCATTTAAAAATAGACTTTATTTCCAATCGTTCGGTACCAGTAACTTTCTTCTACGATAATTTGTTGAGAAGTTAGTAGGGGGTGTTTACTTTTTTTTCCCACGACTGTACGTAACGCGATAACTCTTGATAGAAATATCCGATTTGCTTCCAAAAATTTTTCTAGATCCCTTCTGATAAGGCTCTCTCCTGCTTAGTTTTGGGATTCATTGGTTAAGTATAAAGAGGGGGGAAACGGGGGGCTAATCCCCCTTAATTTAGATTTAGGGCTGTTCATGCAGAATTATTCGATTTGCTTCAAAATTTATACATCAGTTTTTCCGGATGTGGCGATTCCTTGATTAGATTTGGAATTTCGTTCGTTAAGTATAAAAGGGTGAACGCCCCCGCCCCTTAATTTAGGTAAATGGGTTTTCAAGCAGAATTATCCGATTTGCTTCAAATTTTTTTTCTAGGTTCCAATGGCGGATCTAAGGGGGGGGCGAGGGGGCGATCGCCCCCCCCCCTTGGGCAAATAAAGGGTTTGAAAAACGGCATTATGCATCCTCACGAGAAATGACTCGGGGCGAAGCTCGAGCGCGGCGCGACCCGTCCCGGGTCGCGCCAGTTTTAATCCACAAGACTCGTTCTGGGTCAGGTCTTCCCTCTTTTAGAGCCGGGCCGTGTCCTGATCTTAAATTTTTCTGCAGATTCGGGTCTAGCCAGACTTCTTTTTCTTCCAGGTCGAGCCTGGCCTGGACTTCATTCTTCCTAGAGGTCTGCACTGGCCGAAATTTCCAAGTCGGGCCTCCGCCCGGAATAAAAGCTAAACGTTCAGTCCGTGTCAGTCCTTATGATAAGCGTTGCTGGCCCGATCGCGACCTGTGCACTCCTCTAAATTCCGACTGCCTGTCCGTCTGTCTGTATGTGACACAAATTTTGTGGGCGCTCTATCTCAAGAACTAATGCGCAGAATTTAATAAATTTATATTCAGGTAGTCCCTGATATAGATTGGTGCTGATTAGTTTTTGGTGTAAATCGCCCAGCAGGTGGCGCTGCTATGTAGCATTTTGCAGGATTTCCGCAAAAGCTCTATCTCAAGAACTAATGCACGGAATTTTATAAAACTTCAGATTCCGTTAGTCTTTGACATGAATGGATGCTGTTTACGTTTTGGTGTAAATCGCCCAACAGGTGGCGCTGCTATGCTGCATTTTACAGGATTTACACTATTTTTGCAGTAGCTCTATCTCAAGAACCAATGCACACATTTTCATCAAACTTCGGAAATTAGTTAGTCCTTTATATGGAATGATGCTGACTACGTGTTTGTGTAAATCGCCCAATAGGTGGCGCTGCTGTGCTGCATTTTGAGCTATTTCCTCAATAGCTCTATCTCAAGAACTAATGCACGAATTTTCATCAAACTTCAGATTTAAGTATAACTTGATTAATATTGCCGCTGATTATGTGTTGTTGCAAATCGCTCAACAGGTGGCGCTTCTATGCTGCATTTGTCATGATTTGCGCAATACCTCTATCTCAAGAACTAATGCACGAATTTTCCTCACACTTCATATTCAGTTAGACGTTGACATAAGTTGGTGATAATTAGGTTCTGGTGTAAATAACCCAATAGGTGGCGCTGCTATGCTGCATTTTGCTGGATTTACACGATTTCAGTGACAGTTATACCTCGAGAACTAATGCACGGAATTTCATATTTTTAGAATTCTCATGATGAACACAGATTGGCACTGAGATTAGTGAATTTTGAAGTATTGACATGTATGAGATAGAAGAAAGTTTTGTGATGGCCACAACATACTAGTTCCTTGTAGAGCTTTAAAATTGTGATTTTCTTTTATCATCCGTTTCTTTCATTCTAAACTGATTTTTTAACTGGATTTTCATTTAAATGTAATTGTCTCCTATTTTTAAGTAGTGTTTATGTACATAATTGCCTAAATAGTCCTTAATAATATCGTTTTTATGTATTCATGAATTTGGAACATAATCTGAAAATAAAATATGAGCATAAGTAAGTGTGGTGTGCTTTATGAATAGTTTTAAAGGCAAAATGCAGGCTGTGCTAGAGTCGATTTTTTAGCTTTTACACCAGGTCCGGGCGATAATTTTTTTGTGCGGGTTGGACCTGGACTTGGGCCAGAAAATTTCAGCCCGGGGAAACCTCTAACTCACATATCGAAGGCCGCTTTATTTTTTTTAAATGCTTCTTTCATCCATCATCCCATAGCTAATGAACATACAGGGTGTCCCAAAATGCACTGGCTGATTTTAAAATTCAATAACTTGCAAATGGTGGCAGCTATTAAAACAAATACTTGCAGGAGAGTTATGTAAGAAGTCAAGGAGCAGGAGTGATTATGTTCCGAATTTTCCAAAAATTTTACCCTCTCGCTGCGCATCCCGCGATTTCCACGGCCAACGTAAAAGTAGCAAAATTTGCACAACCCGCGATTTCCGCAGCAAATCTTTTTTTTTATGATCTAATTCTATTAAAAAAAAAAAAAAAAAAAAAAAAAAAACTCTTTCACAAAGGTTTCGGGCATATTTTAACTCTAAAATATATGAAGATTTGAAATATGTAATAAAATAAATGCGCAATTTTTGAAGCTATTTTGTTTAAAAATACGCGGCGAGAGGGTTAAGGCGTTCGGTTCAGAAAATTTAAAAAAAATCATCAATGCTTAAATTCGGACATAAAAATAGTCACGAATTTTGACAAATGGTCGTCATAAAAAATCTATTTCGTCAATCTAAAAATAACTTCAATTCCTCCAAAGGATCACGGAAAAAGCGCAAATTTTGTCAAAAGGACGACGAAAAAGAGTGAATTTGTTCAAAGAGACGCCGAAAAAGCGCGAATTTGGTCAAAGGGCCGCTGAAAAAACGCGAAATTCTTCAAATGATCGAGAAAAAAGTGAGTTTTGTCAAAGGGCAGCAGAAAGAACTTAAATTTCGTCAAAGGATCGCGGCAGAAAACGGGAATTTTGGCAAATGGCAACGAAAAACCATGAATTTCGTCAAAGGTTTGCGAAAAAATGCAATTTTTATCAAAGAATCGCGAAAGAAGCGCGAATTTCATCAAATGGTCTCGAAAGAAACGCGAATTTCATCAAAGGGTCGCGAAAGAAACGCGAATTTCATCAAAGGGTCGCGAAAGAAACGCGAATTTCATCAAAGGGTCGCGAAAGAAACGCAAATTTGGTCAAAGAGTCTCGAAAAAACTCAAATTTTGTCAAAGGATCGCGGATAAAACTAATTTCGTCAAAGGATTGCTGAAAAACGCGAGTTTTGTCAAAGAGTAGTGGAAAACGCGCATTTTGTCAAAGAGTCGTGGAAGAAATGCAAATTTCACCAAAGAGTCGTCGAAAAAATACAGAGGTCTCTTTAGAAAACAGCACACATATATATATCTATATGTTTATTATTATAGATATCATTTTTAATCTGAAATAATATACTGAACTAACTTTTGAAGAAACGGGTTAACACAAACACAGCTTGCGCAAGAATCTGCACTCAGCGACTCAGCCTGAAATCGACCCGAATCGAAAACAGTTAACCCGACCTGCAACGAAAATAATTAGTGCCATGATTGAATCCCTCCCCCCCTCCCTCTACTGTAACCTTTCAGAAAATTTGCTTTGAATTTCAGATTTTTTTTTTTTATTTATTTATTGGGAATCGCCCCTAATCAGGAGTTTTTTTACTGCGATTCTATATTTTAGTTTAAAATAGCAACGATAGAGGACGCTGCAAGCAATAGACGCTAAATCTGTGCCCGGAGGAGGAAGGCCAGAAATTGGGCCCCGATTTAACGACTATTGATTGCAGCGCCATCTATCGCTGCTATTGTAAAGTAAAATCAAGAATTGCAGCAAAAAATCTCCTGACATCTTACATAATCTGCAAGATTTTTTTTAAATGGCTGTCATCATTTGCAAGTTATTGAATTTTAAAATCAGTCAGTCCATTTTGGGACACCCGGTATGTTTTTTGATAAGTTTCAAAGCATTCTTTACTGAATTACAACTGATCTTAGATATAAAGAGACAAGCAGTTTTATACCAAATTAGTACTTTTTACATAATCCTGAAGATTAAAAAGTATCCCTAAATAATTATTTGGGCGTGTCCGTTATGGAGCTTTTACTGTATATTGTTTTTATCTTCAAAAATATTTAGACTTACTTTTCAAAAATCGGGTCAGCCCAAACCCTTCTCGCAATAGTGAAAACCTATCCGAAACTGACTCAAACCCGAAATAATGTATGTCAATCTAACCCAAACCCAGCGCGCTAGGCGCAGCTAAAAAGTAGAAGTCAACTCGACCCGCAGCAGAAAAATAGAAGTCAACTGGGCCCAAACCCAACCCGCAGCAAAAAAGTAGAAGTTAACCCGACCCGCAGCAAACAGTAGAAGTCAACCGGACCCAAACGCGACCCACAGAAAAAAGGAGAAGTCAACCCGACCTGCAGCAGAAAACTAGAAGTCAACCGCCCAAACCCGACCCGCAGCAAAAAAGTAGAAGTTTACCCGACCTGCAGCAGAAAACTAGAAGTCAACCGGGCCCAAACCCGACCCGCAGCAAAAAAGTAGAAGTTTACCCGACCCGCAGCAAAAAGTAGAAGTCAACCGGACCCAAACGTGACCCACAGAAAAAAGTAGAAGTCAACCTGACCTGCAGCAGAAAACTAGAAGTCAACCGGGCCCAAACCCGACCCGCAGCAAAAAAGTAGAAGTTTACTCGACCCGCAGCAAAAAGTGGAAGTCAACCGGAGCCAAACCCGACCCTCAGTGAAAAAAATTAGTCCCGACCCGCGCATCAGATTGGAGTCTCCAAATTTCTAAAATCGCCCCCCCCCCCCTTGAGGACCCTCCAGATCCGCCCTTGCTAGGTTCATTCTCATAAGAAGCTTATCTGATTCATTGGTTAGGTACAAATAGGAGAAACCGGGGTTAATCCCCCTTAATTTATTTTTTGAGGGCATTATTCATTGAAATAAGAGTATAATATACAATTAATAGGAATAGCCTGAGAGCTCAATCCCATCAGTTTAACTGGGCATTTTTTTTTTTAATTCTTTATTTCCTTAAATAAAAAATATCTGCGGATCTTGAAATAACTAATAATTTTTTTTAAACTTAAATAACTGAAAATACTTTTTGAAACATTAAACTGCAATGAACTCTTAATTAAAAAGTCATTGAATACCAAAGAAATGACACTGCTAAAATATATTTAAAGGTTCTATCAATACATTCTTCTACTCATAAATTCTCTCGCCTGCATATCTTTGACACAGATCGCGGTCCAAAATTAGAACCGCTGCTGATTTCACAAGTTCGCACTAAATATAGAAATATTCGGCGGCTACAATTTTGACCAAGGGAAAAATTTATACGACCCAGATGACGGCCTCGTTCTTTAATTAATTCTGAGAGTAGAAATTATTTCATTTCTTCGTCTTATGCAAAACAGTCTGTTGCTAGCTTATGGCATTTATATTTTTATAAAAAATAAGTTCGGTTTAAATGAAATGACAATAAAAGGCAAAGAAATTAATATTTCAGAATTATTTTGCTTTTTCTGGTTTATATTTAAATTTAAGATTTTTTTAGCCCCCCGGTACGGTATGCTATTTCTTTCTCCCAGCTTGTTTTGTGTCTAATCCAAAAAAATAACGTTACCTTACAGACGCTAGCCGTAAAAAAAAAAATAGTACGATAAAATGCTCTATAGTAATTTTTTAAACTTCTAAGCATTGCACATTTTCAATTTTTACACCGTCGTATTCGGAAAAAAGTACTTTTGAATGCAATTTGTTTGAAAACTGCATCTCCATTTATTTTTGAGATATTAATTTTTTTGTAGTTTTCAGCATCATTTGTTTAATTTTGGCATCTCAAGTACTCCATTTATGTAGAAAGTAAAGAAAAAATAGTTGAAAAATAACAATTATATCATTTTGTTGCCATTTTCTCATAAAAATTGAAAAAAAAAAAATTAAATACGTGCTATTTTGAGAAAAATATAAATGAAGGATTTATGATAAAACATGGAGCTATTATAAACTATATTTAGTTTTAAGTATCTATATTAATGCAAATGGCGCCATTTTACATAAAATAAAAGCGTGTGCTTTAAGTATTAAAATTGAAATATGTTTTGCAGTAGAGTCCCGATTATCAGAGTCCCGCTTAACCGAGTTATTTTCTTCTGATGGACTGGTGGCTTCTATTATTATGAAACAGCCATTATAAATGAAGCGTTAGGTGAAGGTGAATTTAAAAAAAAAAAAAAAAATTATGGCCATTCCCCGCCCCCCCCCCCCTCCCCATTCTGACCAGAAAATCAGAGTTCTAACTTTTTACGGCTGCTTTTTCATCTTCACCTAACGCTTCATTTATAATGGCTGTTTCATAATAATAGAAGCCACCAGTTCATTAGAAGAAAATGAAGTAATGGAAATGCCGGGGGCGACACTAAATTCTGAAAAAGCAGAATTCCTGTTCTTTAGTTTTTTTTTTTTTTTTTTTTTTTAAGTTTGCTCTTCCGGCGAGTTGTTAAGTAAAAGTCAAGAAAATTGTGTGTTGAGAGTTAGTTTTTTAATTTAATTTAAACTAGAATAAAATACAAAACATACATTTTAATAAAACTTGACTGTTTATGTTAAAAATTATTTAAGTTTTTTTTTTTTTTTTTAAGGTTGATCTTTAACTTTTGTTTTATAAATACCCGTAAAGTGATCAAAGACTCGCAGCAATTTATTCAAGTACAGGGTGTTTCAAAAACCCGGAGCAAAAGTAAAACCAGATAAAAAGACAAGATCTGGGTTGGAGGGATTTACGGCTTGTATATTATTATTCACCGGGAAGAGGGGTTTTGTATGACTGAATTTTTTTTTTTCAAAATCTAGACAGTGGAAGACTCTGTTACAACATTTGACATTGGCGAAAAGTCTAGCAGTTTTGTTCAGAAACATGTGGGCCGCCGTAGAACGCGATATATATATTTAACACTTCTTATTCTTTAAAATTATGTTAAATTTTGCTTTTTTGTGCTTTCAGCGAGTCAAGCGAACATAACTTTAAGCGCATTTTCACTTTATTGAATAAGAATTCTTAGAAAAGGCGTTTTCTAAGAGTCCTTATTCGCTAAAAGGAAAATTTATATTCGAAATGTGGGAACGTCCACTGTTACTCTTGTGACCATTCGAGCGGTTTTTTACAAATACTTCCAATTATTTTATTGTAAAATATAATTAAGATAAAAAGTGATATAACCAGTGAAATACTACTGTGCTCCACTCATTTAATGTATATCTAATTTGAAATAAAAAGCATTTTGCTTGTCTATATAATCGATCAAAATTTTGTTACTCTTGTGACCAGAGTGTCACAAGAGTAACAAAATTTTGATTTAATATATAAAAAAATAAAATGCTTTTTGTTGCCAATTAGATATATATTACGAGAGTGGAACACAGTGATATTTAATTGGTTATATAAATTTTTATCTTAAATATATTTTATAATGCAATAATTGCAAGTATTTATGAAAAATTGCTCTAATTGTCACAAGAGTAACGAATGGACGTTCCCATGTATCCATTTATTCATTGTTTGCTACAGTGCCAAAATGATGTTCCTTAAGATTTCTTTTCATTTTCGGGAACAGAAAGACGTCAGAAGATATATTTTTAATTAACCTTTAAAGACATAGGTGGCGTATTGAGAGAGCCACTCAATGCAAACTAGCCGCGGATCGCATAGTAATTATGTGATTAATTCTAATCTCATTAGTCTGTTTTTAACAGTTTGACGTTTACTGCTTTTATACTACTACTGGGCGTTACATTACACAACTACATCATTAAAAGTTGTTAGGCTTTAAAAGCCGATAGCGCATTGATTGCGCCACCCGTGTCTTTATGTATGTCCAAACAATCCGTGTCTTTAAGAGTTAATAATATCTCAGCTAATTGCACACAATTTTTTTCGAAAATCATCATCAACAATGCTTTTATACTTATGCGACGATAGGTAGTTTCAGCGCTTAACTCCTTTTCTGAATACCCGCAAATCGAAAATTATGTGTAACGAAAAATGCGATTAACCTAGGGTAATCGCTATAGTTTTCCTGGAAGGTTTAAATTAACTTCTAGCACGCGTAAATTTTCCATATATTTATGTTCAGTAGATTCGGAAATAAGGAGGGGGGGGGGGGTCATATTTTTGCATTTATTTCTGAAAACATAATACCTAAAGTTAAGATAAATTTATTTTTGAGTTCGGCGTTACGAACGCCTTTCACACGATACCCCACACGATATACAAAGAAAAGAATTTTTATTTCAAGTAACTTAATTAACCCCTCTATATTTTTCTAAAATATATTTGTGAATGGTTGGTAATCTATAAATATGTGGGTCAACAGCCTTTATTACTGCAGTCAGCTTGAACTTTCCACGTTCTATAATTTACGAGTAAATTGCCTGTAACAGACGAACAGGCAGACACCGGAGTGATCTTATAATGGCTCCATTTTTACATTTTAAGTACGGAATCTTAACAATCGGAATATCTTTTAAAATTTGAGTCAGCCCGGGCCGGGTCTGATTTCATTGAATTTTCCACTGGCCGGGTCATAGTCTGGACGAAAATATAAATAGACTCTGCTATGCCAAGATAGCTTTTATTCGGGCCGTGCAGACCTCTAACTGACACAGAGAGCGTCAGTATTTCAACGCTGCGAAGGATCCACTGCGCCATGTGCCATATCTGGCACATAACTAAAAACATTATAATTTTCATTATGTGACATGAATTTGGCTAATATGATCACCGTAACTGATCAAGAACAATCAAAGAATAAAATAAGACTTATTTTGCCCATGTCTGCATTAGACAAAAAATTAGAATTTGTTCTACGGAAACAAAAAAAAAGATCGATCAAGCTATTAAGGTAAGATTTACTTTAATTATTTTTACTGAATACTTAAAAATATTTCTATAGAAAAAGCTGCAGCGTGTTAAATAGGTAAAATTAATTAATTTAAGCTTATTTAGTTGCAAAATATAGCAATTCAATATTTTAAAATCCTAAATGTGTACATATAGCACACATCATAAAATATCAAATTTTAGCTGAAAATTTGAAATTTAATATTTTTTGCTATTTTCCCCATTGTTAGATCGATACATAGATTTCAAAAATAATTTTTCATAAAAATAGAAAAATTCGTGCACTGAAGGATTAAAGCTGACTCCGCTCACGACGCTTCTCGACGGTTGCGGTTATCTGATTCGGCGCGAGGGCCGTAACAAAACACTATTTTTATTACTTTTGGAAAGGACCTGTAAAAATGGTGTCTAGTTATAATAAAATGACTATACGCTCTTCAAAGAGACTGTTTATACAGCTCTCTGGTCGTGCACTTAGGAGTTTGCGTTCTGATCTCGAAAACTATGTGAGATAACGAAAAAGGGGTCAATTACAAAGCTGTAGAGTAGCATCATTTAAATATGGAAACATACCATAGACAATTAGTAGAAAATTGGTATACCATTTAGACTCATTACATATTGAGTCGTTCGTTTAATATTGTTATATATTTATTTATAAGATATAAACAACTATTTTTTATTATAAAAAAAGTCAGAATGATGACTTAAATTCAAAAGAATTTATAGGCTATCAGAAAAATTTACTAGTATAGCATAATACAGAACGATCGCAGACGTACAAAATAAGCTTTCAGACATAAACAAATAATAAGATCGAACTGATGAAATCTTGGCCTAGAATAGGAAGGAATCCATAAATGAAGTTTTTCTAGACAGACTTGTAAACTTTTGTCGTGAAACAAACAACATTGAGGAAAACTGCCCGTGTTTAATTTTCTGACGCCTTAAAAATTATCATTGGAATTTTGATAAATATAGAAATGATATTTATATGTCTGGAAAAAAGAAATGAAGAAACTAAACTGTCTTGTCGATATTTACCCCAGAGTGAAATAAAGTGGCAAATAATAAAACTTGTCTCTGTAACAATGGTTTCAGACTTCTAACACCTACGCAGTCTTTTGCATCAACATAATGCGAAAAATATCCTACTACAATTCTAAATATAATTCAAGACTTGGTATTTGAAAAGATTTCGAATATTCTTTTAATTTAGAAATTTGTGTAACCCATTTGTGCCGTGCGTCCCATTTTTGGGACGTTTCGAATCTTGATAAATTTGTATAATTTTCTTCTAATTGATAACATAAAATTGTATGAAATTATTATCTATAAATGTCTTTATCTGTTACCGAGAGATGACAAGCCCTAATATTCTGCGGTACCGGTACTAGCAACTGTACCGCCCCCCCCCCCTCGCCCCCCCCTGTCACTCCAATCAGCATATTTATATTTTATACATTATTTTCAAAATTTAAAGCTTTTTCTTTTCTTTAGCAAAATACAAATTTTAAATATATCTATCAGCGTATACTTTAGCTATCAACTATTCCACTTCTGAGTTATCACTCTTTCCGAATAGTAATCTTTGCCTAATTACAATGTTATTGCGATTTTTTTTTATTATTTCTAAGATTAAATATGATAAGGATTATGTTTCGGAAATAGCGTTAACACAAAAAAGGGATAATTCGCAGCTATGCATTTTTAGGAAAAAATGAATGAAATTTACAGAAATTAATATTTATATGCTGAAGAATGGAACAATGTTTTTCAATTTCCTATAAAAGGTGCATATCTTAAACTATAATTGATTCCTTCCGCATAACAATCTTTTGTGGTGAGTCCCTGAAAATCAGATTAAATTAAACAATTGACACCATTATCGGAAAGATTCGATGCTTTTGTATAAAAAGGGGACACACTGCTCGATTGCTTTCTATCAGAATAACGAAACATGGCAATTATATCTACTTACAAATGAAAGTGACTTCGTAAATGTGCAGATCAGAGCCTTAGCATGGGCAGAGTTCATGATACAAAATAAATAGAAAAATCACTAACGTGATTTTTATGCTCTTATGCAATAACAGACAAAAAACCTCAAACAAACAAAAAATCTGATGCTCGTTGGGTAAAAACAGAAAATATTCTTTTCCGGTTAGATATCTTAAAAAAATATATATATATATATTAAAAATTATCCTATTGTCATAAAAGAAAATCGAACTGAAAGCAAATTCTTTCTTCAGTCTCTTGAGTGGCGCTGTATTAATGCGTCGCCGACATAAATTTGCTAATATCACTAGAATAATAGAAAAACACGATTTCTGTTTTACCATCATTCTGATCAAAATAGCCTTAAAATGATTTGAAATAGAATACAATACGTAATTTTGAAGAATGAATTTTTTTTTCTATACAATTCTGATAAATAAGATTTCGAAAATTATAAAAATAAATAAAATTTTCGATAGATTGAGATCGAGTCAGCCCAAGCCGAAAAACTGATATAAAAATTCAGTCCGTTTTATCTCCATCTCCTATGTGTGCGACAGATTACGTCACACATAAGTGTTTTGATAAAAAAGAAGGCAAAACTCGGAGATGGGAAGGGAAGAGTAATTTAGGCTTCGGTTTTTCGGAAGCGCTATTCCCCTGGGCTCCGGAGCCCTGTATTTATGAGCGCCGGTAAATTCCGACCAACATTTAAATACTTACTGAAAACAGAGAAGTAAGAACATTCTTGGCTCGTGGATATTTACGAGCCAATGAATAATCTTTTTTCTTTGTTTTGCCTGCTTTGTGTGACGTTTTCGTGACGTGTGTCAAGGCTTTCTCAAACATCTAGGGGGCGTTGGTAGAGTCGAAACAAATAAACAGTTGAATAAACCTATTTTTACTGTTTTTAAAGTTTTAATTTACACCTTGTACCAATTAAAATTATTATATTTTACGTGTTTTAAAAATTTCTTTTATGATTTTTTAGTATTAATTTTAAGTACAGCAGTTCAAACTCTGGTATAAAAAAATCTTTCTGCGACAATCAATGTGATTATTTAGATATCAGAATTTTTTAAAACTTTTAACATTGTTGTTTAATTTAGATGTATAAATTCATTATATTTTTGTGAATATACCCAGTACTTTTGACATTTTCTTGAACCAATAATAGAAAACAATGGCTCTGTTTATGTAAATGTGTTTGTGTTCCACTTGCTTTTAAAATTCACGGGGCAAAATGTACAATTTAGCTTTTCTCAAGGAATGAAAAAATATTTTTTGTAAACAAAAATTTCCATCTGCTTATGTTCCGTATACAAAAAATTACGACCCACTCTCGTCGAATTTTTAATTTTTTGGATTTAAAAAAAATACTACAGAACTTTTAGAATAAAATGGCGCAAACTATATCTTAATACGACATTTAGATTAAAATATATAGCGATTTTTATGTTGTGCTGTCTGTGTTTTTTTTTCGCCTGCCTCTCCCCCCCCCCCTTTTAATTTATCTAATTTAAAAGGATATATGTAAATTCTAGTAAAAAATAAAGTTATGAAACATTAAACAATTTTTATTTATATATTCCTTAAATTTACTTTTGTTTTGAACGAGAAAATTTGGAAAATGTTGTTCTCGTAGTGAAAGTATTCATAACAACAACAACAAAAAAATAATAATAAAAATGTTTTAAAAGCTATGATTTATTTTAATCCTTTGTGACTCAAAAACTCCGATTAGAAAATAAAATATTTACTCAGATGTTACAATACATGATTTTAAGCATGAAAAAAAAAAATTAACTAGAAGGTACAGACGTGGAGAAAAAAAAAATAAATATCCCCTACTAACTGTGAAACAAATTATTGTAGAAGAAAGTTACCAGTACCAAACGATTGGAAATAAAGTTTACTTTTAAATGAGGCATATAAAATTTGCTTAAGGGGCCATCTAAAAATCAAAACGAACCCAAACTTTGTATTTTTCAGAAGCAAAACCCAAGTTTGACACCATAAATACATTCCACGCCCTTCACTTAGCCTAAATCCAAAATTTCCTGAAACTAGTTTAATTAGTTTCAAATAAATTAATTATTTTTTAAAATGAGCCTATTTTAGGAGCTGTAGCCGAATTGAAATTCGGCACTCGATTGTTGAAATGCTACAGAATGATTATGTCACTTCTATTAATGTATTATTTCTTGCCGATATGAACATTTCACTCACTTAATATGTTTCGACTATTGCCAGCCCAACTCTTTCAGTAAAATGAGTAAAATATATTTTTTTCAATTTTGAGGTTCTTTACTCGGCATTCAAAAACTACTTGGAGTGAAATTTGAAATTGAGAATTTGCATCAAGCACGACTTGATAAATGTAAATCTGCCAAAAAATTGTAGGTTGCAATTCATATTTTTTTCGAGTATTAATTTCACAATTCATATTATAAAAATTTTAAAAGTACAAATTCAATGTATTTATGTTTGGGTTTTTTAGTGTTATAACAAAACAAAAAATTATCGCATTAGCATTATAATTTTAAGAGATATTGACAAAAATATTAAAATATAATTTAACATTAGAAGCTCTAAACTTTGAACAATATTCTTTTGAATTTTCGTTTCTAGGCATAGTTTGAATCGCATATTTAAAATATATTGTCAAAACTGGGTGTTGTTATTGAGAAAAACAACGTTTGGTCTGGTTTTGATTTGTATATGACCTCCTAAGCAAATTTTACATACATCATTTAAAAGTAGACTTTATTTCCAATCGTTTGGTAGCAGTAAATGTCTTCTATTATAATTATTTCCAGCGAGTTAGTAGGGATGTTTACTTTTTTTCCACGACTGTACTTTTTTCATATGTACAATAAACAGAAAATTACACTCTACCAATAAATATTGTCATTTTTTTAATAGAGAATTGTAAAGTATACTAACTTGCTTTTGTAAAAAATCTATTTTTGGACGTCTCCACGTTTTTATTTTAGAAAATTTACGAAGTTCATTTTAGCAATAACGGTGCGAAACTCCTCAAATTATAAATGAAACTTTGGCATTGGCATTGAAAATTAACTCAGTATCGCCGTCTGTTGACAATTCTATGAACAATTTATATTAACTGATATGTTGGGAGAAACCAACAAAAATCAATACAATCAATACAAAGCAATCAGTACAAAGCAATAATCAATACAACAGCAGCAATATAATCATCTTAAGCCCACTGTATAAGTAACACCACTTTTTAGGCGCGATCGTAATTATACAAATACATAGCACCTATAGTCATCGTTCGGTACGTCCATTTCTCTATCTGTCCATCTGTCCGCCCGTCCGATTATAACAGAGCAAAAACTACCCAACCAAATGGTCTGACAATTTAAATACATAATTGTTGCAAAATTTTGTCGAGTAATTTCTAATTTTATGAAAATCGGAAGTATAGTTTAATTATAGGGACAGTCAAAGTTTTCCGGTACATTACGGCCAGTGGGAAAAAATTATTTCAAGTGCATTTTAATGCTGTTACAGATTTTCGATTAGAATGAAATGGATATGCACTTATGAAGTGTACTAAAATATACATTCAGTACAATATTCGGCGCAAAAAATATTTATAAAACTAGTTATAGTACAAACGCACCACATTTGCTACGTTTGACGTGCTATTTCCAACTTGTTTGGTATGTTGCAGATATGCAAGGCAGGATTAATATAAATATTTTTTGTAAATTCCGAAGACAAATTATTATTTCTTTTCTGTATTGAAAAATGAAAATTTTATGCAAACAGAGATTTTTTAAAAACATACATAAAATTTTAAACATGGCCAAAATTTAAATTAACCGGCATTTTAAACTGACCAATTTCCTGATCTATTTCGTAAATTGTAATAGCTGAAGGGTAACATCATTTTAAATTTTGGAAGGAAAATATTTTCTTTCTTTACAATAATTAATTGTGTAGGCATTTAGAACAGGCTACGCTCAAACAAAAGAAAAATTCTAAATATTTATGACACTTTCTATCTTTAACGTCACACAGTGGATCAAAGTATAGGCGATGTCGAACATAGGATTATCACGATAGTATAAGCATATCTATATGATGTTTTTTATTTTATTTAGGTTTAAATGAGTAAAATAAATGATACTGAAAGTATCTGTATGGTTTTTAAGAACAATTTCGCGCTTTTTTGTCGCAAACAGGAAGTTTAGGGAGATGATGAATAACTAAATTAAACTGGAAAAACAAAGCCTGCAGTTTGTACTTATATCCAAATGACATTTGTGGAATATTTAAAACATTTTTTTTATTTTTAATTGGCAACATATGCGATATTTATATAACTCTTTAAAATCGTTCTACAAAACTGCAACATTCTACTGCAACATTTTAGAACTTATTTCAGTGCATATTTGTTATTATTGGGTTTGAGATTTTTAAATTATCTTGTAGTAATATTAATTTTAGCATATTTCTTTTTTTATTTGAAACAAGATTATTTTATTTTGTCTTTTTTCTTATATATTCTTTTGAAATATGATAACAAATAGAGATTTGTTTCTGTTTCTGAAGAATTTAAATAATGGTTTTAGTTATGAAAAAATCAGTGCTTAGTTTTGTAAGTGAACGGTGTTGACTAATTGCCTGAGAAATTGATAAAGAAAAATTTAAGGAGCGTTTAGGTATATTTTGTGTAAATGCAAAAGATAGCTGGCTGAAATCTGAACGAAAATTAGATCGTTTCAGTAATAAAAATATTCTTTACTTCGATGTTCCTTTAAAGTTGGTAATGAGCTTAAACCATTTGCAGTTGAAAATTTTCAGAAATCAACATCACGAAAATCTGTTTTAGATGCAATCGAAACTTCTGAAAGAAGACTAACTCAATGTTTCAGAGAGGATACTTCAGGCGAAACTAAATTCAGAAGAATCAAAGAGAAAAATTCAACGCGAATTCAGAAAAGAATTACGTTTGCTAATAGATGGTGTTAAACAGGGGAGTGGTTTGACGCACGATGGAAGCATTGCAAGGAGATTTTTTGCTGAGTTTGAAAAGACAGTTGAGATCACTGGATTGGATAAAGAACTTATTAAACGTTTTGCAATTATAATGCAAGTGACCGCCTGTGACGAAGTAATTCATGCCGAAAAATTTGGCAATTTCGCATTGGGAACAGCTAAACAATGTGACTCAAAGTACGTTTGATATTATATGTCAGTTTCTGTACATAAATTACTAACTCATGGAAAGGTTATGATACATATTTTGCTTTTCCAATTAAATAATTATTGGAAGAATCTAGCGAAGCTCGAAATAAAGAGTTTTGAAGGTACCCGGAGTCCCATAAGAGAAAAATAAGTCTAGGAGCATGTAACGAAGATTTTTTACACCATTTGCTAATAACATCTGACGCTTTGATTTCCTGTATTAGACACAAGATAAAAAACATTCAAAGAAACAGAAAATTTCTAGACACATTGGAACTTTTACTTTAAAATATAACACTTTATCACTGACAGTAGCAACGCATCCATTTATTACAGTACATTTAACCCTCTGACAGCCTTTGCGCTTTTCAGCATTTTCATGTAAACGTTTATATAACCCGAGATACGAGTATATTAAATTTAATTTCGTAGTTTAATGTTAAATTAGTTTTTAACCTCATTTCATCCTAGAAATTTCTTACAGCATAATCTTCTTTAAAAAATATTTTTGTGTGCAGTCAATTTAATATGTTTTCTGGAAACGAAAATTACGTAATAGCCGCTTCAAGTCCCTTTATTTCGAAAACGCGCAGGTTTGCGCAAAAAATACTCAATACCACATTAAAATATAGGTTTTCAGAAATACCAACATGTGTTTATAATTTAAACAATATAAGTAATGCAATTTTGAAGATTCTGATACCGTTAATTCTACATGTGTTGTTTATGATGCAGAATGAGACATAAAATTCAATCAAAATGTAGTCAGTAGTAGTTTAAAATATGTTTTAAGAAATGAATAATCATATTTTAAATGAGTTATTAGTACAGGTTACTTAGGTTCCATTTCTGAGCACAGCCAAAAATCACTAAAATTCCCAGAAAAATTCCTCTGTTGAAAGGTTCCGAGCTATACAAATACCATATAATTTAGTATAATTTAAAAAATAAACACATATTCGTATTTTGTAGATATTCTTTTAAAATATTTCATTGCAAAAAATTAGTTATTTAATGATTATTTTTTGGCTCTATGTTCGCATTTTCTTAAGGATTGATCCACTGTGCATCATATTATATTTTTTATACATTGAATATGTTTGCGTAACCTACAAATGTATCTATCATACAGACTTTTACTTCTTTTTTTATTTATTTTTTTTAAAAAGTGGTGTGAACTCGTCGTCGAAATTTTATAATTTTATTCGGCTGCATAGGGAAAAAACACTATAAAATTTTCCATCTCCAAGAACTCTTAATTAATTTTTTTTCTTAAATAATTGAATAAAGGAGATTTTTTATTTTCGTCTATCTTTACAAGAAGAAAGTATTGGATTCGTGAAAATATTCGACTTCTGGTTTTCGAAGTATGTACATGTTTTAGGGGTCAGAGATCCCATAAAACATGTTTTTACAAAATGTCTGTCTGTATGTGACCCAAATTTTGTGGGCGCTCAATGAAAATTTATATTCAGTTAGTCCCTGATATAAATTGGTGCTGATTAGCTTTTGGTGCAAATCGTTCAACAGGTGGCGCTGCTATGCAACATTTTTCACGATTTCCACAATAGCTTAATCTCGAGAACTAACACACGGATTTTCGTCAAACTTTGGATTCATTTAGTCCGTGACATGAATTGACATTTTATACATTTTGGTGTAAATCGCTTAGCTGGTGGCGCTGCTATGCTGCATTTTTGTAATTTCCGCAATAGCTCTATCTCAAGAACTAATGCTTGGATTTTCAACAAACTTCAGATTCAGGTATATCTGGATATGAAATAGTGTTGTTTAGCTTTTGGTGTAAATCGCTCAGCAAGTGGCGCTGCTATGCAGCATTTTTCACGATTCCCACGATAGTTCAATCTCCTGAACTAAGGCACGGATTTTCATCAAACTTCAGATTCGGTTAGTCCTTGACATGAATTGACGTTTTATAGGTTTTGGTGTAAATCGCTCGTTCAAATTCAGGTATACTTTGATATGTGTTAAATTGGTATAATTTCTTGTACTATTTAAATGATTTAATTGACGTGATTTATATAGAAGAAAGTTTTGTGATGACCACAACATACTAGTTTAAATAATTGAATAAAGAAGATTTTTTTTTTAATGTTTTAATCCGCTGACTAAACAATTATGAAAAATATTACTGTACCAAATCATTTAAAGCAATATGCAGGAAGTTTTTTTTAAGAGAACCGGAACGTCAAATACCTTCAAAAAACTTGTTTTTCAAATTGTGGCTTTAAAAGTAGAGCAGATTCTACGGATTACAAATGTATGTATAATGTGGGTACCTTATAACTATCTAATACTGATTATTAATAGCTTAAAAATGTAAACAAACATTTAAATCACCTTCGAAGGGACAAGTGGTTTTTTTTTTCATTTTTCTCAAAATGTAATTTTTTTATGTAATGATACACTTTGTACAGAATCTGTTGCAAGTATAGAGTGAGATTTATTGCATCTTGTGAAGCTATTTTTTTTTAAACCTTATTTTATTTTTGTAAATGGGAGAATATGTATGACAAAAATATGCAGATTTCTGTTAAGTGAGATTTATTATTATTTTTATTTTTTTGAGAATATTTAATAAAGATTAAAATAGTTCAGTATGTAAAATCAAGTATTCTTTAATCATCACACAAGATTTCAAGGTAAGATTTTAATTATTTTTTTAACAAAGTGTACCAAAGTGAATACCCCAAAATTTTCCCGAGGAAATATGTTCGTCTGCATTGTTATTTTAAATTTATCGTTAAACTCAAATAGTAATTTTTTAATGTCAAAATATTTATAAAGTACTTACTAAGTTAGGGTAAAAATAAAATCCTAATGATGCATGCATATTTGAACGAGATATGGGCTTTAAAAGAACAGCATGAATTTGCAACTTCTTATTTATCGTGGGCGTCCTACTCCCCTTAAAAATTATAAAATAGAAATTTTTGTATCAATTTCCTTATGGTTGAAAATAATCTCTTTTTACTTAAGGATTCCATATATTTTCTTATTTTAATGGTTTGCAAAGGACCTAAATATTCCTTATGTGAAAATACTAAAAATAAGTTAAATAATGCTATAAAAAGTGATAAAATATCTTTATTAGATTGACGAACGTTTCATCGGACAAACGGCGATATTTTCAAAATCATTCATGACAGAAAATCTTTTCACATAATTTAAAAACAATACTATAGTAAATAATGTCACGAAACAGGATGCATAATGAAAAACATTGCAAACATAAAATAAAATTAAAATTAAATTGGCTATTTGCGAGCGTGGATTAATTTTCACATAATTCAAAAACAAGAACATGATAAACAATGTCACAAGACATCATGCCAATTTAATTTTAATTTTATTTTATGTTTGTAATGTTTTTCATTATGTATCATGTCTCGTGACATTATTTGCTATATTATTGTTTTTAAATTATGTGAAAATATTTTATATCGTGAATGATTTTGAAAATTGTCACCGTTTGTGCGACGAAGCGATCGTCAATCTTAATAAAGATATTTTATCGCTTTTTATAGCATTATTTAACTTAATCTGTTTATAAGTGATTATTAAGTATGTTGTTATACTAAAAATAAGATATTACAGATGCAATTTTATTTCAGAAATTCTGCTTATCAATTTCGCCTTTTAAAGGAAAAAAAATGAATGACAAAAGAATAGATTGCCAAAGAAATTGCATTCTCTATTTACTATGATAATTAATATTTTTATTATGAAACATATAGTAGTTGAAATAGCTTTTATTTAAATGACTATATCATTTTCTTAAGTCTCTTTAAAGATAGCCCTTCTATTTTAAATTAGTGATACCGTTTAAGGTGAAGCGAATTTTATTATAAAGTAACTCATGGCAATTAATTTCCTAGATTAACTGAATTTTTATGCGTTGACTGCTCTAATGTTTGTTACGCAAACTGCATTTAAGTACCTACTTTTTTAACCGTTGACAAATGTATTCTACTTTAATACTATTATTTTCTATTTCCAATCAACCCCCATTACGTAATTCAGTTATAAGAAGCTTGCTTTCCAAGATCCCAATGACATTTGTAGAAACGTGGCCATACATGCCAGCAAAGAGAAAAACAAGTAAGCAGTTTTAAAAATGATAACTGTTTTTTCAACCCTTTCTTATTCATAATCTCTCTCTTTGCAGAGGCGCTTACAACCTAATTATTGCAGCAAAAACAAAATTTTCTCTTTTCTTGGTCAAAATTAAGTAAGCAAATGAATATATTCATTAATTTTTTCACATTAGTATTACTGCAAGTAATATTTAAAGTAGTTTTCGATAATTTGATTATATTTTGGTGAATGGAAATCTCTTGAACCATAAAAAAAAACTTTGAAGCCTACAACGGTATTGTTATGTAAATTTTAACAGCGTACAAGTGTAGATACTTGAAGATTATTATGTTCCACTAATTTTTTAATTTCATGGAGCAAAATTTATAATTTAACTTGAAAAAATATTTTTTGTAAACAAAATTTCCATTGTGTTTTCTAAGGCCGTCCCTTTTTTAAGGCCGTACATAAAAAATTTCGACTCACATCCCCCGAGAGTTTTAACCCTTAAAAAATTAATTCATAATTAAAATCAATTACATGCTATAAATTACATATGCTATATTACATGCTATAAATGATATTCTAAGACTCTTTATTTTTTGTGAAAACTTTTTATTATATGACACATTTTCTTGTTCCCTCATTAATTTATAATCGCAACTCTAAGGAATTCAGCATCTTAATTCATCTATATAAAATAATTAAAATGCTGATTTTGTGATACTAGTATTAATAATTAGTCTGAATGAGTAATTATTCTCATAAATATTTTATTTATAATCTTCATTGTTCAATTTATTTGAAAAACCCCTTCCAAAATTTTTTCATAATTAAAATTTTGATTTTGTGATACTGGTATAAATAAAATAGTTTGAAAGATTAATTATATTCATAAATATTTTATTTATAAACTTTTTTGTTCAATTTATTTAATAAAAGCTCCTTCCAGAAATTTTTAATTGATGCGCCGGCCGTCGATTGTACTACAAATTAATTGAGAGCAATTAACTTCCTAATGCTTGGATTTTTATGCGTTGAGTATCTAATGTTTGATGTGAAAAACAGACTTTAAAGATCTTATTTCTTTTCTACTTTAATGCTACAGGATTTTTTCTATTTCCAATGAACCCCGATTACGTCACTCAGTTCTTAGAAGCTCGCTTTCCGGGAGCTAGAATTTGACATTCGGGGAAACAGTGGCGATACACAAACCATCGAAAAAAAAGGAAGAAGTTTAAAAAATTGTATTTGTTTTTCAATCCTGTCCTACTCATAATCTCTCTCTTCGCTGATGCTAGCACTTATATCCTAATTATTGCAGTGAAAACAAAGTTTTCTCTCTCCCTAGCCAAAAAGAAATAAACAAACGAAAACACCACTTTCTAAAAGCGCATCTAGTAGAAGGCACGAAGAGGCATAAACTAAACAAAGAGCAGACGCTTTTCTATTACTCTTCTCTCTCATCCATCTGGAAGAAGCTCAAGAGCGGAGAGAGAGGGCGCACCGGATAATAGATGCTAGGAGCTGGCAAGTTCGGCTGGCCAGCAACCAATCACAGTGAACCAATCGAGAGTCTTCGCCAACACGTTAAAAACCGAAAATCCTGTTCCGAGATTCCGAGCTCGAGCTTTTCGTTGTCTGAGCTAAAATTTCTTTCTTTCTTTTCTTTTCTTTTTTCTTCTTTTTAATCAGAATCCTTGTTCAGGACAAAAAAAAAAGAAATAAATAAATAAATAAAATAAACAAATAAAGTGTTAAACACTAACAAAAATAAATTTCTACCAGCATTTATCGAAAGAGAAAGAGAAATAAGACAGTTTTTTTAATCAGGGGTTGGAGGGTTTGCCTCTCCTAAACCTTCCGTTTAAAATAAATTTTGCACATATGAACGTAAAAAGAAAGACCAAACTAAAAATTGACTTTCACGGGAGTTCAGGAGTCAAAGTCACCAGAAGAAAAATTCTTAGATCTTTTTTGTATTAGTGCTTCATTTTTTAATTAACTCGTGGATAATAAACTTTACGATTTTATTTAAATTCATCATACAAAAAGAAGTTTCAGATAATTGAATATCAAAGTCAGTTAAAAAAAGGGCAAATAAAAAAGTGCATACTTATATCTAAACCCTAAGTAAGATTACTACAGAACAATCTTTTTTTATACATCTTACGTTGGCGAAACCTTGGCGAATCTTTACCGTTAGCGGTTTCTCGTTGGTTAACTGCGAGCAGAGCTTCTCGGTTTTTAAGCTCTAGTGCACCGGATTGCCTCTATCCCTGCTCCTCCGCATCCCAATTGTGACGTTACGGATCCATGACGTCGGGGTGAATGACGTCACGCATCCCTTGATAAGCTATAAATAAAGGATCTGAACGGCGTGGAAGATCATACACTGAATCACATCCTTTAATCCAGTCTTCCGCGCGAGAGAGGAGTTGGGATGCTTAGAGACAGAACTAAAGTCTGAAGTTTTTGTATTGTGATTACTATCGCCAAAAGTGCGTTTACTATAAAGTCAGGGTTTATTTTTTAAAGGACTTTTCAAACATGACTCCTGTGGGAGATATGAGGAAATTTTCTCTGATTCCGAGTCTGTCCGTTTTCAGAAGTCAGTCGGATACCAGTTATGAAAGTCTTGCATCAGTCATGAAAGACAACAGAAACCGAAGAGCGAGTGAATGGGCCACGAATATATTGAACAACGACAGAAAATTAGTCTTGAGACCTTTGCAAATTAACGACAGGGATTCACAAGAGACGAGTAACCTCCTTTACCGAAGACTATCTAAGGTCCAGTCTTCGAGTCAAGCACCTGAGACGAGGAAAGGTGTCACAAGATCTTACTCTGTCAAAGCTGCTAAGAAAAGTGCTGAATCAAAACTAAGAAACAGAGGTTCCAGTATTCCAAGCGAGGGTTCGTACTCCGGTGGTGTGAAAGTGAAGGAAAGAACTGTGTCCAACAGATCATTACCGTTGCCCGACGACGAATCTGAATATTTAAGACTGAGAAATTTCAGTGTCACTTCCAAAGGAGTCATTAACAGGGGTGATTCTTTTCGATCAAAGTCTAGCTCTAATGTTCCTTCCCTGCATGAACTGGAAAAAGAAACAGAAACTGAAGAGTTAAAAACTAAAGTGCCCTCACCGCTGCCTGAAGAACCTAAATTTATGGACAGTCTAAGGGCGTTCAAAGTTTTGTTGATTGGTGGATCGGGTGTCGGAAAGACATGCATGAGAAAGCAGTTTATGACATCTGAATACATATGTGCGAATGATTTTCTTACAGGTAAATATTTTTTTAGTAATTTAATTTGAAGTTTTAACTCTTTTTGTATATATTTTTTATTTTTATCTTCGAACTTTTTTTTTTTTTTTTTTAACCATTTCTAAACTCACATTTTAACATTCATTAAATAAAATTGATTAGCAACAAAATTTGTTCATGTGAACCTAATTTTATGTCAAAACTATAAAATATGCATAAATTCATTGCAAGATAAACTACTTTTTTTTTCTTTTTACATTATGTAAGGATATATTAGGTTGTTTGATTTTACGTTTAAGATGATTGGTGGCAATTTGAAGTCCTTTAAAATACGTTTTTGTGTATTATGTTTTCTTTGAAAATATAATAAAATTAAATTTTATAAAATGTGCATAAGTGATATGAATGATACATAAAGGAAACAGTAATTAATAGTGTGTTATCTGTAAAATTAATGCATGTATAGTTTTTATGTTAATTGCTAACATAGCATTAAAAGTTACATAATTTCTTTTTTATTGTATTCTCAAAAAAGTCGGATGAAACCTATTAAAATAGCATTTTGGAAAGTAAAAATTAAATTTTAAAAAGGCTCATATTTTAAGCAATTATTTTTCAAAAGATATTGCGAGTGTTTAGAAAATATTTTTTTATATTTGAGATCACTACGAAATTTTAGTCGATAAAAACATATTCATAGAAGCATATATTTCGGTTACAGAAATGCACTGGTTTAGAAGTCTTTCTTTTGTATAATTCTTTTAATTGGTACATAATCTAATGGTTTAATTATCTTTGAAACACTACATGGTTCTTTTAATAAATGTTCATTTATAGATATTTCAAAAATATAAATGTTATTATTTCAATAAGGTGTATTCTCCTCAGTAATGGAGCGATTTACTAAAAATAGCATTAAAAAATGGATAATAAATTTTAAAATATATGTCTCACATGCTAAGTACTTTTAGAATCTTTTAAAAATATCCGAGAGTGTTCTCTAATAGTTTGAAGAAAAAATCATAATTATTTAGTTGAAGTTATGTTTTTAGTAAGATATAACATAATAAAGAATTTAACTGTGATGTAATAGATATAAATCAAGTCTAATATTTAAAATGTATTAAAGTTTGGAAATGCAGTTTATCGCTATGAATAAGGGATATAAAATGCATGAATATTCAAATGCATGATTAATATTCTTATAAATTTTATTAAATATGTCGCTTAACTTTACTTTACTTCTCTAGTGTTAATGTTTTTCAAAATAGAAAACTGAATATTTTTGCAGTTGCTGTTTAAGAATGTTATCTAGAAAATTTCTTGAATAATAGATTGAATTATTTTGATTTATAGAAATTGTTAAATGTGAGGCTGATATAATGTTAAAAGTATTCAATAAGAATTATTAAATATGTTTTAAAAATAATGCATTTCGCAAGAGTTAGATGATTAAAATATTTTATCCTATATTAACAATTATCCATATATTTTCAATAACATTGTCTAGATATAAGTTTCTAACTGTAATTTTTGTAAAAGCCTACATTCTGTTTTAATTTTTACATATTTGTGAATAAGTTAAACATTTTTAAAAAGGACTAACCAAACAAAATGCAGATTACCATCAATGTAATGAAATTTTTAGATTATATTTCATTCTTTGCATTTGAGTTACAATAACTAAGCTACATTAGAGAAACTTTCTAAAATTTATCTATTGACATTGTCCACGAATGTTAGCTGAAGAAATTCACATAGTTTCCGATATATTATTTTCCAAATTGAAATTAATTACAAACATTTATTTTTACTGAAATAATAGTTATAATAATAATAATAATGATAATATTAATAACAATAGTAATAATAGTAAAAATAAAAATAATGAAAAATTGAAGGCCTACTTAAAAATGTAACACGTTATTTTAATATATGTTATATTAATAATTATAATTATAATTAATATTATATTAATGTAATATTTTATGTATTATCTAATCAACTTCCGGACTACCTTAAATATTTTAATGTTATAATTTTTATTAATATAATCTATGAAAAGTAAAGATAAACTGCTGATTTTTTTTTAAATATGGAAAAAACATAAGAATAAAATAAAATGTCCGTTCTTACTTTAAATCTAATACTTTCTACAGATTACAATAACATTTTCATTGTTTCATAAAATATAAAAAATACTCTGCAGTTCATTTTACTTTAATGCAAACGAACTGCCGAGTATTTTTGTCATCTGATTAAAAGTATTCTTTTTATTACTTTTTAGATTTAGATCTTGACCAAGTGATCAGCGTTAATCTCAATAATGAAGAGTCACAGATGGAATTTGAGGAAGAAACGTGGTTAGAGAACAATGTAAGCTTACTAGAAACTTTTTAAATGCTTCTTGAGTACTTTATATTTTGTTTAAAATATACAAAGTGAAATTGCCGCTTTCGCACAAAAATGAATTCATAAAAACTATAGTTAAATGCTTCTGTTGCTGTTAAAAATATTTTTTAATTCCATAAAAATCAAAAATTTTCACGCATTTTGAAAGATTGAATTCCATTTCTTCAGATTGATTAGCGTTATTCTAAGTAATAAAGAATTACAAATGAATTCGGGAATTGAATTCATATTTATAAGTTTACACATTACAAGCCATATATTTTACATATTACAGAAAACGAAATTTAGGAAACAACGTAAGCTTATCAGAAATAGCCCGTATGGAGCTCTGAAATAGTTCATGTGATTTAAAAACATTTTTTTATATGTAGGATAATCACTTATAATGAAACAGACAAAGCTAAAAAATGCAATAAGCTATAAAAGTGCAAAAAATGCAAATAAGCTATAAAAGTGATAAAATAACTTTATTTAGATTAACGAACGTCTTCATCGCACACAAACGGTGACATTTTCAAAATCATTCTTGACAGAAATATTTTCGCAAAATTTTAAAAACAATAACTTGGTAATTACCAAGTTAAAGGAAAGGCTCGTGGAATTCAAAGTCCTTCCCCACTTAAATAAAAAAAATATTAAGCTAAAAAATGCTACAAAAGTGATAAAATACCTTTATTCAGATCAAAGAACGATTCATAGTATAAACGGTGACATTTTCAAATCATTCTTGATAGAAATATTTTCGCAAATTTTGAGAACAATAACTTGGTAATTACCAAGTTATTGTTTTTAAAATTTTGCGGAAAATATTTTTATCAAGAATGATTTGACAATGTCGTTACCAAGTTAGTTTGAAAATGTCGTCGTTTGTACGATGAAACGTTCGTTAATCTAAATAAAGGTATTTTATCACTTTTATAGCATTTTTTAGCTTAATATTTCTATGGCCATTTTTTTTTATTTATTTAAATGGGGAAGGTCTTTGAATTCCATGAGCCTTTCCTTTTTCTTAGACCATGAGTAAGTTCGTAGGCTCCATTTTAAATATGAGAACAAAATTAGAAAGCAACTTTTATTTTAATTTTAAATTCATCTTTATTAGTCTGTTTAAATCAATTCGTAAGAAGTATTTTTTTTTTAAATATACTACTCTTAAAGAAATGAGACATTCGTTGAGTCATTTGATAATAAAAACTATTATTAGCAATTTTGAAACTGAACCCTCAAAAGATGCCAAATTATGAGCTCACTATGATGATTAATTATTAAGATGACTCTTTATAAGTTACAACTGTCAAAGAAATTTTTTCTCTCAAATTTTTTATTCTTTTTTTTTTCGCATCATAAACCCGTTTTCATCCCAACATGTGTGAAATTTTCAAGTACTGTGATTTACAGGAATACTTCACCGATACATGTTTTCCACTCCCTTATCGCGAAATCTTAAGTTATGCAATAAGAAAAATTGTTTACGTGACTATCCATTACGTGATATAAATATTGAGAAACAGCTTTCAGTTTAGAAAGACGACGTTAAAGCAGACGTGAGTTTTCAGAAATAATTTTTCTACTTTTTAAATATTTTTAAAAACGAGATAAACTTTGAAATTTTCACTTAGGCAATTTTTTCAAACTTTATTGTCTTCTTAAAATTAATTCAAATGTAGGAAAATAATTTTTTAAACGGCACTGCATGTACATTTTAATGATGTTACAGCCTTCCGAATGGTCTGAAATTTTAAATATATAATTGTTGCAAAATTTTGTCGAGTCATTTCAAGTTTTATGAAAATCGGACGTATAGTTTAATTACAAGGACAGTCAAAAGTTTTCCGTTGCATGATGGCCAGTGGGAAAAAAAATATTTCAAGTGCATTTTAATGATGTTACAGCCTTTCGAACAGAATCAAATGGATATGCACTTATTGAAGTGCATTAAAATGTACATTCGGTACAATATACGGTGCACAAAAATATTTATAAAACTAGTTATAGTACGAACGCACCTCATTTGCCGCGTTTGACGAGCCATTTCCAACTTGTTTATATATAGAAAAATGAAAACCGTTTCTAAAAACCTTAAAAAAAAGAAAATCTTGAAAACTATGTATATGCAAACATATTGCTGGCATACGTGAAATTTAAATATTTAGCAATTTGTATTGGTTTCTTTTCAGGTTTATTTCACGAAACCCGATAGTCCTCTTCCAGATGCTTTCATCATTGTATATTCCGTGACTGATCGCAGAAGTTTCTACCTTGCAAAAAGTTTCCTCTCGCAGGTCGAGTATTTGGTTGATAGCAAGGCTGTTATCCTTGTGGGAAATAAAACAGACCTCGCCAGGCTCAGAGTCGTCAATACCGATGGTAAATATATGCCTTTCAACGCTTTCCTAAATATCCTTGAAAAGTTTATTGTAACTTCCATTGACCTTCTTGTCTCTCTTTCAACTTGCTTTGTAAATCGTTCTCTGATAGTTCTACTAGAGGCTCCCAACTTTTTTACTTTAGAATCAAAATCTACATCTACTAAAATGGCTGCTCAGTCAGCTTCCGATTTTCCCGCACTAATGTAAAGTCTATGGGCATTGATGCATTAGTGTATGGGAACGTCCATTGTTACTCTTGTGATCATTAGAGCAAATTTTCACAAATACTTCCAATTATTTTATTGCAAAATATAATTAAAACAAAAATTGATATAACCAGTTAAATACAATTATGTTCCACTCGCATAAAATATATCTAGTTTGTAACAAAAAGCATTTCCCTTGTCTATATAATAAAACAAAATTTTGTTATTCTTGTGACCAGAGTGTCACAAGAGTCATTTAATATATACATAAATAAAATGCTTTTTGTTACAAATTAGATATGTGTTTGTGTGTGGAACACATTGGTATTTAGCTGGTTATATCAATTTTTATCTTAATTATATTTTGTAATAAAATAGTTGGAATTGTATATGAAAATTTGCTCTAATTATCATAAGAGTAACGAATGGACGTTCCCATATTTAAAATATTTCCTAGGGAAATTAATGTTTATAACTTCTATTTTTTGCGCAGACTTTCTAAAAGATGTCTCTCTTTTATCTTAGTTCTCAAAATATTTCTAAAGTATAAACTTAATTTTATAGGAAGTGTTAAAATCTTACTCACAATTCGCTCGCTTTTAACGCATAAAATATTAAGTTCAGCATAGATTTTAGAAATATTTTGAGAACTAAGAAAAAAAGATTCATCCTTTAAGAAGAGTACACAGAAAAAAGATGTTAAAAATACGAATTTCCCGAGAAGATATTTTAAGTATGCGAATGCATCAAAAGTCCATAGACTTAACATTGCGGAGGAGAATTCCGAAGCTGAGTGGCCAGCCATCTTAATTCCCTGTGCAGGTGTCGATGCAGTATTTTTTTTTTTTTTTTTTTTTTTTTTTTTTGGGGGGGGGGGGGGGGGGGCTGTGTCTCTTTTGTGAAAAGTAGAAGTAATTTTTGTGAATTTTTTAACCATTTGGAAAAATGGTTATTGTCCTCGTCAGGGTAGGAAATCAAAAGCATATCTGAAGCTTTTTAATGGTTTAATCTGCCTTTTATTCATTTCCTGATTGGTCTATGCAGTAATCTGTATTTCCCTTTACTTTCAACAGAGATGGATACCTTCTGTTGCCACTATGACAAAAAGTAATAAAAACTACAAAAAATTAAATAAATTAATAACCCAGAAACAAATTGAGATACACCTTTCAAACAAATTGCATTTAAAAGTACATTTGTTTCTCTATACGGGTGTAAAAAGTAATATTGCGGGATGTTTAGAAGTTTAAGAATGAAATTTCATTTAAAATGGGTCGTCAGATTTCTTGGACGCTGGAAAAGCCTTTTCCCGAACAACCAATAAAATGCTTGGATAATACGTAAGTTTCAGGTGGTTAATACGTAAGTTTCAGGAAATCTGATGAGTCGCAGGCGATTTTTGTCGCTTGGAATTTTTACGTGTCATAACACTATTAATGTTTAATTCATGGCGTACGTAATGTATGATCAACTCCGTGCGATTTTTTATGTCTTAAGGCGTCTCAGGACCCTTAAAGCTTTAAAATTTTCGAAATTTTAATTTTTTTAGATGTTAAACTCTTATCTTTTCTGAGCATTTTTATATAATTGTTTCCTTGAAATTCCTATTAGAACTGAAGTTATGGCTTTTACATTTATACACGTTCAATAGCTGAAGCGTCGTTTCGGAAACTTTGAAGCCATTTTTCTCCAAATGACGTTTTTGGGCATAACGCGCACGATATCTCAAAAACTTATGAATATTTTTTCATGAAATTTTCAAAACGTAGTTTCATGTTAGTTTGTATAAACTGAACCTAAAATTTCCTTTTTATTGTTCCAAACAATATTTTTTTAGGTGATTATACTGTTGAAATTTTCTTAATTTTGCATTAGCTAAATACAACTTTGTATTAAAAATATAAAAGAGCTTTAAATACAAATTTATTTAGGTTCAAGATAATTATTACAATCTGAAGTATAAGTAGGTACCAAAATTTTCATTCTAGTTGCAACACTTACTTTGTAGTCGTGCGCGTAAGCTGTTATGCCGATTTTTTGCTCTAAAAATGTCTAACAGTTTGGAGCCCCTTGTAATTGCTAATTCTGCATCTTATAATTTTTTAAATACATGAAATGAAGAACATACTTATATATTTTATTCCAATTAAAATTGTGTCTTAAAATCAAGTACATTTTAAGATATTAAATGTTGAAAATGGTCTTTTATTTTCATTTTTTCCAATTTAAAGAGTCCTGAGACCCCTTAAATGTTAGTCTTTGAAAAAATCATTTTCCAAATGGTCGTTGTAACTTGTTAAATTGCATTTATATATATATATATATATATATATATATGTGAAAAATAACATGAAAATGTTGTTGAACATGAAAATGTTTACTTTAGAGTTGATAGCATACAAAAAATTTACATACCGGGTTGAGAAAACCGATGAAGACATTATAAAAACTACTCTTAAATGTTTTTGAAAATCAATGTCAGCAAATGAATTGTTATAAAGTCTTCGTTAAATCTATAATACACAGGGTGTACAAAAACTAATATCCCATCTTTACAGGGCTATTAAAAGAAAACAAATAAGTACAACCTTGTTGTAGACCGGAAAACAAAAAATAACAGTTGAAAATTTAAATTCAAGACAGTTATAAGTGTTCAACGTGAGACCTTCCAGAAACACGAACGATATCGAGTCGGAACGATAACTCATATATTTTTTTTCGCAGCATGTCCGATGGGACTCTTTGAATGTCTGCAGTTATGCGTGCCCTAAATTCGTCAACATCAGTTGGTAGCGGTGGAACAAACACCTGATCTTTGATGAGCCCCCACAATAAATATATAAATTAAAAAAAAAAAAATAAATAAAAAATGCAATTTAACAAATTACAACGACCATTTGGAAAAGGATTTTTTCAAAGACTAAAATTTAAGACATAAAAAATAGCACGGAGTTGATCCTACATTACGTACGCCATGAATTATAGTGTTATTACACGTAAAAGTTGCAAGCGACGGATATCGCCTACGACTCGTCAGATTTCCTGAAACTTACGTATTACCCAAGCATTTCATTGGCTGTTCGGGAAAAGGCTTTTCCATCGTCAGATTTCCAAGAAATCTGATGGCCAATTTTAAATGAAATTTATTTCTTAAACTTCTAAACATCCCACAATATTACTTTTTATATCGTCGTATAGAAAAAAAATGTACTTTTAAATGCAATTTGTTTGAAAGCTGTATCTTAATTTGTTTCTGAGTTATTAATTTGTTTGTAGTTTTTATTACTTTTTTGTCATAGTGGCAATACTCTGTTGAAAGTAAAGAGAAATACAGATTACTGTATAGACCAATCAGAAAACGAGTAAAATGATGATTAAATAAATAAAAACCTTCAGATATGCTTTTGATTTCCTACCCTGACGAGGACAATAACCATTTTTCCAAATGGTTAATAAATGAATAAAAGTAAATAAATCATGCTGAGAAAAGTGTGGGGTGATTTATCGTACCGTCTCGATATCGTTCGTGTTTCTGGAAGAACTGACATTGAACAGTTTTAACTGTGTTGAATTTAAAGTTTCAATTGATATTTTTGATTTCCGATGAACAAGAAAGTTGTAAGTTTGTTTTCTTTTAATAGCCCTGTAAAGTTGGGATATTCATTAGCGTACAACCGTCATATTGGTTTTTGATGTTTCTAAAATTAAAGAACGTTTTTCGGAATCGTGGGCAGCTCAAAAAAGGTTATTGTACATTTTCGTTTGTGTTTATGTTACATTTTCAAATATTATATTAAGATACTTTTGTCTTTTTTCACAGTGTTGTGATCGATGTTATGTACAAATGATTGGATTCAGGAGAAATTTGACGATATTCTTTAATGAAATGAAACCAGATCGCGCTGTAAAAGTGTGTCGAAAATTCTTATGGTCCTAGTAAAATTCAAAGCAACCTCGTATTTGCTTACGATTCCGGAACTTTAGAAAAAACAGTCTTCTCATTTTATTTAAATGTTTCTAAAATAAAAGAGTTCCTTTCTTGCTTGTAAATTTCCGGAAATACACTGCAGTTACTTTTAGAAATCTATTGTTTTTTAAGGTTTTTTTTATTGTTATTTTTCTGAAAGTTTCTGAAGATAAAGAAAAAGTTTCCAGAACAGTGGTATCTGCGAGTTTATACCAAGCTTTCTTAAACGTATCTTCTATACCAGGAAGCATTTCTGTAATTAACAAAGCATTGAAAATAGTCATCGTAAATGTGATTGTATTTCTCGTGGATTAGATTAGCGAGTTTCATTTCCATTTATGAAAGAACTTCTTTGGAAAGACGATTTTAAACATTAAACTTTGTTACAAACAGCGATATTTGTTTGGATTTTATATACTTACGATTGTAAAATACATTATAAATAATTTTCTTGTGAATGATATATTTTATTGTTTACATGGTATTTCATCTATAAATAAAAAAATGTCTTAGAATGAAAAAATAAAGTTTACTCAAAATACATTGTAGATTCAAAAAAAAAAAAAAAAAAAAAAAAAAAGAATTCAGAATAAACGGAGTTCCCATGTTTTATTTTCTAAGTCTTCTGCTGCAGAATGAATTCTTAGAGTTTGATTGGCTTACTATATTTTTAAAGAGAAGCCTTTTAAGAAAAACAGTAGAAACAATATAAGGTGTTTATATTTTATTTGAAATAAGTTCAGTAATCATCATTACTTTGGAGAATAAAAAAAAATGAATATATCAAAATGATAGTATTTCGGGAGAATATTCATTTTTAAGATTTTCTCTAAATTTCAATATTTTAGTAGATGGGCAATAATGAATTTATTAAAATCTTAAATACAATAATATTTTTTATAATATGAAAACTGTCCAAAACGGAATCTTTCCTTAAACTATAAAAGTTATAGTCCTATCGAAATAATTCCTGTATAAAAGAAACGAAAATCGTAAAAAGAATTTTTTTTATATATTCAAAAATTATAATTAGAGTTTATGATTTAAAAAATTTCCAATGAATGTATCAAAATGATATTTAGGAAGAGTATCCATTTTTAAATTTTCTCTAAATTTGAATATTTAGTAAATGGACTAAAATGAATTTACTAAAAAATTAAATACATAATATTTGTTAATATGAATTTTTTTAAAAACGAAAACTTTCCTTAAATTATAAAAGTTACAGTCCCATCGAGAAGAATATTGTACAATTACAATCAATTATACTATTTAAAATGCATAGCTGTCTAAAACGAAACCTTATTTTGTTGTTTTGACATTCTCTCGCAGCACGTTTTATAGCATTATCGAGTTTTTATTTAAAACGATCTTGAAGAGGCAGTGCTAAAATGCATTCTTTTTTTAAAAAGTATTTTTTAAGAGCAGATGATAAGCAGACTAATTTTAATTCTTAAACATTTTTACTATTGTAAAAGCAAATAAAGTTACTATGTCTTTTGGATAATTCCATCGTCCAACCAACTTTATTTTTAAATCTTTGTGTTTTTAAAAGTATTTGCATATGTCTGGGAGAAAACAAATAATAATAAAAGAAAATAATAACTAGAAAACAGGAATTCTGCTTTTTCAGAGTTTAGTGTCACCCCCGATGACAAAAAAATATATGTATATAAATATAGATACAGTAGAGTTCCGATTATCCGAGTTAATCGAACTTATACCTTTGGAATGGGTCATTTTCTTCTGATAGACTGATGGCTTCCATTATTGTGAAACAGACATTATAAATGAAGAGTTAGAAGAGTGTGTTGAAAGAGCAATCGTAAAAAGTTAAAACTCTGATTTTCGGGTCAGAATGAAAAAAAAATGGCCATAAATTTTCTTGAAAAAAAAAAAAAAATAAATAAAAATAAAAATAGGGCCAATTTTTTTCCTTCCCATTCTGACCCGAAAATCAGAGTTCTAACTTTTTACAACTGTTCTTTCATCTTAACCTAACACTTCATTTATAATGTCTGTTTCATAATAATGGAAGCCATCAGTCCATCAGAAGAAAATAACTCGGTGAAAGCAGAAACTCGATAATCGGGACTCTGCTGTAGTTCAGTTTTAAGACTTATAACTTATAAGACGCGATTTTATTTTACATAAAGTGACGTCATCCAAATCCGCTGAAAAATTCCTCATTTGCGATCCAGTGTTAAACAACATCTATAGTAAAGAACTCTTAGGACGTCACTATCGCTGAATAATACACAAATAATAAAAAAAAAAGAGATTTCGTCATTCAAAAAACTCGACAAAAAAAATCGGCTATCTAAAGATTCACAGCCCTTATTTTGTTTGTATTATTAACATAGATATTTAAAATTAAATTTAGTTTATAATAGCTCCCTGTTTTATCAGAAATCATTCATTTATATTTTTTCAATATAGGGCGTATTTTTATTTTCAGTTTTTATGAGAAAATAACAACAAAAAGATATAACTGCTATTTTTCTTTCACTTTCTACAGAAATGGAGTTCTTCCGTTGCCAATATTAAGCAAATGGCTCTAAAAACTACAAAGAAAAAAAATAATAATGTCTCAAAAATAAATAGAGATGCAGTTTTCAAAAAAATTGTATTAAAAAGTACTTTTTTTCCAACACGACGGTATAAAAATTGAAAATGTGCGATGGTTAGAAGTTTAAAAAATTGCTATAGATTATTTAATCGCACTGCTTTGTTTTACGGCTGGCTTCTGTAAGGTAACGTTATTTTTTGGAGACTACAGAAAATAAGCTGGGAGAAAGAAATAGCATACCATACCGGGGGCTAATAATAATAATAATAAATATGAGTTTTGTGATCTTGTGAAAGACAAGTGTCTAGTACGGATAAATGTTTTTTCTCTAAGCCAGACATTAGACGTCTGCTAATATCTGACAATGGAATTGTGAGATATCGTAAGTTAAACTCCTTGTTCACTGAAATTTCATATTAAATTCTTGACTTAAATGATGATAAATAGTGTTTTTAAATTCGTTTTCGTAAATTGTTTTTTGTTCACTATCTCTTAAACATCCAGGTGTTATATGCGACATAAACCATTATTTTGAAACAATCTTGAATAGAATTTTAATTACGCGAATTCAAAGAATGATTCGTGAAAATAAAGGATTAAAAAATAGAAATCCAGAAAGTTAAGAAAATACTAAAAATATGTAAGGTTGCGATACAGGGTGTGTGGGTGGATTGTACAAATAAGGTAATAAAATCTCTAGATAAAAATAGGAAAATGCAATAAGTATAAAAATGGTAAAAATAAGGAAATTTTCCAATTTATGAAAATGCAGCATTAATATTCTGATTGATCCAATATTATTCATAGTATTGCATATTCATTACACCTAAAATGTCATATAAATACTAATTGGAATTTATTGAAAGAAGGTTTTGAAGATTTTTCGTTCATGAAATTTCAAAATATATTATATTATTATTAATAATATATATTATTACTTCAATATTTTAAATATACGAATTATGACATTTAAAAAAATATAATCTATACAATTATATACATTTTTAAATTCATTATCTGATTTTAACAAAATTCTGAGCCTTATTATCCATAATGGAATAAAAATTTAATGTTTAAAAATATCTAAATTTACAATGGAGTTTTTAGCTGAGCACGAAGTTTTTATGTAAAGATGAGCATGAAGTTTTTATTTTAATTCAACCTAATAACTTGTAGCTTTCCGGCTAAATATTATAATTTTTTAAGAACATTAAAATTAAAAAGCAGGTAATGAATTTGTGTAATTTAAATATCCCTAGTTCTAAACCAATGTTATATCGGCAGCCAATATTGCATTCATTGATCCTTCCAATCACAAAGCAATATTGGTAAAATATTGCCTTTACGCTGAAATTATTTACAATGAAACACCGATTTTGCATAAATATTTTACACTAAAAATATTAGCAATGGAACGGCAAAATATTTCTTCTCAACATTAGTACAATGTTTGAGAAATATAAATATCCCAATTTTGGACCAATATTGCAAACACTGACCAATGTATGGCCAATATAAAATCAATACTGTGGAATCTCGTTACAACGAATGTCAGTTTAACGAATTTTTCAATTTAACGAACATAATTTGGGTTGTTAAAAAAAAAAAATCTATTATCCTATTTCATTATAAAAGTATTCACTTTAACGACTTTAACGTATTTTTCAGTTAGATTTGTTGTAATGAAATTTTACTGGAAAAACATTATTGTCCTAATGAGGTTTTGCTACTAGGGATGTTTAAACTTTGAATGAAATTTATCCAGCAATTTTTTTCACACAACAAATAGCAACAAAACTTTCTTTTCTCTTTCTTTAGAAGGAAGATCTCTTGCTAAAGACCGAGGCTGTAAATTTATCGAGACATCAGTGGCAATCAATCATCAAGTCGACGAGTTACTTGTGGGCACACTGACGCAGATTCGCATGAAAATGAAAGTTGCAGACAAACTCAGGAAAAAACGGGAATCTCAAGGTTGTAACAGGAGGTCGTCAATCTATAATGGATCAAAAGCTTCTGGGGTTTTAAAGAAAATCCTCAGAAGAGCATGTTTAAATTCGAAATCATGTGACAACTTGCACGTTCTGTGAAATGTGCTTTGTATAAAAAGGGCAAACGAAGGGAAAGGAGAAAATCTCGAAGTATCAAAAGATTTTCCTCGCCAAAAGAGCAACAATTATTTATTTACTTGTTTTTTTTTAATTATACATTTTTTAGGAAGCGACTTTAGCAGTTCCATTCGTAACTTCCTTAATATCTTTTACAGATAAATTATATACAATGAAATTGAGTTGATATTAATTTAATGAAAATAATTTGTTAGTTTAATAGTTTAATGGATATACTTGTACATGAAATAACGTTTCGATCACTTCTATTAAAATTTCAGACCAATTTCGGCAGAATTAAGTTTACCGTCGTCAGATCAAAAGTTATAGAGGAATTTTTGCTCATACCGCTCTTCCACTAGTGCGTTTACATAGGCGACGATAAGTTTAGCATAGTATGGCCAAAACAAGTTTGTAATTTTTGTAGCTATTTTAGCTGTTCTGAATGTCGTTTTTATGTTCTGTTGTAGATTTCAGAGCCAAGTTTCATTTCCTTATTTAAAATGTTAATATATTTTACATTCGAAATGAGTGAGCAATTTATTGTTATAAATGTGAGATATCATAAAGCCATAAATATTGAAAGTGAAATTTAGTATGTTATCTCCGTGTACCAGTAAAAAATTAGCAGGTTATCTATATGGAGCTTTGAGTAATATCGTTGAGACGTTAGTGGACATGGACATAGGGTAATCTCTTTTTGTTTATGGTCTAAAATTTATGATACTTCACACGTATTACGCATTATTGATTAACCTAATATATATCTCTTCAATAAAACTCATCATAAACATTATCAGTATATATGGCGGCAATATTTAGCTTTAAAATATGCCGCTCATGGAAAATTTTAAGTAATAACAAGCTCTTTATTTATCAAGTCAATAATCTTTCATTATTTTAATCTTTTCATCTTGCTTTGTTTTAAAAATCATAAAACTTTCTGAATATAAAATGTTTAACATGCGTATAACAACTAATTCTTTATCATTGCTGCAAAGTATATATTTATTAGAGGACTATACATTCAAACATTAGTAAAGAATTGCATCATTTCAATTTCAATGTACGTTGTTGCTCTTTTGGAAAGGCTGTTATCTGCTTTCTCCAAGTGCCTTTTCACAGACTGTGATTATATGAGGATCAATTTGATTTATCAAAACACCCGGATATTTCTGGGTATTTCTAAGAAAGCCTGATCAAATACAGATTCATCCTGATTTGTTTATAATGTAGTATCTAATAGTATCTGCGTTATGCATTTTTTTAATGTGTTTTTATTTAACATTGAATATATTGCTGTAATTCTGTACATTGTGTGTTGCTTTGTTTTTATACTATATTATTGTACTTTTTTTAAACATCACCTTCAAATTTCTATAATATTTAAGCTGTATAATTAATTTAACTTTTATTGAAAACATTTGTTTTCATTTTAGTTTTATTTTGGGAATTCTGAAAAAAAGAGAAAGTTTTTTAAGGACTGTGTTGCAATGCATGCAGTTTTTTTTTTTTTTTTTTTTTTTTTTTTTAAACGATTGGATAAAGCGTCATAATTAATATTTTTTCAACTTAAAACATTTTTAGAATAAGAGATAAATGTTATTCCTTTTATGAATGAATCTAAATACTAGATCCTATATTCTCGGATTAGATAACACTATATCAGACTGGAGTATTTAAGAAAATTAAGTTTAACTTGAGTTTTAACTATGCAGAGTGAATATACTCAAGTTAAGATTGCTTCGAATACGGTCACGAGTTTTAAGAGATAATATAGACTTTGAGTTAAATTGTTTCGTCTTCTTGAACTTTTTTTTTTTCGATTAGTAATATTTGATACTTTAAAAATAAAATCGCAATGATAATAATTGTAGCATGATGTGTTGAATAAAGATTTAATGAGTAATAGTTTGATTAATCCTACGAAATAAATAGTTGTTCAAGAAGTGTAAACACTATTAGCTAGATGATGCTGTAATAAATCATTAAAGCTGTTTAATAATGTGAACAGAATTGTAATAAAAAATAATTTCTGCTCTTTTGATTCAAAATTTAAATTTTAAATATCCTAGTCTGAATATAGAATAAATTATTATTTAAGCATTTCTCACAATTTTTATTATCATCTAAGTATGATCGAATTTTTATCTTATCATCGGACCAATTTCACAAAATATGAATTATAAAGTCTAATAGAAGCTATAAAAGATTGCAAACACAAATGATGGACGATTGTGTAATACTATAGCAGATAATAAAGATTATAATATTGTAAGAAATCTTCAAGGTTGAAATAGCATAGTTAAGATTTATTCCAACAGAGCGAACAAGTCGGAAGTTTTACGTCAAACGTGGCAAATGAGGTGCGTTCATACTATAATTAGTTTTATAAATATTCAGATCTCGGTGCAATAGCTGTTGCACTCTTATGCATAAATACATGAATGCAAAATTTATTACGATTCTATGTATTAAATTCAGTAATACGGAAATAATAGGACTCCATCTTAAATAGCACGTCATCACCATGGCAACTTAGAATGATTACCTATCATGGGATATCATTGAATTAATTACGTATGATAGGATTTAATAGAATGAAGAAAACTTTTCTTAATATCTTTTTAAGTTTTGATTCAATTTTCATAACAGTTAAAATAACTCGACAAAATTCTGCAATGATTCTGTATATTAAATTTCAAACCATTCGGTCAGGTAGTTTTTGCGCTGTTATATGCGGACAGACGGATAGACAGACAGACAGATGGACGGACCAAGTGACGATAGGTGCTACGTATTTATATAATTACGAACGCACCTAAAAAAGTCCAGGTCAGGACTCGAACCTATGGTTACCTTCACTTGTCGTGCCAATACTCTTCCTACTTTTTTCGCTCTGTTGGAATAAATCTCAACTATGCTTCTCCAACCATGAAGATTATTTATCTAGTTGAAAAAAATTCATTCCTTTTATTTTAAGAAAGTTTTAAAAACCGGACATAAAAATAATATTCTTATTACAATATTTTGGCTGTTTTTTCTTCTTACAGAGAAATACAATCCGAATTTTAAAACAACAACATTTTCCAACAGGCTCTTATTATTATCTTATAAGAGAAAGGAAAACTTTAAAACAGTCAGCGAAGTTAACGCCTTTTAGCAAGACATAAGCCATTTAAAGGATGTTTTATCCGAATCCTTAAGAGGCCACACTAGTCACGCGGATAAACTCGAACGCTAATGTAAAGTCTATGGGGGCACGCTTTTATTTTAATATTTTTGGCTGTTTTTACATAGGCTATAGCTGAAGATGATCTACAACCGGGTTAGTTTTTACTTTTTCGATTTTTGGTTATAGAATTTTTATATTGGGATAGTTTCAATTTCAGAACTGGTTCCAACCGGTTCCGAAAAAGAAAATAATTTTTAAAAAAATCTGAAACCAAAATCGAAAAAATAAAAACTAGCCCGGTTGTGTATTGTCCTCAGCCAACCTATGAAAAAAAAAAATCATTCAAAAATATTAAAATCAAAGCGAGAAATTTGAAAATAACGCCCCTATAGACTTAACATTAGCGCTTTCCTTTCTTCCCGTGACCGAAATGGGCTCTTAAAAGTTTTTTAGATACATAATCTTTTGTAACGGATATTTAAAGCATAAATAATTTTTTTTAATAATAGTTTTATCATTTTCTCTAGAGCAGGAACCAACGACATTAGGATTCTAATCTTAATATGTGAAATTGGTTTACGTTTCTAAATACATTGCTTTTATAAACTACCCGATTCACATTCTAGATTTCCTGTACGAAATGAATAGTAAATGGTAAATGCATATAAAGTTAATATTTTTCAACTGAAAATTTCTTTATAAATCTTTTAGCATGCATTTACTTTTTCGTAAATTTTTAGATTTATTCAATGCATGGCGCGCAATAACGTGCGCAATTTTTCTGAAAATTGTTCTGATATTTGTTATCTTTTAATATTATATATTTCTACTGCATCTTTTGAAATTTCACGATTTTCGTTCACTTTTAATGCTATGTACTTCTAGTAAAATATTAGTATGAGCAATTTCGTACTTTTTCTGGCTTTTGATGTAAAATATTTTCAATACATCATTAGTATGTAAAGTTTCATACTTTTCAGCTAACTTAAAATACTATATATTTTCAGTAGATGCTTAGTACGTAAAATTTCATTATTTTCAAATACCACTTTTTTGTGCTTTGAGCAGGGACACAAATAATTCGGGTGCTACAGTAATTTTGAAAGGTAATCTTTTTAGAACATGTGTAATTTTGCATTTTTGGCCTTTCAAGACTAATTTCCAGCAACTAGCCGTATAATTCATTTACCTCTGCAGTTATTTTGAAAGGTAATTTTTTAGAGCAGATGTAATTTTGCATTTCTGCCTTTCATAAATAATTTTCTCTGAATAGCAGTATAATTCACTTACCTGTACAGTAATTTTGAAATGTAATGTTTTTTAGAATGGATGAAATTTTACATTTTCTGCCTTGTAAAAATAATTTTCAACGCATAGCAGCATAATTTATTTACCTGTACATTAATGTAAATAATATACCTTTTAAATATAAATTTAAATATCTTCAGAAGGAAAAAAACATAGTGATATTAAAAAATAGTCTTCCAGTTTGCAGTCTCAAAATTTTCCAAATTATAAAGATTTGTTACAAATTGATTCTTGATTTCGAATCATTCAAAATACGTAAAAAAAAAGTTATAAAACTTTATTTGATATGAAAATCTTTTCCATATTTTTTTATATGTTGAACTAGTCTCAAAATTTGTTTTTCTTATATTCAAAAGTATTTAATAATTGTATTTTTCAAGATTATATTCTACTTCCTTCTTCTTAGATACAATTTTCTTGTTGTTGAAAAATGCATTTCAACTAATGATTTTTCTCGTCTTAGTTTATTAAATCCGTATAAAGAAATTTTACTTTTTGTATAAAATTTTATGATACTACTATTTTAGATGCATGAATTTTAATTTATATCTTGATATCAATTTATTAGATTAAAAGAAAAACTCTTAAAATATCATTCTTGAAAATTTCTAAGTATTTTAGAAATTTATACAAGTGCTGTGTAAAAAATTGTTACTATCAGATAATAATGTAACAATACTTTGTATCTTAATGTGTTAGTATTTTGTAGATTTTACAAATAAATTTGATATTATGCTTTGTCCACTTGTTGGCAACGCCTTGAAATAGATAAGAATATATTTGTGATAGAATGGAATTTGTGTAGAATGAAACATCAGTACTTTAATATTTCCTGATATTGGCTAAAATCTCTGTAAAAGTAGTTCATTGTTATTTATTTGTTTTTATTATTTAATTTTATTTTGCTAGGATGACGCTTGTGCTATTCTAATGTTTTTATTTTATATTTCTCTACGAATTCTGATAGATGAAACATCCTGTATAGCAAAAGATTATTATAATGTTAAAATGCAAAAATTCCGTATTGACGGATTACAGTTGTAAAAAATGGAAAAGTGCATATTTCTTAGTGTTCGATTAATAAATAAAACTAAAATGCTTTTAAAAAGTAATATTAGGTATATAATAACGGAAATGTTTCGTATTTAAATACCTAATTAAAAACGTGCTTAATCCTTGAAATGCGATATATCTAATGTTAATTTAACATATTTAACAATACTGTAAAAAGTAAATTTTATTTTCTAAACTTCTTTGACATATACTGTTTATGAACATAAACAATTAATCAAATAATAATACCAGTCATTTATTATGAAATAAAATATTAGTTTATATTAAAGTGCTGCCTATTTAACGAAAGTTTAAGCAGTAAATATGCCAGTAAAAAGCTCATTGATATATAGCTTTTAAATGAAGAATGCATTTTAATTGTATCTTGGCAATTTAAAGATGGTTGAGAAAGCTAACTGATCAACGAATTTTACGAACAAATATTTAAAACTATAATATATCTATATTTTTCATTTAAAAGTTTTGCGTACAAATAAGAATACAATACTTTTGAAAAATCGTATTCATTGCCAATTAATCCTTATATCTTAGATCATTCTTTCCCCTTAATTATTTTTCACTTCTTAATGATGCTTTTTGTACATATTTCTACATGTTTTTTCTAATTAAAATGATTTTTTAATTATGATACCCTATTGCGACTTTTACTTAGGTGAAATAGCAACATACTTGAAATTTCAGTTACCATAAGTATTATACATTTAATCGAGCTTCTCATTTTTAGCAATGAGATACTTTTTACTTTTATTTTTTAAATTTAGAAAATTAGTATGTGTAACTAAACGCATATTTCATATATATTATTTAAATGCAAAATATGCCATTCATAAGCAAATATATTACACAAATATTGCTTGTAAAAATATTTGGCTTGATTTTACTCCAGTTACATAATAATTGTAAATACTATGTTTTAATAGAGACATCATTTATTGTTGCTACATATGTTTCTTTTTGTTTTGTTTATAAATGTTCATTTGTTTGTATCTTTATTTCCGTATGTCTTGTCATTGCTTTAAAGAAAAACGTCCGAGTAATCTGTTGATCGGATGTAATACTCGGACGTTTTAAACTCCTTCACTGCGATGTACGATCTTGAAGATGTAATTAATATTTTAATACCGAGATCCTATCTGTACATATATATCATAATTTATTAGTGTGAAATATTTGTACTCAGAATTAATACATTTAGTAATAAAATATTTAACGAATGCTACTTGTTATTTTGTTTTAATTTTGTGTATTACTTCTACTATCAGTATTATAAGAGACAAACATGTCTGTGCGTAACGCTGACATCATTTTGCGAATGGTAACAGGAGACGATTAAATTAAACTTTTATTGCCACTTTTTTAATTTCCAAAAGAGCAAATTTTTATTTTTGCACAGTCGAATAGGGGAAAAAAGTACTGGGTGAGCCAAAAGTTCGTTTCACAACTTTAAAAATTCATAAAAAAGGAAGAAATTATGATAAAAGAATGCGGTTTGCGAGAAAGCCTCACAAGATAATCGGATTTTTTTTAGCAGAAAAAAAAAGTTAAAAAATCACATGTAGAGGGCGCTGATAACCCAAAATACAATGAACAGGACAACAATACACTCCATTCATTTGTTCTTCCAATAAAAAATGTTCAACATGACCCCCAGAACATTCTACCACACAACCAGGTTGTGTCGTAGTACCTGTTCATTGTGTTTCGGGTCATCAGCGACCTCTACATATGATTTTTTAACTTTTTTTTTTTTTTTTTTTTCTTGGTTGTTGCTAAAAAAATCCGACTACCTAGTGAGACCTTTCTTGCAAATCGCACCCCTTTATCATCATTTCTTCCCTTTTTGTGATTTTTAAAAGTTTTAACGAACTTTTGGCTCACCCGGTACTTTCAAACTCAATTTGTTTAAAACCTGTATAGCAATTTGTTTGAAAACTTTATCGCAATTTGTTTGAAAACTTCATCTCAATTTACTCAATTTTTATTGTTTTTAAAATAATTTTTAAGCGTGAATTTTTTTTTTTTTTTAATACATCTCTGTCGTCCGTAGATGATTGAGAAAGAAAATTCTATTTGCACTTAAATTAATATAAATAGCTCATTATTCGGTTCTAGCTATATTCACAGTTGTATAACAAAATTAAAACATTCATCCATCAATAAATCTATAATAAAGATATAAATAAAGCGCAAATTTAAGGCACGTAATCGAATTTCGCGCTGAAGACAATGGACTGAAATGAACAAAATCAAAAAGGCTGATTGTAATTACCGATTTCTTAGTTTGTTTACTCAAAACGTGGGGGGCAATATGAAAATATCGCTTTTAATAGGTTTTAAAACTTTATTTGAACGCATTATTGCATTTTTCATGTAAATTTATTTTTAGTACTGTTAGACATTCACAAATATACATATTAAATGTAAACAATTTATTAGAGTTATTAATAATAATAAAAAAAAAAAAACAGTTGATCTGTGCGAGGTTTTCTCGCCGCAATCTTTGTGATTATTTGCTGATGCGTTTTTTCGTTGCTTTTTTAATAACAGCAATTTTTTTTAAATCAAACAGCGCGTTTTAACGAAATACAAGTATATTGCGTCAAAAACTTGCAAAACCTTTCGAAAAATACCTCATTCATGGCCGTGTCTGTAGTAAGTGCAGAGAAAATAGGATGTTAACATGAGAAATAATATACGAAGGAGTATCAATAAGTTTTTACCTTCACATAGAAATAATTGAGTGGAACTTATGAAACTGCTACATTGTATTAGCCCTCTTCTACACTGTCACCGTGCACAGTAACACATTTCTGCAAACGGTATTTCAAAGAGAGGGGGGGAGGATGTATTGCAGGAGGCGCGATAGTAGACCCAAAGGAGGGCATTTTTCTAACTTTTACCGACCCCCACATGTGGCATTGTCGGAAAGGCTTGTGACCACTTATTCATGCTATGCACCTTTCGAGCCCCTCCCCCCAATTTGCCCTCTGGGGGCACTTTTCTAAATTTTGCGCTAATTATATCATTAATGCCCCTTGGGGCCAAATTTGGGGGGAGGGGGGAGGGAGGTACATAGCATAAATAATTGGTCACAGGCCTTTCCAACAATTTGTCATATGTGGGGGTCGGCAAAAGTTAGAAAATTGGTCCCCTTAGGGTCTACTATCGCGCCTTCTGGAATACATCCTCCACACTCTCTTTGAAGTATCGTTTGCAGAACTGTGTTACAGTGCACGGTGACTATATAGAAAAGGTCGAATACAATATAGCAATTTCATAAATTTCACTCAATTATTTTGCATGTGAGGGCAAAAATTTATTGATATACACCCTCATATATGATGGTCTCACCTACATTCTGTAACTCGGCAATACCGGGTTTATCGACTTGTATACATAAAATGCAAATCATAATTTCGTCCCGCCTGCTTACAAATTGAGTTCTGCTGAATGGATTTTAATGGGACTCTCATTGTTAGTTAGATAATTTTTCAGAGAAAGTTTTAGTATATAATTTATTGTTCTACGTTTCTTTATTATAGAAGAATGGTGAAAAGTCCTATAATCAGGCGAATCCGATTTTGAAAGGTGATTCTTTTAAAAGAGTTCTATAAGACAGATTTTGATGAGACTTGCATTGTTAGATAGATAATTTATCAGGGAAGTTTAGTATACAAGATATAGTTCTGCGTTGTTTGCTTATTAAATTATGAGGGGGAAATTCTATAACCAGGTGAATACAATTATGAAAGAAAGCCTTAAAAATTTTTCTGAATGGGTTTTGATTGAACTTTCATTGTTAGTTAGTTAATTTCCCAGGGAAAATTTAACTATTACACAACATAACTATTATATAACTTCACGTATTACATAACATATCGTTCTACGTTGCTTAGTTAAAGAATTATGGCGGAAAGTTGTATAATCAGGTGAATACGATTATAAAAGATTAAACTTAAAAAAAATTAATGAACGGACTTTGATGAACTTGTTAAATAATTTTTTAGGGGTGGTTTTAGTATATTGCATATCTTTCTACTGTTCTTTACCAAATCAAATGCATATGACCAATTAAAAGTCATAAGTTTCAAATATATATTTTATTTTATTCAGGGTTCATTTGTTGAAACCGACCAGTGTAACGGGCGAAGCCTGCTAGTTTAATGTTAAGTCTCTTTTTTACTCATTATAATAAATCTATAATCATCTATTTCGCTTAAAGTTAGAATTTTCAAATCACAAATTCATCGTGTGTGCAATTGTGAAATTTTGTTTAACATTTTCGGGAGAGGGGGGGGGGGTGGTAAAGGTGATAAATTATAATTTGTCACTATCAATGCAAATAATACGCAGATTTTTTTAAAAATGTATTTGTCAGCAATAATATTGCAAAAATAAGAAAGACATAACAAAACCGTACAAATTGGCAGCTATTTGATTCTATTAGTGTCATGAAAATTCCGGCTGTAGCCTCTTCTTTCTGCTCAAAGTAATAAATAGTTTTTTTACAATCGAACTTATACCTTTTGAATGGATCATTTTCTTCTAATGGACTGGTGGATTCCATTATTATGAAACAACCATTATAAATGAAGTTTTAGGTGAAAATGAAAGGGCAGTCGTAAAAGGTTAGAACTCTGATTTTCTGGTCAGAATAGAAAAAAATGGCCTTTTTTTTTTTTTTTTTTTTTTTTTTTTTTCCTTTTTGAAAAAAAAATGGCCATTTTTTTGTAGTAAACAAATAGCGGTGTTTTTGTATGGCAAACAAAATTGTCTTTAGCTAGAAAACAGGAATTCTGTTTTTTCAGAATTTAGCGCCGCCCATGATGAAAATATAAAAACTACATAAATATAGATCGTACAAAACATAATTCAGTTTGAAGACATAAAACACGAGCTTTTATTTTACATAAAATAACATCATTCGCATCCGCAGAAGAATTCTTTATTTACGATCCAGTCTTAAACAACATCTACAGAAAAGTATATGCATAGGACGTCACTATCGCAGAATAATACACAAATCCAGCAGAAAGCGGTGTCGTCATTCAAAACTCTCGGTAAAAAAAAGGATCTAATGATTCGTGTGTTTGTAACATTAATATGGCTACATAAAATTAAATATAGTTTATAATAGCTGCATGTTTTATCAGAAATCATAAATTTATATTTTTTCAACATAGCACGTATTTTAATTACAACTTTTTCAGCTGTTATGGGTAAATGGAAACCAAAACATATAATAATCTAGTATTTTATAACTATTTTTCCACTTTTTACAGAAATGGATTATTTCAGTTGCAAAAATTAAAAAAACATGCTGATAAAAACTACAAAAAAATTATTATCTGAAAAATAAATTGAGATGAAATTTTTAAATAAATTGCATTTAATAGTACTTTTCCCCCCTATACGACGGTATAAAAATTGACAATGTGCGATGCTTAGAAGTTAAAAAAAATTAGAGATTAACCGTAAGATAGAGAAATAGGGATTAACCGTATACAATGATACATCTGCTTTGTTTTACGGCTGGTTTCTGTAACGGAACGTTATTTTTTAGAGACAACATTTAAATTGCTGACCGAAATCAATAGCATATTGGGGGCTAATAACCGGAAATGTGTTTTAAATGGAGACGCATTAACCAGACTACACGGTATGTTATAGCAGCATCTCTCAACTGTTTTCTCATCATCATGGTACATTTAAACTGGTACATTTAAACCGTGGTACATTTAAACTTATGGTTAAACTTAGGCTTAACACTAAATTTATGATGATGAGAAAACGTATGGAAGAAATGCAATGTGATGCAAAATGAATGGCACAAAATACGTTTGCAATTCCATTCATTGTGCATTGCCTTGTCTATGTTATTTTAAATTTATTTACTAATACAAACCAAATACTAAATAAGTATCAAAGAAAAAAAAAATCATAACTCGTTTTTAACAAATATAATATTGAAAAAGGGGATTTTTCTGTGTGATACTCCTAAAATTTACAATTGATAGAAAAGACATGTTTTAACATTCGATGTTGAATTATTTCATTACGATATTATGCCATTTCTTATTTCCGTTAACTCTTTCTTCTGTATAGTTTTCTGGCTTACACGCACACGCACGCGCAGTTAAAATAAAATAATTTTTTTCTCCTAATTAGTAGTGCTAGGTGTCATTTACGCGGAATGTCCTCATTATCAGGGCTTTTAAGACACTCCCTGTGAAACCAATGGCCGGGACGCCAAAAGTACCAATTTTTATGATGTATAAATTCTTTTAAATTCCTTTTAGAATGATGCCATTTGTTAGTCTGGATCAAAGCAAATTTTATGCAGTAAACCTGCTTAATCAAAAATCTCTTGAATACAGAATTTTCTTTCGGTCACTAGAGATTTCTGTTTCAAAGATGTTACTCCCTAAGATTATTTGCTCATTTAATACAGTTAAATCTACTTAGACGAAATCTTAAATGAACAGTGAAAATTTACATTTTAGACTGTTTTTGTATTAATTTCGTTTTCATAGTATTTACACTAATTTTATGTTCTGATATAGAAGTCACTGTGACACTTTTTTGTGACAGAGGACTTGAAAAGACTACGTCTAATCCAGAGAAGGGTTCATTACATGGTATCTTGCGTTACATTTATAGAACAATTTACTGCAGTAATTTTAGTAATATAACACCAAAAATTTTTCAAATGTAAAATTCACATGATTTGTTAATTAAATTTATCCTAAAAGCAATTTGAATGAAAACTACTTAAAAAAATGAGAATGAAAATTAAATTTTTTATGGTATCTGACGTTCCTTTTCAGTAATGTCAGTTGCTATAATAAATACAGGGTGTCCACTCTCAACGATGTCGAATGGCTAATTCCTAAACCGTTAGTCATATACATATAGTTCCAATTAAAAAATATTTTAAATGAAGTAAAGAAATATTTTAAAAGCAATTTAGGTCAATAAAAACATTTCTTAAAAAATTATGAAATTTAAATTTTTATACCGTCCTCCGGTCTTATAAGTTGTATTTAGTAAAACTTTCCTGTTACACTGACAAGTAAGACAAAAAAAAAAGTCCCGTTGTTCTACGATTAAAATTAACCGAGTAATAACTGTTTAAAGTTGAAGCATATTTTTTGCTGCAAATTAGGGGTCATTCACAAATTTAGCAGAAACATAATTTCGTCAAATATATTTTAAAAAATATTGAGAGTAAACTTAATATATTTGGAAAATTTTCCAGAGAGAGAAAAACTTAACATTGCAATGTAAATTTGAAACCTTTAATCATTCTGACATATTAATGCAAAATATACAATTTGTAATAAACATATCAGAAGAAAAAAAAAATAGAATTTTTGTTAACTAAAATGATGAAAATTAACAGTTTTATCTTTTCATAACTGATTCTTGTGTATTCTGTACCACTGAATCCGAAACTGACCTTCATTTTTTACCACCACGTAACGATTTTTTGCAAATCGTAAATTTTAAAGAAAAAAAGAAAAAAAATAGCGAAAATTTGATACTATAAAATAGATGTCATTGTTGTGTTTTTAACTTTTGATATCTTTATCTTTATGTATACTTCACCACTGAATCCATAAATGACCTTCATTTTTAACCATCACCTCAGGGTTTTTCGCAAATTGTAAATTTCAAAGTTAAAAAATTCAAAGTTAAAATTGAACCTCCTCTCTCACCTCATCGGTCCCCTCAGCTGATAAGCTGTAAGAATCCCAGTATAAACCAAAAATTGAATAAATTATTGAATTAAATAAAATTAAATAAAATTTAAAAAGTTTACATATGTTTAATAGTATCCGATTTTCGCTATATTTTAACTTTGACATTTACAATTTGAAAAAAAAATTCTAACGTGATGGTTAAAAATGAAGGTCATTTTCAGATTCAGTGATAAAAAGTACATAAAAGTCAATTATCAAAAGTTAAAAAATACAGTCATCTCCTCTGTTTTATAGTATCCCATATCTGTTATTTTTTTAACTTTGACTACGATTTGCAAAAAATCCTGACATGATGGTTAAAAATTAAGGTAATTTTCGGATTCAGTGCTAAAAAATACATAAAAGTTAAAAAGCACAACCATCGCAGTCTTATGTTATCTAAACTAAAACTTTTTCTAAAACTTCTAAAACTTCTATTCGAATTTTTTTTTATTATCCTGTAAAATAAGTACAAATGGTAACCATCGAAAATCATAATACTTAGATTGTCATCGGATTTACGCCAGCATGTAAAATTTAATCTCGATCGGATATTTGAAAGTGAGTTAAAGTTCGAGTACAAATTTTGAATTGAAAAAACATACATACGATCGTTGAAATTAAATAAAAACTTATAACAATAGCATAATTTTTGTTAAAAGAAATCATGAAAAGAAACAGTCTCAAATCCTTACAAAATAAAACATATGTTAAAATACAATTATTTTAGCCAATCTAAAACTTAATAAAAGTTAACTCATATCAGTTGCAATACTTGTACAATTTTATTCAAAGCGCAGATACATATGAAATAAGTTCTTCGAATACTTTAAGCACTTGCTATATGATCCCTCAAAACTTGGCCGAACTCATTTGTATTCAGAGTAGAAAAGTGGCATAAGTCATGTATTTTTAAAGTTTGATAACTCGGTCAATTTGAGTGTTATATGAACGGGACTTTTTTTGTCTTACTTGTCAGCGTTATAGGAAAAGTTTACTAAATATAAGCTATAGAAGCGGGGGACCGCATAAAAATTTTAATTTCCTATTTTTTAAGAATTGTTTTTATTGACCCAAATCGCTTTTGAAATATTTCTTTATTTCTTTTAAAACATTTTTGTAATTGGAAATGTATGTCTATGACTAATGATTTAGGAATTAGCCATCGGGCACCATTGAGAGAGGACACCCTGTATAACTGCCAGATTTCAAAAAGTAACACAACAATTATATAATTTTCGTCTAAATTGCGGTTTGAATAGGTTTAATTAACAAATCATGTAAAATTTACATTTTGAATATTTTTTTGTGTTATATTTCTAAAATTACTGAACTAAATTGTTCTAAATGTAACGTAAGATACTATGGAATGACCCGAAGACGTTGTTGCGAGGATGTATTCAAAATTTATATAATATAGTTTTAAATTTTGTAAAATTTATTCAAAAAGATTTTTACCTAGATTACACCGTTTTATAAATTGAAGCAGTTCACTTTATTTTACTGTAACCCCTTTTCTTTCAGGGGGACTGGGAATAGTTTTCCTTGAAAGTATTAAATTACTAAAGAATTATCTAAAGATATGATACTTTTTCATAATCTAATCGCAAAATATTTTTGAAGAGTACTATGAAAACAGTGAAGTAAACTTCAGGAAAAGGTAACTATACTAAACCTACTTTCAAAGTAAAACCTAAGGTTATGAAGGACATATGTTAAAATCAGCCTACGTTCGAAGCCCTTTTTTTGAAAAAAATTGGAAAGGAACATTCTATTCACATTTTTTGATTTGGTTTTAATAAAAATTAATAATTTACATTTAAAATTATGTATATATATATATATATATATATATATATATATATACATAATTTACATTTAAAATTATGTATATATATATATATATATATATATATATATGTTACCGGCCAAACCCGATTTTAGGCCAAACTAGCTTATCCTAACGCGCATAGGATAAACTAGATTTCCTAGGCCAAACTAGTTTATCCTAACGGCCATAGGATAAACTAGCTTTTCCTAGGCCAAACTAGTTTATCCTAACGCCCATAGGATAAACTAGTTTTTCCTAGGCCAAACTAGTTTGGCCTAACGTACATAGGATAAACTAGTTTAGCCTGCTATTCATTGGTCCGAACTAGTTTATCCTAGGCCGATCTAGTTTATTCTAGGCCAATTCAATTTGACGTGCATTTATTGATCCCAAAGATCGGTTCGGCGCCAACCTCCTAGTTTATCCTAGGCCAATTCAATTTGACGTGCTTTAATTGATGCCAACCAGTGTTGAGTACGCTCACAAAAAAAAAAAAAAAAAAAAAAAGAAAGAAAGAAAGAAAACGAAGTAACTCAAAATCTAATTCAGTTTCTCAAAAATGAATTAAGTTCACGCTCAAATTCAAAAATTTTCAAACGAATCCGCTGAACTCAAACACATCTATGGAAGTGAGCGAAGTTCACTAAAAACTAGTTTTTTTATTTTTTAAATATAATATAAGTTTAGCGTCCAAATTTACAAAATGTTGTGAGCTAGTCTTTTGGCTATTCGATGTAAGGGTCTTTACGGGCCCGCTCAAATTTCCTTCCCGACACTAGGCCCGGGTTTGTTTGGGGATTACTTTTTTCAAGAGGTTCGGACCGAGAAGGACTGGCGCTCAATTTTTTTCCGGCTTAAGTCGGGACTGGACTGCATTCTTCTTGAGGTCTACACAGGCAGAAATTTCCAGTCTAATTTCCAATTCAGCTCATATGAAAATCATTTGGACCGGCAGGATCTCTGGTCTGTTCAGTAAAAATATCAGTAACACTTAGGCAGACCCAATTTTTTTTTTTTTTTTTTTTTAATGCACGTACTTTTAAATCGCTATTATTCCACAATTAAAAATTATATACTTATTAGCCCCGATATGCTATTTCTTTCGTCCAGCAATAAAGTTTCGCCTCTAAAAAACAACGTTCCGTTGTATAAGTCAGCCGCAAAAAAGCAGATGTATCAATGTACGGCCAAAAACTCTTCTGCAATTTTTTTTAACTTTTAAGCATCGCATATTTTCAATTTTTATACCGTCGTGTTAGGAAAAAAGTACTTTTAACTGCAATATGTTTGAAAACTTCATCTCAATTTTTTTTTGAGATATTAATTTTTTTGTAGTTTTTAGCGACATTTGTTTAATGTTCGCAACTCAAGTACTCCATTTCTGTAGAAAGTAAAAGATAAATAATTGGAAAATAGTAATTATATTTTTTGTCGCCATTTTTCTATAACAACCGAAAGAAAATGTAATTAATGTACGTGCTATTTTGAAAAATTATAAATGAATGATTTCTGATAAAACATGGAGCTGCTATAAAGTATATTTAATTTTAAGTATCTATATTAATATTACAAACAAATGAAGGCATGTGAATCATTGGATAGCAGATTTTTTTTTTGTCAAGTTCCTTGAATGACGACATCTCTTTTTTTGGATTTATGTAATATTCAGCGATAGTGACGTCCTATGAATAATTTACTGTAGATGCTGTTTAAGACTGGATCGTAAATGAGGAAATATTCAGTGGATGCGAATGACGTCATTTTATATAAAATAAAAGCGTGTGTTTTAAGTCTTAAAACTAAAATAAGTTTTGTACTATCTATGTTTATATACATTTTTTTCATCGGGGGCGACACTAAATTCTGAAAAAGCAGAATTCCTGTTTTCTAGTTATTTTTATTAATTTTTTTAAGATGAGTAGATGCATTTTTAGGTAATACAATTAAAGTACGGTAAAACCTGAGAAAAATAACCTGCCTATGACTGAATCCCATGTTTAACAAAAAAAAAAAAAAAAAAAAAAAAAAAAAATGTTGATTTATGTAAAATGAGGATATTAGTACTTGTAAAAAGAATTTAATGCATTTACAACAGAGATGAACCTTTTAATAAGGGAACCTGCCTATAACGGATTTTTCTTCTTTTCTATGCAATTCCGTCTGGGAAGATTTTATTGTATAAAATTTTTAAATCTCCAAGCCATAGAATGTGGATTACCGATATTAATGATTCTATTGTAAACTATATTGATTTTTTAACGAATCTCTGTTTGTATGTTAATATCTGAATAATTATTAATACCATTAATTTTTTACACGGCTTGGAAACTTGAAAATCTTAAAAATTTGATGTAGAAAAACTTTCTAAGATGGGATCACATAGGAGAGAAAAAAACTTTGTTATAGTTAAGTTCCTTTTTTAGCAGGTCAGTCGTCTCTAGCAAATGTATTAGGATTTTTTTCAAACGGATTTGCACCGATTAAAAAAAAATTCCGTTTAAAATGAGATTTCGTCATACACAGACTCTTTAACAGGTTTTACAGTTTTGTATCCCCATCCGTATAAATGTATATGTACTATTCTTTAAAGAGAATTTTAATTGTTGTATAATGGTATCTTAAAAATATGTGTTTTAGGCCAAACTGGGACCGGGACTTCGCCCGATTTTTGAAAATTCCAAATTTCTGAAGGAATATCAAATGTACTTCTGATATTCTTAATGGTGCATTTATTCATAATTAATTCAAAGCCAAGTGATATTTATGTGAGAAAAGAAAATCAATGTTTTTTTAAATATTAATTTCTTTTCTCTCATAAATATCACTTGGCTTTGAATTATTTATGAATAAATGCACCATTAAGAATATCAGAAGTGCATTTGATATTCTTTTAATAATCTGGAATTTTCAAAAAGACACGGTCCCGACGATGCCGGATTTTTGAAGTTATACGGTACATGATCCATCCTCTAAATTCTTCCTCTCCTAAATTTTATGATAAACTCTCATCCAATTCTTCGGCCTTCCTGCACACAATTTGTCAAATGTAACATATTTTGTAACTAACGGCGGCGGTGAAATGGGGAAGATAGGGGACAGTATCCCACACCCCATCGAATAAAATATATTATACAGCGGTGACGGCAATACTACTTTGTACAAGATTGGCGCCGGACCGGTAGTTGGGATCAATAAAAGCACGTTAAATTGCGTTGCCCTAGGATAAACTAGATTGGCCTAGGATAAACTAGAAGGTTGGCGCCGGAGCGGTCTTTGGGATCAATAACATCATGCCAAATTGTATTGGCCTATGATAAACTAGATCGGCCTAGGATAAACTAGTTCGGACGAATGAATAGCAGGCTAAACTAGTTTATCGTATGTACGTTAGGCCAAACTAGTGTGGCTTAGGAAAAACTAGTTTATCCTATGGGCGTTAGGATAAACTAGTTTGGCCTAGGAAAAACTAGTTTATCCTATGCGCGTTAGGATAAACTAGTTTGGCCTAGGCCAATCTAGTTTGGCTTAAAATCGGGTTTGGCCGGTAACATATATATATATATATCTTAAAACTTTATTAATAATTACTTAATTTAATAATTGTTGTTCGAAATTTAAAATGTATAATTCTTGTATCATGTCTTAATTTATCTATATCTATACTCTATACTAATATTATAAAGAGGTAAAAATTCTTTATTTGAAGGAGGTAAGCTCTGGAACTACCGAACCGATTCCAAAAGTAATGGTATCAAAATGATGGTGTTAGTCCAACTTAGAACACAGGTTATATCTTATGTCCGTGCTATTGGCCAAAAGGGGGTGCAGGAGCAAAAAACGTTCTAAAAATGCGATTTTTGGGTTACTGAAGGGCCTAGAAACATGACATTTAGAATGGTAGTTACTTATAAGATACTAATGAACTTTAAGGACATTTCTTAAAAAAATCGAAATTAAAAAGGGTTGAAAAGGCGCAAAAAGCGTTCTAAAAAACGTTCTAAATGGCGATTTTTACGCAATTTCAGAAAGTACCAAACCGATTCAAAAAATAATGGTGTCAAAATGATGGTGACAACCCTTGCTCCAACATAGGCTACATTTTATGTCGGTGCCACTACCCCTAAATGGGGTGCAGGAGCAAAAAAACGTTCGAAATTGCGATTTTTGTGTAACTGAAGGGCCGTGAAACATGAAATTTGGAATAGTAATTATTTATAAGATACTAATGATCTCTAAGGACATTTCTTAAAAACATCGAAATTAAAAAGGGGTGAAAATGCGCGGAAAGCGTTCTAAAAAAACGTTCTAAATGTCGATTTTTACGCAATTTCAGGAAGTACCAAACCGATTTAAAAAATAATGGTGTCAAAATGATGGTGACAACCCTTGCTTCAACATGGGCTACATTTTATGTCGGTGTCACTACCCCTAAAAGGGGTGCAGGAGCAAAAAAACGTTCGAAATTACGATTTTTTTGTTACCGAAAGGCTCAGATACATGGAATTTGGAATAGTAGTTACTTATCAAATATAAATGATCTCTCAGAACATTTCTTAAAAAATTCGGAATTTAAAAGGGGTGAAAATGTGCAAAAAGTGTTCTAAAAAACGTTCTAAATGGCGATTTCTACGCAATCTCAGAAAGTACCCAACCTATTTCAAAAGTAATGGTTGAAAATTGATGATGGCAGCCCTTGCTCCAATATAGGAACTATTTCATGCCGACATCACTACCACCTTGCTGCTGCATTTTAAAAAACGTTCTAAATTGTGATTTTTGTGATACTGAAGGGGCTAGCAACTACAAATTTGGTATGGTAATTATGATATGTAAATACTCTCTGAGAAAAGTTCCTTAAAATTTTGAAATTTAAAAGGGGTGAAAACGAACGAAAAGCGTTCTAAAAACGTTCTAAATAGCGATTTCTACGCAATCTCAGGAAATATAAAACGGTTTCAGAAGTAATGGTTTCAAACTGATGGTGACCTTCCATCATAGGGGGTCACCATCATTTTACGTTATTGTCTCTATCAGATGGGGGTTACAGGAGCAAAAAATGTTCTAAATTGCGTTTTTTCGTGTTACTGAGGGGGTTTTAACATTTTGAATTTGGGATGGTAACTATTTCAAAGATGTAAATGCTTTCTAAGAATTGTCGTAAGAAAATTCCAAATTTAAAAGGATGAAGTGAGCGAAAAGCGTTCTATAAACGTTCTAAATTACGGTTTTTATGCAATCGTATGAAATACGAAACCGATTTCAAACATAATGGTTGCAAATTGATGGTGATAGAACCTGCTCAAACATAAGCTATATTTTATGTCGAGGGTTGCAGGAGCAAAAAAAACTTTCTAAATTGCGATTTCTGCGGTACTGAAGAGGCTAGAAACTTTAAATATAGTACGATAGTTACTTATAAAATATAAATGTCCGCTTAGAATAGTCGAAAATAAATTCGAAATTAAAAAGGGGTGAAGCGAAGGAGTGAAGCGAAGTTATTGGTTCGAATCAAGAGTGATAGTCCCTGATCCTATATGGGCTATATTTTATGCCGATGTCACTACCACCTGGTTGGCAGGAACAACAAGAAAGCCTTTAAAACATCTAAATTCCGTTTTCTGTAGAATATTAGGAAACACCAACCGATTTCTAGGTTAATGTTGGCAAATTAATGGTGACAGTCTCTATTTCAATGTTTTTCGAGACATTCTATTTCAACTCTATTTCGACATTTTATGTAGGTGCCACTAACACCAGAGAGATGGTAGACTGTTAGATAAGAAGCTTGGAATTTGACATGATGGTTAATTTTAAGATGTAAATGTGTTAAGATGATTTCTAAAAAAATCAAAACTTCAAATGAATACTGAAATGAGCGTTTGAAATGAGCATAAAAGTCTCAAAATACTTTCAAAATTATCATTTATTTGGAATTAGTTTTAGTTCTTCTTATTAATTAAAATTTCATTTCTGCCTATTACACTTTTATAATGAAGTTTAGTCAAACTGTCGCTTAATTTGTAATTTTTGATTTATTTCAAAAGTGTTCATCTAATAAAAAATAGTCATGCAAATATCACTTGCCATATTTCAACTATTACGCGAGCAAAGCTGCGGGGTTTGCTAGTAATTTATATTTATAATAGATGATAATTTTTAATATTCTATAATGGTTACATATATATATATATATATATATTTACAAAAATGTTAAATAAATATGAAAATTCGAAAAAAAATTTCAAAAACTTGGAAACTGTTGCAGGAAAAGAAAAATAAACTTCCTAGAAAAAAATTACTATTAAAGTAAATGATAAGCTTTTAACTAGTGCACCTACTACAAATTAAATGATATTTTAGTAAATAAAAATTTCAATATATACTAGACAACAAACAAGCTCACAAACTTTTATGGAAGAATGATAATAATATTTCTAGTTATCATTTTTGAGTTTTTTGTGTAAAAATCAATTTCGAAAAAAATGCATTTAAACGTTAAATTTGTATACAATATTTCTATAAATAATGAATTGACTTCTGTTCTAAACATGGTAGGAACAAAAATAAAGTTGTACTTTCAAATGAAATTATAAAAACTAAATCAATAATTTTCGCAAAAGTGCTTATTTCAACGTAGGCAGATGCCTTAATTTGTAAAATCATTTTAGAAATTGACTGAAAATTTTTGCGGATGATTCTATCACGGCGCAAAACTGTACCATGACACAAAGGTTATGAAGCGAAAATTCTTTTTTTTATGCCTATTGAAATTAACAATTGAAAAAAAAAATAGTTTCTATGCAGATTTACTAAAAGATTAGAATATGCTTCCATTTTTAATTACATATTTAAAAACTTTGTAAATCTCAAAATTGTATTTATATCAGTCAAATCAATTACAGATAGTGTTGGTCCAAAATTTTCAATAAAATCGAAATTTTTATGCAATATTTTATAAATATACGCTAGAAATTGTATTTTGAAGATGTTATAAATATAAATTAATGAAATAGTTTTACTTAAAGGTATTTTGTACAATTGCTTTAATTATGCCGATGAATTTAACTCCATAAGAACGAAATTCGTTCAAACAATTTTTAACGTCAAAATCTTTTAAAACGCAATTTTATTTCTTCTTTTAATTGATAACATAAGACAAAAAGACTTTTATTGTTCAAATGCCTATTAATTTATGCAAATTATACAAATTTCTATTTTCTAAGACATTTAATAGAATTTTAAGAGTCTATATTAGATCTGAGAAACTGGTGCTAATATGGGAATATAATGAATCTAACATTCACGATTATGTTATATATTAGATTGAAGTATTCCTTGTTCTGAAATTTAGTGTAAAGGTGAATATTTAAGGTATGTTAGACTAAAATATTCCTTATTTTATATAATTAATATCTACCTAATAGTCTTTGTTATTCGATTTTCGCAATTGCGCATTTTACTGATTTCAAAAGTGCGTTTTACAAAAAAGAAACTTCATCTCTGATATTCAAACATCAAAAATAGGCCGACTAAGGTTTCTTTATTTACTTAAGTCTACACAGAACTTTTCGGGATTCACACAGATTAATTTATGATTTTTAAAAAAAGTAAATTCTTCTATAAAATTATCTGAGAAATTTCAAGAAAAGTAAAAAACTCCATCTATTATACAGATAAATCTATTTTATAGCTGTCTTTGATCGGTGGAGCAATACGTGTGCGCAAAAAACTAAATTAAAATAAAATAAATGGGTTTAGATGATAAAATGTATGAAATGTGAATAAAACTCTAATTGTTTATACATGTTTTAATAGGTAATTTCTTTATCAGGAATTTAGGTGCTCTAAAATACGTATTAGAACAACCAGGCATAACTGTTAAATTAAGTCACATTGAATCGTGCATTTTCAACTATAATATTACATATCATATCATATATTAGTACAATGTTAGACAAACTTTTGTTTACACTCACTACATCTCAACATGTCCATTGTAGGTTACTTTCATTTCGTCAAAGCAGTGTACCGTTTCTACAATACTCGCTATAAACAATTTATCAACATTGACTATATGGGTAAATGCACCAGTTTTTGGACGTAGATTTACAAAATCGGAAAAAAAGATTTCAGCCAGAAATCATCGATTTTCAAATACTTTCCAACATAGTTGAAAAGTGTTTATGACTTCAATTTGTCTGTCTTCCATCTGCCATCTGCCTATATTCCAACTCCCTTAAGTATACTCGGATTGTCATATAATTTATAAATGTTATTTAATTTTACTATGAAAAGTTCTCTATTGAAATTAGCGTGTGTAGCATGTGTAGTTCGTTTACAGGGAAACTCAGAAGAATCCGATACCTTATGGTCAATTGGCAAAACTCGTTTTCGTCGTACTTTAATGATATTACATCATTTAAAATTTAATGAAATTGATATACATTTACGAAATGCTCTAAAATATGCTTTCTGTAGAATATAATGTGTAAAAGATTTATTATTCATTTACAGGGTCTCTCAAAAAAATCGGTCTACGCAAAAATAATTGTTTTTGTGGCATTTTAATAATGTTAGCCTATTTCGAACATAATGAAATATAGGTACTTTATAAAGGTGCGCTATGAGATGCTGATGAGAACTATGATGTGCATAGCATTTACCATTCAATTCCAGGGAGATCCAAAAGATTTCTGTAAATGTATTGCCTGTTAACGATAACAGCTGAAGATGCGTTTTCCCGTTTAAGTAAATTTTTGCATACTACGTAGTGTGTATAAATTCTATAGATTGATTATACACAGAATAATTCAAAAGCATAACTCTGCATGGGATTAAATATATTAAAGGTGCTTTTAGCTTGAGTAATGTATTTTCCAGCTGAACTGTACGCAAAGAACCAAGTGATATTTTTGGAATATAAATCAATTCATATACAGGGCTACACAAAAAGCTGGATATACTGCTGATAATTTCGTGAATTTTGTTTCCAGTTGTTGTACGTTTTTTTCTTGATTTAAGTTTAGTCTAAATCGAGGAATGTATAGGAATCAATAGATAATATTCGAGCTGTGCAAAAATATTCGAGTGCATTTCCGTCTATTGTGGAATATTGTGGAAGGTAAGATCGGAATGTGTTGCCAAATTTTGGTACACTATGTTGTGAGTGCAAATACAGATCTTTAAATCAGATACAGAGATGCACAAAATAATCCCAGTAACTTTCCGGCTATGAACGGTAATTTTCTGAAATTTAGTTTCACCTTTATAAACTCTGAAGCTCTGTTGCAGTATTCTGGAAGTGATGGAAAGTATTTCGTTATCTACGCTTGAAGCATGATTTTTTTTTCTTGTTAATGTAGAAACATTAAGATTCTAAACATGTAAGAGAAATCATATGATACATTACATTGAAACATTTTAATGACTTATTCTTTGTAATAATAAATATAGAGTTGTTTAGGAAGAAAACTATAGATATTCACTCCTGGCATATGGAATTCCGGAAATGTTCAACGATTTATGCTAGTTGCAAGAAAATGCACATTGAATGCTTTAACCCTTTATCTGCTTACGGTACTTATAAGTACCGTAAACTCTGCATGGGATTAAATATAAGTAAGCATAACTCTGCATGGGATTAAATATATTAAAGGTGCTTTTAGCTTGAGTAATGTATTTTCCAGCTGAACTGTACGCAAAGAACCAAGTGATATTTTTGGAATATAAATCAATTCATATACAGGGCTACACAAAAAGCTGGATATACTGCTGATAATTTCGTGAATTTTGTTTCCAGTTGTTGTACGTTTTTTTCTTGATTTAAGTTTAGTCTAAATCGAGGAATGTATAGGAATCAATGGATAATATTCGAGCTGTGCAAAAATATTCGAGTGCATTTCCGTCTATTGTGGAATATTGTGGAAGGTAAGATCGGAATGTGTTGCCAAATTTTGGTACACTATGTTGTGAGTGCAAATACAGATCTTTAAATCAGATACAGAGATGCACAAAATAATCCCAGTAACTTTCCGGCTATGAACGGTAATTTTCTGAAATTTAGTTTCACCTTTATAAACTCTGAAGCTCCGTTGCAGTATTCTGGAAGTGTTGGAAAGTATTTCGTTATCTATGCTTGAAGCATGATTTTTTTTTCTTGTTAATGTAGAAACATTAAGATTCTAAACATGTAAGAGAAATCATATGATACATTACATTGAAACATTTTAATGACTTATTCTTTGTAATAATAAATATAGAGTTGTTTAGGAAGAAAACTATAGATATTCACTCCTGGCATATGGAATTCCGGAAATGTTCAACGATTTATGCTAGTTGCAAGAAAATGCACCTTGAATGCTTTAACCCTTTATCTGCTTACGGTACTTATAAGTACCGTAAACTCTGCATGGGATTAAATATAAGTAAGCATAACTCTGCATGGGATTAAATATATTAAAGGTGCTTTTAGCTTGAGTAATGTATTTTCCAGCTGAACTGTACGCAAAGAACCAAGTGATATTTTTGGAATATAAATCAATTCATATACAGGGCTACACAAAAAGCTGGATATACTGCTGATAATTTCGTGAATTTTGTTTCCAGTTGTTGTACGTTTTTTTCTTGATTTAAGTTTAGTCTAAATTGAGGAATGTATAGGAATCAATGGATAATATTCGAGCTGTGCAAAAATATTCGAGTGCATTTCCGTCTATTGTGGAATATTGTGGAAGGTAAGATCGGAATATGTTGCCAAATTTTGGTACACTATGTTGTGAGTGCAAATACAGATCTTTAAATCAGATACAGAGATGCACAAAATAATCCCAGTAACTTTCCGGCTATGAACGGTAATTTTCTGAAATTTAGTTTCACCTTTATAAACTCTGAAGCTCCGTTGCAGTATTCTGGAAGTGTTGGAAAGTATTTCGTTATCTATGCTTGAAGCATGATTTTTTTTTCTTGTTAATGTAGAAACATTAAGATTCTAAACATGTAAGAGAAATCATATGATACATTACATTGAAACATTTTAATGACTTATTCTTTGTAATAATAAATATAGAGTTGTTTAGGAAGAAAACTATAGATATTCACTCCTGGCATATGGAATTCCGGAAATGTTCAACGATTTATGCTAGTTGCAAGAAAATGCACCTTGAATGCTTTAACCCTTTATCTGCTTACGGTACTTATAAGTACCATTAAAATAACTTATTATAAAATTCATTTAATGCATCGATTAGATGTAATTCAGTTTAGAATGAGTTATAGATACATAACTTTATCTTGTTCCAAAAGCATTATTGGTTACACAAAGCAAATATATTTTTAAAAGGATGATTTCTTTTGCCTTTGAATCTTTTCAGCTTTCTTGGCGTTGGGGGGGGGGGGGGGATTTTTCAATTCGGATATATTTCTATATTTCTATTGTAAGAACATTATATTTGTACATTTCTAATACTAAAAAACACTAAGAAAAATATTTAAAATAAAAGAGTTGAGTAGCGTTATAAATATTGCACAAAATTCCTATAAATTCAAATTTAATTAATCTTTCTACAGAGTGGCTACTAAATACTGTTACAAATATTCAGTCATTTTATTGTACAAATATAAAATATAAAATGATAAATAAACTAATATGATGATCATCAGACATGAAAGTTTACCGAGAAATAATTTTACTCGAATTGACCTCCATCTTAATCGATTACCAAAGATAATCTCTTATGCCATTGCCCGACTGTGGCACGAATCATTTTAAGAGGTAAACGGTACCATTCACGCAATATGGAAGCTTTGAGAGAGTCCAAACTTATGTGTTGTTTGCTATTTATTTTAGCCTCTAAAATCCCCAGATGCAATAATCTAAAGGATTTAGATCCGGTGAAGAAGGTGGCCAAACTTCTTGCATGATAAAGTTCGGCCAATTGACATTGAGTCAAACCTGTGTTGATTTAGCTCGCTGCGAAGGTGCAGAATATTGATGAAATATCAAATTCTTTTTGGGATACAACCTGCCAGCATGTGACAATAATTGTGTAGCCAATATGTCCTGTTTGTAATATTCCGCATTGATTTTTATCCCTTCATCGATGAATTTCAAAGGTAATTTTCCATTGTTTGACACTGCAGCCCAAACCATAACATAATTCTTGTTCTGAAAGTGTTTAACAGTTCGAAGGTTGCTGAATATACGACATCATTTTTGGCATTATAACACTGTTCAGTGCAAAATAGCGTCTCATTAGAAAATATTATTCTGTCAACACTTTTCTTACCGTGCTGCTTCAGCAATTTCTTGTATCTTTGTAATCTTTTTATTCTTCAAACCTTCAACTTTTCTTTTGCGATAAGGGTGAAAACCCAGGTCTTCATTTATAATAACTTGCATAGTTCTGCGACTCGCGTTCCCTTCTGCAACCATTTTATTTGCAGAACGTTGTGGATTTCATCGTATCTTTTCCCGGATTCTTTTGATGCGCGCTGTTGTGCGGACTGAGCGTAGACGACCGGACATAGGTCGATTTTACAGCTATTAGTATCCAATAACCGATTTATAGTTCTATATATAAAAGCTCTATTAAAACCAAAGGCATTTTAATTGCTTGAAGATTTTACCTGCAAAAAATTCTCGATCAAAGAACTGTTTAATCATCATTCTTTTGGCTTCCATCTTTAAAATAATTTTTAAAATTTGCTTTATACAAAAATTGTCTGCACTAATAGAACACTGTCAAACGCTGAAATACAGAAATAAATTGTTTTACCAAACAATTAAAATTAGTTCTTATTTTTTGGAGTGTAACAGTATTTAGTAGCCACCCTGTAAATCCTTCAATCCTTCTAAAATCCTTCTAAAATTTATTAAATGATTATGAAAATCTTCTAATGTCGTTTAAACAATTCACGAAAAATGCTTTACATGATAAAATTTTCGAGAATTCATAATTCAGTACAGAAAGGGATAAACAATTTGTTGTAGAGATCGGTAATACTGATATTTTCTGTTAAAAGAACTATAACAATTGCGAAGTCACGTGTAAAACAGCTGACGTAAATGTATTTTTTTTTCTTAGGAATTACTGAAGGCATTTCAGTACTTTTTTTATATAAATAGTTTCGGCAGTCACAAAACATAACTTAATCGTTCTGAAAAATAAATAAATAAATAAATAAAAAGTATAATAGTTAATTTCGTAAACAACAACAATAAAACAATAGGTTTTAAAAAAATAACCATAGCTTTTTTTTTTTTTTTTTTGCAGACCGATCAATTTATATTTTAGCTACAGACAAAACTATTAAAAACTGTGGAATTGCTTCAGTATTTCTCGAGAAAAAAAAATACATAAATGTTAGTCTTTTTTTTGTATTTTGTTTTACTTATCTATTTAATTTTTAATTTTTATTTATTTCAAAATGAACAATTTGTATTTTAGCTACGGCAAAAACTATTTAAAAAGTATTGCAATAGCTGCAATAGTTCCTAAGAAAAGGGTACATCAATTTCAAATGTATATTTCGAAGTGTTCTCGAACCCTTAACATATACTATATATAATGAGTTCCAGTAATATAATAGCTTTGCAATTTATTATCGGTTGTTTCTAAATATATTGCAGTAGAACTGTTAGTAGTAACCCGTTAACAGGTTATCTGAATTAACATTGTAGAATGCATAACAGAATTAACACATTGTGGACTAGAAATTTTATTGCTAGCTTAAGCTTGAATCTTCTATCTCAGGGGATTCCCAAATTTTTAGACTGTTGCGGCGTACCACTAAATTGAAATTTATACTTTTGTCTTATCACCAGGCAATATCAACAGATTCTTAGTCATGACAAAGTAACTTAAATGAAAAAGGAATTTCTGAAAAAAAAGCTGTTGTTAAATTTTCAGGAAAGCAGTCACTGAAACCTGCTATATCGTATTCACACTTTATTTATATTACTCATCAGATCAAAATGTAGTTTTACTATTTCGTTCTCCGCAATAAAACAGTACAAGAGTAAACGTGACTTAATAGCTTCGCTATTTCAGTTCACAGCGAAGAAAAGTTATTTATGGAAGATTTCATTTTGTGATGGACTGACAAAAAGGTGCTTTGATATAATAAAAGCTATTATTTGACTTCACTGCATTGAAAATAGAAAACTTGCGTACCAGTATCAAAAGCCTCCCGTACCAGAACTGGCATCTTATAGTTTTGAAAACCCTGTTTTATATAAAATAATTAAAATATTGATTTTGTTATAAATGACATTAATAATTAGTTGAAACAATTAATTATTCTCATGAATTTTTCATTCACTATTCATGATCGTAAATGTTCCATTTATTTAAAAACTCGAGGTCGTCCAAACTCTTTTTAGGTGCGTTCGTAATTATATAAATACGTAGCACCTATAGTCGTCGTCAGGTCCGTCCGTCCGTCTGTCTGTTCGCACGTAACAGCACAAAAACTATCCAACCGAATGGTTTGAAATTAAAGATACGTAATTGTTGCACAATTTTATCGAGTCGTTTCCAATTATAGGAAAATCAGATGCCTAGTTTAATTACAGGGACAGTCAAAAGTATTCCTATACATTACAGTCAATGAGAAAAATAGTTTCAAGTGCATTTTAATGATGTTACAACCTTCCGAACATAATGAAATTAAATATGCATTTATGAAGTGCACTGAAATATACATTGTGTAGAATATGCGTTGCAAAGAATACTTATTATAAATTTATAGGGCCACACAAAAGTATTCAGTTTCATAATGGTATAGGGGGAAACACTGTTTGCAGCATATATTAATTAAGCTTAACCTATTTCACATATAATGAAATTGATATACGTTGCTGAGGTTCACTAAAAGTTACTTCCTGTATATTAGAAAGTGAATAGTATTTACTGGGGCACACAAAAGATTTCACATACTATACTGTATTCGAAGTACAGTATATTAGCGATGATTGCTGTAAATGCATTTTTAGTTGTGATATGAGTTTTTAAGTTTAACTTTTTTTTTTTTTTAATTACGTTGTGTGTACAAATGTTGTAGATCATATACGGGACTACACAAAATAATTCGTAAGGGTTACTGCGTATGAATGAAAATAACTTAAAGGTGGTTTTAAAATGAGTTATGCATTTTTACGCTGAACTATAGTGAGTATACTAAGATATGTTTGCAGAATACAGTTAAACTGATATACAGGGCCACGCAAAGAATTGGATAGATGGCTGTCTATGGATGATAATCTCTGGAAGTGAGATTTCAGTAGTTTTAACTGTTTTAGTCTTAATTACATTTTACCTAAATAGTGACGTGCATATAAAGGTAGTAGGTTAAATGCAAGGGCTTCTCAGAAGTATTCAATTATGCTTCCGTCTATTGGTATAAATTGCTAAAAGTGTAATTTCAACCTATTATGTGTTTTTTACACTTTCCAACGTAGTTGAAAAGTGTTTATGAATTCGATTTGTCTGTGAGTCTGTCTGTCCGAACTCTAACTTGCGTTGTATAGTTGGATTGCTCTGTAATTGATAAATGTTATTCAGATTTACTATGGCATGTTCGGTATTGAAAATAAAGTATATAGCGTGCATAGTTTATTTACAGAGACACTCAAAAGTATTCCATTACATTATGGTCTATGGACAAATGTCATAATTATATAAACACGTAGCTTCTATAGTCATCGTCTGGACCTTCCATCTGTCTGTGGCTTCTATAGTCGTCGTCTGACCCTTCCATCTGTCTGTGATCCTATGAAAGGTAATAATGATTCTAGGTGGCCATGATGATTGTTCTATTAAAGCCTTTCATACGTAATTAATTCAGTGATATTCCATGTAGGGTAATGATTATAAGTTGCCATGGTGATTATGTCGTATTTAAGATGGAGTCATATTATTTTCGTATTAATTTAACATGTATAATCGTAACAAATTTTGTATTCATGCACTTTTTGTATGAGAGCTACAAACACACCTTATTTTCCACATTTGACACAGTACAATTTCCGACTTGTTTATTATTAATGCCTCTACATTTGGATACGGATCTGTCCCAGAAAGCTGCCAGAGAAGATTTTTTCCTTAGCTTGCATCGCCCAAAATGATTTGGCCCAATAAAAAGAAACACCCCCTTTTTAAGTTTAATGATGTGAATATATTTAAAATAGTATCTTTCATATTTAGTTTGGATTATTGTTATTTTTCTGATTATTATTTTCTTTTAAATCATGGGGGAAAATTAGAAAGCTAGTAATTTATGGTCGAAATTTTTACGGAATATATCAATAAAATTTTCGGAAAAGAAAATTATACCGATAAGATTTTGCAGGCAATTATCAAATTTTAAGAGCAATATAATTTTTGGTAAACGTATTGGAAGAGTCATCTAACGATTAACTGTTTAAGATAATTATTAATGTCATTATCCCAAAATCAATATATTAATTATTTTAGGCAAAAGATTCAAGCTACTGAATTGCCTAAAATACAAATTAGCAAAAATATCACAGCTGTAGTTATATTGTTTTATGTAAAACATGCTTTCCTTTGCGCACTCTGTCATCAGTTATTCAAAATTGCTTTAAGAAGACAAGATCGTGGACAGAAATGTCAATAAGTGAAACTCGCAGGCACCGACCTCTGAGTAGTTTATGGCTTAGAAGTCTCAATTTTTACTTTTGTGCGTATAAAAAAATTCCAAGGCAGCAAATCCAGGATCAGATAGTCTTCTATGCATATGCTGTTTAAACAATTATATGTCATATATGTAATAATAAATAATTTTTCGTCCATTTATCTTAGTTAAACCATTCCAAATTCTTATAATATCTACCTTTTTTACCTGCCTTTAATAATATCTTAATTACCCTTTTTATTTTATGCCTTTAATTCAGTGTATTCTTTTATTTATTATTCTAAACACCTTTAATCTGATAATAACTATACTTCTTTATAAAACCCACTAAAATATTTTATTTCTTTTATTTCTGAGACAGTAAATTCTTTTTCTTTAGAATGTTTATTAAATATCATTTTGTTCCATATCCCATAAGGCCTTGCAAGCATCCTGTTTTCTCAATAATATTACCGCTGGTAGGTATTAAGTTCGATAATCTACGTCATGTACCTCCACCTCTTTTACAGGTCTTACCCTATCGCTAGCGAGTTCTTCTGTCCCGTTCCTCCGCTCTTTCCACGGAGTTGGTTCATTGCTATGCAACGTAACCGTTCGCGTCATTTTAGTATTTAACCTTTTACAGTTATTTGGAGAGCTAGATTTTTACGATTATTGTATTGCTGAAAAACTCTTTGTCACCTGGAGGGCTACTTTTCCTGTATCTTCGTCAAGTTGTTTCTAACATTTAGCGGTTTATGTTTACGATGTAACAACGACCCGAACATGAGTAGCACGATTAATAGTGGAATTAGTACTGTTTATATCATCTAATAAATAATTAATTAATCTAACGGCTTCAGTTGTTATTTCTGGTAAAACTACCAAGAGATGTAGGTCTGATCTTCCACTCCGATCATGATTTCACGGCTGCTAACTTTGATTTCTCAGTTGGAGATATATCACGAGCGTACTGTTGCTACTTAATACCGATATGTTTCTATCCTACTATTGAAAGCATATCATAAATGAGGAGTTGAGAACCAGAGTAGACTAACCTCGCCAGCTGTGATTTAGAGAAGAAAACTTTCCAAAATTTGTACACATTTTTGTTAAATTCTTGTATCCAGTTCTGATAGTGCCAGAGGAGACCAAGCTTATGGCCAGCAAGTGCATATATTAAAAAATCATGCTGAAGTAGTCTTTACAGAACTCAGGAGCTAAATGACATTTATGATTCTGCAAAAATAAAGTATTTTATAAAGAAAAAAAAATAATTTCAAAAATAATAATGTAATACATACAATAAAGGTATCACAAAAATCAAAACAGAAAAAGGAAACAATAATAAAAAAAAAAGCATGACATTAATCACAAAAATCCTCATCAATAACAGAGACTGTAGAAGATGAAGAATCGACGGGTTTTCAAAATACTATTGATTACATTCCAAAACCTTCATACAGTTATCAATTCTGTTGACAAGAAAAAGTTTGCTAATGATGTATGAAGTCCAAGAACTATCTGATTAACAGGTGATTTACGGATATGGAAATGAGAACTTAAGAGACGAGATGTAATGTAATGAATGGAAGTCACTGAATCACCACAGACATACAGAAGAGAATCTGAATTATTTATTTTGAATAGGTGTGATTGGAACAGGGTCGTGACTTGTAAAGAAAAGATATATGTTTCGGTGAAATAGAAGAGAGTACGTTTGGGAAGATATTATGTGTATTGCGAGCGACTAAGCATGTATCCCAACGTGAATGGCACTCAGCTGGCATTTATAATTAAATTTTATATTTTAAGGAAGACTGAGGAGAAGGGAGAAATATTGCATTTTTTTTTAACAATATTGAGTTACTGATTTATCAAGACAATCTGCCATCTTATTTCCTGCTATTCGGTAATGTGCTTTCAACTACTCTAAAGCCAGACTCTTTGGAGAGTCTTGTAGAAACCGTACAATGTCACACAAGAAAATTTTGGGAATAAAAATCTTCTAATGCCTTCAAGCTGGAATGGCTGTTCGAACAAATAAGAACTCCAGTAAAAGAGGGATAATTAAGGCGAGCTATCAGTTGAAAGGAAGCAGTCAGAAACTGATATCATAACTTTTAACCTTCAAGGAAATCCCCCACACATACATTACATGGCCATTCGTCACTGGATACTTTCAATTTTAGGCATTTTGTCGAATATTTAAAGATATACTTGACGGATCCGTCTGGAACGTCAGGAGTATAAAGAATACGCTTGACCTCAAATTTATCACGACGATTTGATCAGGAGGATAATTAGAGGGCCAACAAGAAAACGAAGAATAATATTAATATTTGGGATCACCCTGTAAAATAAAATGCACGAAAGGATCTATCGCTACAGCGTACGGATATGTGGATATTGTACAATATGTGTACTCCTTTTTTTTTTTTTTTTTTTTTTTTACAATAGCAGGTATGTTCATGGAGATATCATATACAGCAGAGCTGTCCAATGCGGTGCCCGCGAGTACCATGGCGCCCTTTGGAATATTTTCTGTTGCTATCTTAAAAAAAAGCAAGAATGTATTCCAAAGGACACTTTCTATAGAATCAATTATACTGTCATACTTTTTATTATAGGCAATTTGAACAATCGCCTATAAATTGCGTTTGAACAACTCGAGTTGTGTGAAAAATGTCGTCCTTCGTTGTTTTCCGCCAGCTGAGATGCGCGCTGCTTAGTGAAAAGTTGGACAGCGCCAATATATAGTATATGCATGTATGATGTATCTAAGAAAATTCAGAAGTTTAATCTGTATCGGTCACAATTTCTCATAAATTTTATGATGTTCATGACAATTAAATTTTGATAATTATAAATATTTCATAACGTAAGATATTGTTCAATTATAGAACAAGAAACTCAAGAAGTTAATTCTTAATCGTAATAATTCTACGTCACTGGGTAAAATTAATATTGCTATAACATTTTAAACAACAGCTGCTGATTTTCAAGCATTAGATATTCTGTATAAGATTGCTTAAGTTTTCCGATGCATGCCAAATGATTCACGCAAATATTTTTAAGAAAACAACTACATAAACATAAAAAAGCATTCAAGTGAATGTTGGATTAAAAAACAAAAGAAAAATAGTAGGTCGTTGTCTTGTCGGACTCTCAAGCATGATTCACCTGCACCATTTAGTTCTTTGTTTAGAGGTTCCAGTTAAAATAAGATATTTTAAGTAAGTACATAGGTTTATTTTAGAACTGCGAAGCGTTTTAGAACTGCTTTCATTGCATTATCTTTCAAGTTTATGATAATTACAATGATTTTCTTTCAGGCTGACGAACCGTAATATTTTTTGTTTACGTTTTGTTACGTTCAGTTAAAATAGAATATTCGGTTTCGGTTTCGACTGAATCGACACACACACACACACATATATAAGCTAAAAAAGTTTAAACTAAAACTAAAAATAAAATCCTTTTATTGCAAGCAGACATGAGAAAATCTGTGCATAAAATGTACGTCTCTGAAGTGAAGTATCCATGATCCATGATGCCTTATTAAAAATTGTCGAATTAATTGTGACTGATACTGACTTAGATTTTAATTTATTTAAATTATTATGCAAATTTTGTTTATATGTAACAACTATGTTTATACAGGTTCAAATATCTATTTACATAATAATGGGATAGGAATGGGAACAAGTTATTCTTAAACGGCAGCTAACCTAATTTTATTTTTTTTTATGAATTTCAATTTTGTAGTGTCAATAACGATATTAAATTTCTGGCTTTCAATATATTGACGATTTAATCATTTTGAACTGTGATCGTGATTTTTTGGAGATATCATCTGACATTTATCCTGATATGCTAGTCTTAAAAATAAAAAAATAAAAAAATAAAATAAATAAAAAATAAATAAATAAATAAAAAAATAAAATAAATAAAAAATAAATAAATAAATAAATAAATGAAAAAAATAGTGACGCTGATTATCCTGATTGGAAAATCTGCATTTCAAATGGTATACATGTTTCAATCTGCAATAAACGGGATAACTTTAGATTTGATGTTAACCAATTAGTTAACTGGAGTTCAAATATGCATAAATACATCAATATAAATCATAGGTCAGATTTTTTGCTACTATAAACTACTTCAAGTAAAAATTTATTTTTTAAAGAACTTTTTCATTTAATTAGTATTTTGTATTAACAAAAATAACATAACCTCTGAAGTTCATTAATAGATATACCAGTTTTACAGACAGTCTTCATTTTTGAGTAGTTGCCATACGATTGACACTTAATGATTTGTATCACTTAAAGCCTTTTTGGACGGTTTTACAAGGATGTCTGCGATTGTGTGGCAACAGACATGAAAAGAGCATGGGCGGATTATGGAACATTGGACCATTGATTATTTTTTGTGGCTGTGTGGCTCAGGTTTTGGTAAAAATTGTTATTGCTGCTTTAATGTATAACACGTCTGTTTTAAATCAGCTGTATCTTCAGATTGGGACATGTGCTGTTTATTGTGGCGTCGGACCGGTGGGGGAGTGTTCGCGATATGATTTAAATTGTTTTTGTGCATTTGATTTATGTATTACGACACTCTGGTCGAAACCCACCGCCACTACCACATAACAGTTTGTTGTGTATGGTATTTAGTCTTAAACATTGCTGTGCTTTTATAAAATACCCACTGCCGACGAGGCCGCAGATTTTTGTTTTCTTGTTCAGGTTCCATCTGTTGAAATTTCTTTGATAGTTGTTGTTTCTTCTCATTTTAATTATTGGGGAAGATTGTGGGTCTGCCGAATACATTTTATACATAATGTGCTATACATAACCTCCTGAGATCCAAGAAGATTTGAAACACTTTATCTTTGCCTTTACTACCTTGTTTTCATCAAAATGGTAACAAAATATTATTTTTAAAGATTTTTAATTTTTATTTTTTTGTTTTTTTAATTTGGTAAGGACCATATCTATTTTAATTACTGTTCAGGTCTTAAATATGATGAAATATAAACACAGTTCATTTCAACTTTTCACATGTAAAGTGATACTGAAAAGCAGTAAATTAACAATAAATTGAAACATATATCTATATTTATTATTAATTTAATGAACTAAATTATTTTACACATATTTAAGCCAAATATACATCTTTGAAACAATTTCTTTCACTGGTAATGCACAAAAACGTACTGCAACCTAGACATCTAAGTTTAGTTTTCTTTTAAATACATATTATTATCAATGTAATGTCTAAAGTAATGATGTGCTTTAAATTTTATGTGCACTTCTGCTTCTTGTTCTATCTGTTGTGAAATATCAGTAGGATATGGAATACTTGAGCAAACCTAAAAGGAAAGATAATTAAAATCAGATTTCATGATGTTTATAAAAAATATTCTTTATTGCGTTAATTAAAAAAATTTTTCTTTATATTTATGAATTTCTAACAAAAGAAAAAGTTAGTCGAAATAATTGTTTTAATTTACAAAAAAAAAAAAAAAAAAAAAAAAAAATCTGTACATAAATCATAACTTGAACTTACTGCAAAGATCTCTTCCAAATCAAATTGGGCTTTGGATATTTCGCTATTTCACTTCCGTTAGCTTGGCTAACTGAGCCATCAGAAAAATAATTCACTGATTCTTTAGTAGCCACATTTTCAGCTTCAGAAGAATCTTCATAAATTTTATTAATATTAAAATATTCATCATTAGAATCACTAAAATGAAGTCATTCCCATTTGTTATAATTTTCTAATGCTTCTAATGTTATTAATCTTTTGGTTAAATTAAATACAAAAGTATGTAATACGAGGACTGTATGATAAGTACCTGGCCTTGACAAGAAAAATGCATTTTTGTCTAAAATGAGATTTATTTTTCAACATAATCTCCTTTTAGTTCGATACACTTAGCCCAACGCTTTTCTATTTTTTGTATCCCTCTAAAAAATACGATTTCTCTAACCCATCAAAATAGGCGTTTGTTTCAGCAATAACCTCATCGTTAGAGTGAAATTTTTTTCCACCGAGCCATTTTTTTCATATTTGGAAATAGGAAATAATCGCTAGGGGCTAAATCTGGCGAATATGGTGGATGCGGCAGCAGTTCGTATCCTAAAAATGGAATTTTGCCATGGCGACGACATAGGTGTGCACGCGTGCATTGTCTTGATGAAAGAGCATTTTTTTCTTCGCCAAATGCGGACGTTTTTCTTTCATAAGATGGTCGAAACGATCCAATAACGTGGCATAATATTCTCCATTGATCGTTTTGCCCTTTTCAAAGTAATCAACTAGAATTATGCCTCGTGCATCCCAAAACACTGTAGCCATGACTTTGTTCGCAGATAAAGTCGCCTTAGCCTTTTTTTCGCGCAGGTTGTCCACGAAAAACCCACTGTTTGGACTGTTCTTTAGTCTCTGGCGTACTGTGATGAATCCATGTTTCGTCAACTGTTATGAACCGACGCCAAAAATCATTTGGATTGTGCTTTAATTTCGCCAGACATTCTTTTGAAATTGACACACGAGTGTGTTTAATGTCAATAGTGAGCAATCGCAGCACCCATCTTGCCGAAAGCTTTTTCATATCCAAATGTGTTGTTAAAATATTTTGCACCCGTTCATTTGAGATGCCTACAGTCTCGGCAATCTCGCTTACTTTCACTCTCCGATCATTTATTACAATATCGTGGATTTTTTCTATCATTTCTGATGTCGTAACCTCAGTTGGACGACCTGGACGTTCTTCATCACAAATGCTTCTACGGCCACGTTTGAATTCAGTTGTCCAATATTTTATGGTTGATAACGAAGGTGCAGAGTCCCCATAAACTTCGCTGAGTTCCGCTTTAACCTCGTCATTAGTTTTCTTTTTCAAAAACAGGTATTTTATCACTGCTCGATATTCAATTTTTTCAATTGTTGAAATATCACCAAAGTTGTTCTATTGAAATGGCTACCACTCACAAACTAAACCACGTACCGACTAGACGATTAGGCAAGTTTGTTGTGAAAGGTCCCCATTGAGAAATAAATAATTTTTTAAACTTTAGTAGCGCCATCTCTGGCCGAGGCCAGGTACTTATCATATTGCCCTCGTATTTTATAAAAATATTACATATAACTTATAACTATATATAAGTTACATTAGAACTTACATATAAATATTACTTTTTATAAAAAGTAACTAAAGCATTACAGAGAGATTAAATAAACATCAAAAACTTGGAAATGTTGATCATGATTAAAACCAAAACTAATGTTAAAACTAACTATATAACTTTACTCAAGTAAGACCTAACATCCATTTTAATGGATGCTTTCAAATTGAGCTTTAAAGCAATAATTATATACAAATTACAGTTAAAAAACTAGGTAGGGTACTACAAAAACATTAAAATTAACATATACACTCTAAAATGTGCTTAAAAAATAAAATGAATAAAGAAAAATTGGAACTTACGAACACCTGGTCGAATACCACGTTGACTCACCAACTACACCATATTACAAACACACCAGAAGTCGTTGTCAGAATCTAAAATTTTAAAGTAAACTTGGAAGTGTATATTATATTGTAGTATCAGGACTTGCTTCCAAAGAAATATTTGATGTGATTAGTAGGTTAAAACAAAACATGCATTTTAATGGATGCGGGATATCAGGAGGCTATGTAGATATATATTGGTGGTTTATATATCATTTTTAATTTGAATAAATTCCTTTATCATTTAAACACTAGCTGAAATAAATGGCGTTGCCCGGGGTTTTAAACATGTTTGATTAGAAAAATCAATTTTAAAATTAAACACCGTACGGTCTATAAATCTCGCGCAAATATGTTTTCTTTTTTAATGTATTGAAAGCCTTAAGAAATTTTGCTTTTTTACCAGTATTTAAAAAAATGTTTCCTAAGCCTCAGTAAATATAGCCTTGATTCTTGAAAAAAAAATTGGAAAAGAAATGAAAATTCATAAAAAGCCCTTCATGATATCACTTTCTCTTGTAAAAGCCATGCATTAACCATTTATTCCTTTTAAATGTGGGGTCATATGTGAATTAACCTACATTATTCACAACTAAAAAGAAATGGCGCATTTAGTATTTGTCGAGAATTGAATAGAAAAACATGCACTCGTGACATCATAATTCACTTTTACATTTTAACAGAATAATAAGGCTACTATAATTTGTGACTCGTGCTATAGCATGCCGGTAACATTTGTGATTCGTGCATATTTTTGCCAGTATACAAGTCAGGACACACTGCTATTATCATTATCTTTTTATGCATGAAGGTTTCGATATAGCGTTCCATTGTGAAATTTGGTAATATTTGAAAAAACGGCCTAATCATTAGATATGAAATTTATATATATCTATAAAAAAATACAATTTTTTACCTTTCTAACGCAGTTTGTCTAACAATTTTCTGACATGTCCTTTTTGAGCCATTAATTTTGTCAGTAACTTCGAATGTTTCACTTTCCGAGATTAATCTGTGGCAACAATTAGCGATAAAGCCAGTTGTCAGCAACGCGTAGCTTTTTATTAAAGAAGATTCACAATTTTTGTTGGTAATCTGTAATGGTTTATAATGGTTTTATATATGTATATATATATTATATTATATATATATATATATATATATATATATATATATATATATATATATGTATAATGCTTATAAAAAAGTGTAAAACAAACAACCCAGTGCATCAGGCGCAACGCAGCTTCTTATATGCACTAAGTAAATATAGCTCTATCAAAAGTAAATGATTTATGAAAACCATGAAAAAGAGGGTGCAAAATAACAATAGAAATCAATGAATATCCACAACTAAAAAAACAATAAACAAACAACTCCTTGCTCTTCGGAAAGTGGGAGGAGATAAAAAACAGGTACCAAAAAAATAAAAATTGAATCCTCACAGGTTTCGCAAGATATGGCCAACCCACATACTACAAAAGTGTAAAAAAAAATCATCAAATAAACTTAAACTTTCAAAAACTTAACGAAACAAAACTGCTTTAAAAACATAAACAACCAACCAATTCAAAATCAATAGAACTAATTTTAAAACTTAAACAAATTAAAAATTCTTGTATAACCGAATCATTAATTAAAAACATTGAACCATGTGAGAAGGCCATACCCCTTGACCCGTGAAGACTTGAAAAAACTTGATACCTTTAAAATATTCACTACGCGTCACATCTCTCTAGCAGCAGGAGTTGCAAGCAAGGCCATGATCCATGTTAGACCAGCGTCATCTAGACTTGTCTTTCCGTCATCTTCATAAACATAAATTCCATTCCATGTCACCTCAGTTCCAACTTGACAATCATCAAAATGTAGACGTTCCTATAAAGACTTTAGTCCACACCTATCATTTATATATATATATATATATACACACGGAAAATGTAAATTGTTTTTACAGAATAAGAGGGGTGATAGAGGAGAGGCATCAAGAGGATGAAAAATTGCCACATAACATAGGGTCGCAAACCACTTATTTAGTCACAAATACAGGGTGGTCTACCATTGCTAAACTTTGGTTGACGGTAATTACTTTTGGAAAACTGGAGTATATATTATGATGAAAATTTTAATAGACATGCTCACCTTTGTTGTAAATATGATAACACCAAAATCAAAAAAGTGGTAGAAGTTTCCATTATACGTGCCAGCAGTATACATTTGTTGCGCCACATTTTTGACTGTGATTATCAGTTTATATGGTATCATCGATTGCGTGAGCAACCTGTTTTCCCAGCACTTTTTCTGATGTTATCACATTACATACAAAACAAGGTACGTATTGTTACACTACTGTTGCAACATTTGTATTTTTCGCAAAAATATTATTGACAAGACGACTTCAGTAACTTCAGTTAGGGCTGTATTTATGACTAATAAGTGGTTTGTGACCCCATGTTTTATGGCCGTTTTTTAACCTCTTGATGGCTATTATCACCCCTTTTATTTTGTAAAAAATATTTAGACCCTGTATGTATATATATATATGTAATAATTAAAAATTTTCGCCCTTTTATCTTAGCAAAACTATTCCAAATTCTTAACATTTTTCCTTTTTTAACTACCTTTAATAATATCTTAATATCTTTTGTCTTTTATTTCATCATTTAAAACTGCGTACTCTTTTATTACTCTAAAAACATTAATCCATTCGCCTCGTCTCATAAATCCCATTAAATTACTTTTTTCATTTTATTCCAAAAATAAATTCTTTTTCTTTCGAATGTTTTTTAATATCATTTGTTCTTTGGTATTCTATTCCCATCATTCCTTGCAAATCCCGCCAGCCATTTTTTGCGCAATAATTCTGATGCCGAAACTATATAGTTCGTATCGTTGTCACCCGCGTTTACCCTCTCCCCCCGGAGCTAGGTCGTATTGTATTCTGCTCTCAGCGAGTCCTTCCGCCTACTTTTTACGTGATTTGTCATTTATCGTATATTGTATATCGGCTTCGATTATTTATGCTTCGGGAAACATTCGAATGGACGACAGCCTGGCCTTCCACTCTTCCATCACGATTGTTCGACTGCAAAAAACCATGATTTCTTCATTGAGTACATAATGTGGGTATGTTGGTGCTTAAGATCTACATGTTTATATGATACGAGTGAAATCGTTTCACATATATGCAGTCGAACTCGTTTAACATGAGCACGGCTAAAATGGGGACACGGTTAAAACGAGCAATTTGCAAGTTAAGAACGATTCACCATTTATTCACATTTTCACGCTTTATACGAGATACAAAAACAGATCATGGTTTATACGAGCAAAACAACCGTTCATTTCAATGCGATTTTCGGCGAAAATTGGCGTAGAATTAAGAGAGAAATGTCTTTCTTATCAAACACTCAGGAAAATTATTTCTACATTAATTTATAAAAAACAACAACAAAAAAAAAATCTTATTTTTCCAGGAAAGAAAAAAAAAAGAAACAAAAAAAAAGTATGTCAATTATTTTTGTTTTAGCTTATAAACTATGAAGAAACGCATGTGTGGTTAAATTTTAAAAACTGTAGCTTACATAGTTTGAAAATAACAGTGCGCGCAAACTCAAAATGTACTAACAAGAAAACGTATCTCAAAATTCCAATCTCCAAGTATCTTGCTTTATAATAGCTGTCTATGAATGATTATAACTGTAGAAATAATGCAGATTTTTGAATGCGGTGTTTTTGCATATTTTCAGAAACGTTTAAACATTCAGAATAAATTAAAAACAAAATAATTGATTTTTTGAAAGTTTAAAGACCTGTCTGTCCAAATATAATACTTTGTCAGTTTTGTCAGGAAGAATTTTAAAATTCAAGGATATCTCCCACTCATACACTATATGGCCATTCGTCACCAGACACTTTCAGTATTAGACATTTTGACGAATATTTAGGGATATACTTCTCGAATTCTTCTGGAACTTCAGGATTATAAAGAATATGTTCGACTTCAAATTTATCAAAGATGATTTGATCAGGAGGACAATTAGGGGACCAACAAAAAGTCAAAGAAAAATAATAATTTTTGGGATCACCCTGTAAAATAAAATGCACGAAAGGATCTTCTGCTACAGCATACGAATATGTGGATATTGCATAATATGTGTATTTATTTTTGCAAGAATAGCACGTATATTCATGCAGTTATAGTGATTTATTTTAAAAGTTCAAAAAATTTTAGCAAGTTTTTTGTTTACATCATGCAGGGTTTACAATCAAATTTAACGCCAGTTTCAGAAAATTTGGCCAAATGTATTAGAAGCAATATAGTATAATTTTTATATAAATATATTAAAAATTTAAAGAAATATGAGCAATTGTATGAAATATTTTTTATCTGTTCATGCAGGAACTATAACGAAGATGCTTTTCATGATTTAATAGCCAACTCTATGGAGCAACTCATATAAAAAAGCCAGTCAAATATGGCGAAAATTTAGAAAGATATCGGCGATAGAGAGAGCTAATTTTTAGTTGCCCTCTTAAAGCAACTGAATGATAAAGGATTTTCAACAAATTATCATTTTTAATTTTTATACAATTTTTCATTTTTTATTAATACTTTAGTTCTCCTTGGAAAACTACCATAACAAACTTATTTGAACAAAAAAGAATTGTCTTTTTTGTCTAAAAGTTAAAGCTACCGGTGTCGAATGGATATATAGTGTATACACCTAAGAAAATACAAAGGGATTTCCTGAGGTCTTGAAAGAAGGGAGAGATAAGTACATTTCAAATACCTTCCCTTTATAAGGTTTACAACTGACTGAGGAAGGAAGCATATTGGAAAGGAAGAAGTATAAAAAAGAACCTTTATTTATTAATTTCTTTAAATCCAAACTCTGGGCCATATTAACCATCTTTTAATATCTTTTAATGCACTATTAAAACAACAAGGATATCTCACATCAATAGTTCGAAAATTGCAATGACTATGAAAATCTAGCAAGAGATAATCAGGCCCTTCTGCTCTGGCACAACATTCAAAAGTATGCATATGCAAGTGTTGCTAGTTTGATAGGGTTTTTTTTTATTTATTTAAATTGCGTGATTGTCACCAATTTCTGATCAAGTAATATTCGAAAATTGCTGTGACTGTTCCAGTGTTAACCGAGTTTTTCCTGAAAAAAAAAAAAGTGATCAATTGCATTACTGTATGTCATTTGTGTCCTTTGGATTTACTAGTTCTTTAGAGGTTTTCACTGCAGCGGTACGATTTTGTCTAAAGAAAAGACCCATCTGAAAAAATAAAATGAAATTCACAAAGGTAAGACTAAATGTTTTATATTAACATTATGATATTAAATTCAATTTATCATTGAGATAGTTATAGCAATTAATAGTAGTAATTAGCTTTTGAAATTTTTATTTGCTTCAGAGGTATTGCAAGTAAAAGTTAAGGAGCTACTTCACTCACGCGAAAACACTCGTTTGATAATGTTAATCCTATAGCAGAAAATTTTAAAGAACGCTCGCTTGCATTTCAATAATTTTAGATCACTTTTTTTACATTGAGTAGTTGAGGTCGATCTCTACAAAGACCGTTTTTTACTTTTTCAATTTTCTTTGCAGGTCTTTTAATTGAGAATACTTTCGGTTTCGAAAGTAAAAGTATCCTAATTAAAAAAGAACTCTAAATAAAATCGAAAAAGTAAAAAACGGCTTTTGTAGAGATTGATCTCTACTAGCCAATAAAAAAAAAAAAAAAAAAAAAAAAAAAACTTTTAAAAATATTGAAATGCAAACGAGGTATCTTTAAAAACATTAACATTAACATTAGCGAACAGGTGTTTTCGTGTGAGCTGCTTAATACGAGGACAATTCCCTTGCTTCTCGTTTTAACTGAGTTCTATTCTATGTTTCTGCTTTTCAAAATGCACGTATTTCTTCTTCTATGTTAATTTAATTTCGTTTAGTAGTAAAACTGATCTAATAATATTATTGTGTATAATGTAAAAAAAAAACAAAAAAAATGAAATTGAAATTTCCGAGGGAAAAAAACTGTTGCCACTTTGGTTCCGGTTTTCGAGTTTGAACTTTAGACACGTGCGTTGAGCTGACACTGGATTCTTTTCCATGCGTTAATTTACTGCTTTTCAAAGTGGAGTAAGCATGTCGATTCGGAGTATGCAAAGAGCTTTCAGATATTACGCAACGAGTTAAACATAAAAATAGATTAGATTATAAAGATCATTTACTACGGTGCTTCAACAAGTTAAAATCAAACCTTCAGGAAACATGCAAGGGTAAGACTAACGTGCCTTGTGGCAAGTCGCCTCGTCAGCATAAGCTTTGAAGAGGCCAAATGTGCAGCATGAACCAGTGTGGTGCCATGTTGACATGTACTACCGACCAAGGATGAGCACCCTACCTGCGCCCAAACACCATGGGAAGTCACGGTCGCACGACAACAAAACCCGTGTACTCTTCGAGCTTCGAGGATCAAGTCTCCGAATCCTCCAGGAGCTTCTGGTGTATCAGACACTCATATAAGTGCCGGGCCCCCAGCGTAACTCCGGGTTTCCCAAATATGCTATTGCTTTACCAAGAGCTTCCGGACATGAAAATCTACAGAGATAGTCACAGGCCGGGCAATTCGGTATTCCAGGCCGAGCTGTTTGCAATCCTGAGAGCGGTCTTCTGGGCAGTGGGGGATGCTGACACAGATTTCCTAATTTCTACGGATAGTCTGTCGAGCCTGATGACTTCGTCAAAATTTGATGTGGACAATTATCTCGTTCTAGAAATAATAGAACAATTGACACACTCCAATAAAAACTAGATTTTTAATTGGGTAAGGGGCCACTCGGGAATATAGGGGAATGAACTGGCCGACCAACTGGCTAGATCAGCAGCAGAGGATGATACAATACCAACAACATTTATGCCACTGCCACCATCCACACTGAAACGTGAATTACAGAGCAGACTACAAGAAAAGTGGCAGCAGCAGCGGGTCGCTATACAATAGACTTCGTCCCAGAAGTCTCATCCCGCTTTTTTATTCTTAATAGATACTTGTATATGTTCTTGACAAACCACGGACCATTTCAAGATCACTTATATAGAATAAACAAAAGGGACTCACCATTATGCATCTGTGGTTCACTGGAAAATTCATTACATTACATATTAGACTGCACACTCACGTCACACTATCATGTTAAAAAGCCGCAAAACATGTCACTAAAAGATTGGCTGATCTACCTGTTGGATAGGCCGGTACTACTAAATCCGATTTGCGAATGCATGAAGTTCCTAGAAAATAAGGAGCACTTTTTCTCTAATCCACTCCCCTGATGAGGGGAGGACTACCAGGCAGAAACTTCACTCTAAATAAAACTGTATTGATTCCTAAAGTTTTTTTTTTTTTTTAATGTAAATAAAATTGTAATGCCATTTGCAATTGAACCAAATGATATTGTAAAAATTACAACATAATAATAGCCTTACATTATGTAGAAAAATTCTTTATTATGACATTAGAATAGATTGTAAAGCATTGTCATTGATAACTTATCATTGTAGATATAATAACACTGTAATTGTATGTGAATTGTGTAAATATGTAAACTGTTTATAACAAGGTTCCAAATATAACATAAAAATGTAGATTAAAGAGGAAAGGTACCATAAATTAATGTACGCAAGTATGTGAAAAATGTAATATACACAGTTAACGCATTGTGTATAGATCCGGTTCGCCCAGAATAATTGGGTAACCAATTGTGATTGGCATTGTATATGAAGCTCAATGAAAATAAATTTTCGGCATCGGAAGGCGGGACTGTTCGGTTCTGGTGTCTTCCTCCAGGGACTGCACTAAAACTCTAAAGCATTTGCTGGGTTTCCTTGGGTGGCCATCGGGGCCCTTCTGCTAGGGCACAAAATGCAAAAGTAAGCAAGTATATCCAGTGTTGCTAGTTTGATGCTATTTTTTTTTATTTATTTAAATCGCTGGATTGCGACTTTTTTCTGATCAATATTCGTCTTATTTAATCTGTAATCAAATAAAGCATGGATGGTCATTAAATACGCAATCTGAATTTTAAAAATCTCGCGCATCTGACAATCACATCGCATATTGAGACGCTTGCTACTTGCAACACTTGAATTAAATCTATAATAATAATTATTTTAAAATATCTGCCTGTGGTTATGTGTGTTTGTCTGTTTCGATAGTTAGGGAAATCTATCGCAAGTAGTGGTCAGCAAATTTGGTTCAGAATAGACGAAGACAGAATCCGGGTGCACCTGAAACCCAGATTTTTATTTTTTTTTAAATTAGATTTTTTGTTATTTTATATTGAACGGAAAAATTGGTTTAAATTTCAGAGTTCGCGGCCCATTTTGAAACAATCATTAAAGGAATCCAAATTTAATCTTTTAACCCCATGTAGTAAAGTTTGTCCTCATTTCAATAAAGTTGATTCAGAATTCTTAAACAGTTTTTGAACTTTTTAAAAAATTCCCCTTTCTGCCGAAAATGAGGATTTTATTCTTTATAAACCAATTTCTACTTAGTCATCCAATTGTTACATTGTATGTATAGAGAAAACCCCTGGGAATCGTTTAAGTTTTTTTTAAATATTAATAATTTGAATTTATACAAATTTTTAAAACATTAAGAAACTAAGTAATTTCCAACACCGGCAAAGAAGTTCCCGCTAGAGAATTTTTCCGCGTTGGTTTCCAACGATAGCCTTTAATTGCCAAAGCCTGTTGTTACGACGATGGGTTTCCTTCCTAAATGAGAAGTGAGGTCTATTTTTAGAACAGCACAATCCACTTGTATTGATTCGACTTTGTCTATTGCTAATTAGTCCTTTTTTCCGATTTTCATTTAAATCGTGGTTTAATTTTTGTTCTTGCGCTCAGTAAAATGTTTGCACGGTCCCGGGACTAGCTCGAAGTTCTAATCCAAAGCGGCTCGTGGACCTATGCCGGACCGATTTTTTCTCATTAGACTGGGGTCAAACCCGGACTTTACTCGGCAGATTTGGGTCCGGCGGATCAGCTAGTGTAACACAATAGTTGTGGTTTATTATTAATATTATTTATTTGTTGTTTAATATTCATGACTCTTACAAGAAAAAAAACGATCTACACTCTGCATATTCAACTCTTGGAGATGTAAGCGTTGAACAAACAGGGCTGCCAATGGTCACTATTTATATACTATTAGTACCACTTTTTTTTTTTTAATGTAGTATATTTCTCTTGAATATGTGACAGTGTATAACCCTTTAAGGCGGGGAGTTTTTTTTTTTTGTAGAAATTAAAAGTTTAGGTGGTTTCCCCTAATCGATAGATTCGTATTTGATCGAAAATTTTTATTTTTTAAATACCCGATGTCAGGTTATGCCAAGAGAAGACCCACACAATTGCGTAGGTTCGGCCTTATCACAGCCGTTTTTTGACTAAAACACAATTTTTGACGCAATTGTGTGGTTTGGGATTACGTGTGCAAATATCTAAAAATAAAAGTTTAAGCAAAAACCGTTGTTTTTATTAACCCTTTCAAGGGCAAAGTACTTCTGTTACTAAAATGTTAAAATGATTGATTGACACCAGGATTTTCAAGAAAATTTACATGAAAGTAAGTGAAAGCGTTTCTTCGAGTATATAATAAAAAGCAAAACTTAGTTTTAAAATCCTGGTGTCAATGTGGCGTTTGTGAATTAAAATGAAGTGGTATATATAATATACCGGCGCCCTTCAAGGGGTTAAGAAAATTTTCATAAGCCACAACGAAAATGTTTGAAATAATTTCTGTTTTTGGACAGACATAAAGAAACATCACATTTCTCGCATCTCACTCTTGTACTTCTGGAACAGTTTTGAACGTTTTGAAAGTCTGGAACAGTTTCCACCGGTATTTCTTGGCAGTTTTAAGATCGTCAAAACAAGGCCAGTGACTAGTTGCATCTAATCTCTTCTTTCAAATGGTATCTTTATGGACGGATTGTAGAATTTTGATCTGCATGAGTAAGCAACATCATATTTAACTTCTTCTTCTTAGTTGCTGCTGAGGACAACCCTTGATCTTTTCTTTCTTGGTAATGGTACATGCACAGGTTCTCTGTCGAAACGATAATAAATCAAGTGTTTTTTACGGGGTAACTTGCTTGCTTGGGCATCTCGTTTGTAGAGAAACCACGAATTTACTACAACCAGGTCAAGGAAATGAACCGTTGTTTTCAAAATCTACTTTCTTGTTTTTGAACTAGATTCGATATGCCTCCATTTGCTGATCGCAAATCTTCACACCTTCCATTGATGCATTGTAGCTCATAACGCTGGCTGGACAAGAGACATCGAGTTTCAATTTTTTTGCCTTCGGCCATCGCTTGACGGTCTGCAGCAAGTTGAGGCCGTATCAGACGAGGAACGATAAACAACAAACATTTCCGCAAAACAATTATGAAAGATGTTCCTCCAGCTTGTTGCGTGTTCGGTAAACAGGCTCTCCAAACTTTTTCTAGCGTTATATATTGTGTGTTGATCTGGAAGGGTTACCTGATGCGTTTCCCTATCTTCGTGCTATCCATTCATATAAATCCTATCTTCCTAGCTTCGTTCCTATTGGCTCAGTTTATGCACCGCTGAATGAATACCCAACTGTTCCCGCGCGATACCGGAAAATTTGGGGGATCAAGAATAGCTAGCAAAATTCTTTCCTTCCTAAAGGTCAAGCAACTTTTGCTGACCATAATATTCTGTTGGGGAAAATGTTCTGCGAAAGACTTTGTGTGATACATCTTTACGTCCTGTACACGTCATGCCAGTTCAACTTTCTTATTTCTTTCCACTCAACCACTACATTTCTATTTTCGGATACGTGCTCAATGCTCACACCTCTCTTAAGAGCCGTTGACAAATAGGATACCCTTTACTCTGTTTGGATTGTGCCAGTTTCTTCAAATTTCCTTTTTTAGTTCTTCCAGCAGCAGTATTGTGTTGAAATACCGGTGGAAGTACATAAAACTAAGACTGAATAAGCCTAAATCCAAAGCCTAAATCCTTGTGGTCCAGGTCTGTACTTTCCCATACAAAATTTAAAACTATCCCAGATGATACTGTTACCGCAGGGTGTGGTTTGTTTTTTACATACTGATTTACTGAGACACGTCCAAATAAAATCGTCTGCTCATCTGTGGAAAATTTTCTCTTATATCTTGGTAAATTCAAGCAGACACTAAGGAATCTGTCGAGAATTTGCTGAACTTTCCATAATTTATTATTCATTCCTGGTAATTTACTTGCAGTGTTGACAAAATGCAATGAATTTCTCAAATTTATAAATCTATCTCGTGGCAAGCATATAACTCTTATAAAACTATTAACTCATATATGGCATCTATTACTCAGAACAGAAGCACACATTGCGTTACATGTGCATATTAATTCTCGAATAGTATCTAGTTCAAATAGGAATCATGAATAGTACAAACCTATTAATTTAAAATTAATCCCCTTTAAAAATGTAATTAATAAAAAATAAATTCCTAAAAGCATAACTTAAAACATTTCTCTTAAAAATAAAAAAATTATTAATATTAGGAATTGACACTGATTTTGGAATGGTAAATGCCGAACTTACAGTTGTGTAGGTCATTAGTTTTTTCAACTTTTGCAAGGCCTAATCAAATTTATCAAAGACAAAATCAATTAAAATCGTAAATAAAGTATATGAAAAGAAATATTAAATCCAAGCAAACAATAAAAATTATATTTAAAAGAAATTACGACAGTACATACTATTTTGTATATTGCTGTCAGATGATATACTCTTCTTAAAAGCAGAAAATCTAACCCTGTCTTACAGTTGGTGGTACCTAGTTGTGTCTTATTAAAACATCTGAAGCCAATTAACTCATACAAATGTGCAAATTCGGTTTTAAATCGCACAAAAACAGGAAAAAGTCATTTTCTTTTACTTTAGGATCACCTACACAATTGTGCAGGTCAGGGCTCCCTTTCACCGTCCGAGGGTTTTCCTGTATTTTTATAAAAATGCTTTTAAATTCCAGGATAAATATATTTATTGATCGCAGTTTGATGCTATAATATGTTTAATATCACTTCTTTCTATATATAGTTCAAAATAAAATTCTGTTTAAAATATTATTGTCTACAGTCATTTTAACATGATTTCTAGAAACGGAAAAATCCGGGCCTGCCGGCTAAAGGGTTAAAGGGATTTTAAAAAAATGTTTTGAGAAAGTGGTGCAAGACAAAAGTGAAATAGTCGCCACAGGTAGCCCATCATAAAAGGTTAACGTATAAAAATAAACAAAAGCAAACAAAATTTAGAGATTCTTTACACGTGTGACTGTAATTAAATTATAACTCTTACTATAGGGATTTTGTGTACATGCAGCAGAATATGCGGTACTTATTTGTGTGTCTCTTTACAGCGGAACCAAATATCATGCCCAAGGAAGTGTTGCTATTTGAGACATGAGATTTATTTAATAAGATGATAAGTTTAAATATAAGGGCCAGAAAATATATTTATTAATATTAATAATGATCGTATTTATGAATGTTGTTTCGCTTGTCACTTTTTGTAAAAATCGCGTATTCTGGTTAATTGGAATTTCGGATAATTCGAAGTTTTTTCACTACTCCTTGCAGTTCAAATTAAAGAGAATCAACAGTACTATTACTTATAATAATAATCTTGAGCGTGCTACTCTGACGCATTAACAAAACTTGACAAGAAGGCAGTTTTCTTACACTTTCTCATTTATCTTTGCTTTCCGAATTTCAAGCATAATTATAATAATAATCAATTTACATATTTTTAAGGGAAAAATAAATTGCATTAATTAAGTATTTATACTTAAACTCACAATATATCATGCACTTTACAGTGATTTAAAAATAAACCAAACTCAAAACAGGTATGCATATCACAGCACCAAGTATCAGCTCCTTTATTATTTTCATCACTTTGTTCTTTGCCTCTAAAATCGGGAATAAAAAGAATGCTCAAGCTATTTAAAAAATCCATTTGTCAGCCTTGAACTCATCGATTAAAAAAAGACCTTAAGATCAAGTAAAGAACTGCCTGCTATGCCTTTTTCGTACAAAACAACTTGACTTTAAATTTCACTCCAAAATATAATTATAAAGAGTTGTTTAAAGGTCAAAATTCCGTCAGAAGATAAAAATGCAGCAAATAGCGTTCAAAGAAATGCTTATCTGAGATTGATGAAATAATTATAAGAGATATAAAACTGTTTTATGAAGTGTCGGGTAAAAAATTTAAAAAAAATCGCACCTCGGGTACTACGGGCTAAATACTGCGTTATGTTTTAAGTATAAAGCTGGAAAAATCTATTAAATTCCCTAATATTAAATCAAAAATCGTAAAAGTATACTATTTATTTACTTTTTTTTTACTGATACAGTTCGAGAGATAAAATTTTGGACTTTCGAATGATTACCAATTGATAAAATTTCGGACTTTCGATGATTATCGATTGGTTATAAAAATTACGAACAGACACGGAACTTTCAAAGGTAAAGTCTAACTTTCGGGAAAAATCATTAAAAAATAGTAAAAATTGTTATTTAAAAAGAAAAATATCAGGCGTACGAAAAACGAATAAATGGGACTGCCGATTTTTAGTCTAAATCGTCTCAAGAAAATTTTCATATGAAAATTCCTCTATGAAAATATTTGATATCTGCACGCGCATTTCGGAAAAAAGCGCACTTTACAGGCTATGATTATGGTTCATGTGGTCAGGGCATCTGACTGCCGCACCGCAGGTCGAGAGTTCGACTCCCGAATGGGCAAGGTTCACTCAGCCTTTCATCCCTTTGGGGTCGATAAAATGAGTACCAAGCTTGCTTAGGAACTAAACACTGAGGGTCTCGCGTTAGGATGATCACCTGACCGGGACGCAAGCTGTATAGCACCTCGGGGCCCAGGGTCAAGAAAACAGAGATAGGCACTGTCGGCCCAGATCCTTCATGGATTGTATAGCCACAGAGTTTAGTTTAGTTTAGTTAGATTATGGTTCATAGATCATACGATCAGGCCAAGAAAATTAATGATTGCATTTTTGATTAATTAAAAACTATTAAGAAATTGAAAATTCTGTATTCGAAGGGCACCCATTCGGATATAGACCTAATTTCCTGCCGAAATTATATATCTCTGCATGCAGCATTTTTTTTCAGGCTGACACAAACACACTGACACGCAAACAATTCTTTTATAGAGACACACACACACACATATATACACGAGGGGGGGTTTCCAAAATTCTACTAATTTTGGTTTATTAATTTTCCCTTAATTATTTTCCTCTATACTACTTTCTCTCCTGATATCTTTTAAACTCATCATATGTAAAGGTCGTCATCCATGGGTAATTCTATACTTTCTTTCCACACAAAAAAGGATCTTTGAGATTTTACAAAATGTTACGTAAAAGTAGTGTAAACGCTTCAGAAAAGAGTCCTTATTTTTCACGCTGTTGAATCATCGACCGGCTTTGAGTAAAACAATTAGAATTAGGTGTTAAGACTATGTCTAGTATAAGTACTTTTTTTAATGGTCAAGCATTCTGTTGCTATTCAGGATTTTGGAAATATTCATAAGTAATATAGATTAGTAAATATGAGAGAAAAATAAAATCTTGGAATTCTATATTACAACATGAAGAATAGGTTTAAATATTTTGCTTTCTTACTTCAGGTTTAAAAAAAAAAGAATCCATAAATTGTTAATCCATTAGTATATTAATTTAAAATTGATTACGGAATTATTTTATATTACGGAAAGCAGGGCTCGAAATGGGAAAATCTAATGACCGGAAAGTTATTTCAAAATTTTTGTTAACTGATTTTTTTTTTTTTAAATCCCTGCCGGCCCGGCCTACAGGCGGAGGTAGATTTCGAAGTTAAGTATACTAATTTCACAAACAAAAACCAAATCATGATTAGAGATAAACCCACTTTAACAATTTTATCTGGCCGCTTTTGACGAGTTTTTATTTCATTTTTATATAATAACTGATTTTATCAGAATCATGTTAGGGCGGTATTCAAAAAAATACTTTTCCATGCTGAACAACTCGAAATTTTCTGGCATAACTCCAGATTCATTTTTAATAGGAAAAACATGAAACTTGTTGACGTGATTTTTGAAGAGATTTATAAGCGACCTGTGTTTTTAATTTCCGTTTAATTAATTAAAACTTGATACATAAACAATTGTTTTCTCAGTAAGACAATATTTTTCGTTTCTAACACAATCGCTTCGAGAAATTCCGTTCAAAATGCCCATTTTGACATCATTTTTTGAAATATATTCTGCCTCTGTCAAAAAACCGATCATTACGGTACATTATATAGTTTCTGAATAAGCGAATCTACCAATTGGATGCATTTGAGAGCAAAAATGAATTTAAAAATGAGTCAGAAAATAAGCAGTTTGGATTTGAATACTTCCTTTTCCAACACAATCCGCTTCTGGAAATTGGGTTCAAAAGGCCCACTTTGACAGCATGTTTTAAAATATATTCTGCCTCTATCGAAAAATTGACCATTACGGTACATTATATAGTTTCTGAGTAAGAAAAGGTACCAATTGGAAGCCTTTGAGAGTAAAAATGAATTGTAAAATGAGTCAGAAAATAAGCAGTTTGGATTTGAATACACCTTTACTAAGATGATTTTTTTCTTCAACCGCTATGTATTTTTAATTTGTTTTTGCTGTAAGAATTGGTCCTATCCAAAACGTGTCTATATAGATGTTGTAGACAATATTAAGAAGATATATGATAAATTCATGGGGATTTTATATCTTTTGAATTGACGGAGTTATGGATTTTTAGGTAGCTTTCTTTACAAAAAGTCCTTCCGGCCAGTGCCGGGAGGAAGAGGTAGCTTTCATATTCCTTATTTTAAAAAAGCCAACTTATATTATTCAAACACACGAAGCTCAATTTAGTGAAAACCGAATATAGGAGATTCAATACTAATTTTTATCAATACTAAATCATTATGAATGAGAATTTCGCGAAATTAGTCAGCTTTATCCAAGCTGCTTTTATTTAAAGTAACTTATATTTGGCTGCCAGATTCGGCGATTTCTTAAAGTGCCTGCCATTTTAAGACAACATGGTGGATGAGGCTAACCAGTGAACTTTGTCGAGACCTTAGTAATTGCTGTGCACATGCTCACTCACATCGGAATCGGTTGATATATACGAGTGCTGTCGCAGGCAAAATTCAGATTTTTCAAAATGTCACCCACAGTAGAAATTGAAACTGCTATATCTGAGCTATATCACTATCTGACTGCTATATCATTTTCCATTTTTTTGGTACCACATTTCAAATTTTAAATTTTTTTTTAAATTTTAAATGGCCGCCATTTTGAAACAAAATGGCGGATGAAGCTGGCCAACGAACTCGGTCGAGACATTGGTATGTACTATGTACACACCGAATTGCATCCAAATCGGTTCATAAATACGAGAGTTACAGTGTGACATAGGTCAGATATATATATATATATATATATGGATATATATATATATCAATTTTGAACGGAGGGTGGTTTCGGGGTCTGGGGGTCATGATCGATGAAAATATACCAAAATTTTTTGAAATCGCTTTCCTCCGAACGGCTGCAATAGGTAGCTTTTTGTAATGAAAGCTACCTAAAAGCTACCTATTGCAGCCGTTCGGAGGAAAGTGATTTCAAAAAATTTTGGTATATTTTCATCGATCATGACCCCCAATAAAATTTAAAATGAGGTATTAAAAAATTGGAAAATGAAAAAGATTTTTTTTATGTATTTGGCCTTGATACAAAGATTCTGGAGCAGTTTTTGTTTCTGAAAATTTGTTCCTTTGTTTATATCTTAAAAAATGGTTGAATTATAGCACTTTGAATTTCTAGCATGGATAACACTTTGAAACGATCTTGTATTTGTCACGCGATACCACACGTATTCGCCTATTTCGATGGAAGAAGGCATGTGGATAGTATACATCAATATCTCGACCAAGTTCGCTGGCCAGCTTCATCAGCCATCTTGTTTCAAAATGGCGGCCATTAAATAAAAAAAATATATTTAAAGTGAGATGCAAAATTTAGAAATTGAAAAAGGTTTCTTTCTTAAGTATTTGACCTTGATATAAGGATTCAGGAGCATTTTTTGTTTGTCTTTATCTTAAAAAATGGCTCAGATATAGCAGTTTCAATTTCTAACGTGGGTGAAATTTTGAAAAATCTGATTTTTTGCCTGCGACAGCACTCGTATATATCAACCGATTCCGATGTGAGTGAGCATGTGCACAGCAATTACTAAGGTCTCGACCAAGTTCACTGGTTAGCCTCATCCACCACGTTGTCTTATAATGGCAGGCACTTTAAGAAATCGCCGAATTTGGCAGCCAAATATAAGTTACTTTAAATAAAAGCAGCTTGGATACAGCTGACTAATTTCGCGAAATTCTCATTCATAATGATTTAGTATTGATAAAAAATTAGTATTGAATCTCCTACATTTGGTTTCCACTTAATTGAGCTTCGTGTGTTTGAATAATATAAGTTGGCTTTTTTAAAATAAGCAATATGAAAGCTACCTCTTCCTCCCGGCACTGGCCGGAAGGACTTTTTTCTTCTTCAAACGCGCTTTTTGTTTTAGTTTTTAATTTTTTTGCGGTACGAATTGGTCCTATCAAAAACTTGTGAATATAAAAGTTGTAGATAATGTTAAGGAGATTCATAATAAAATTAATTGGATTTGGCATCTTGAGAATTGACGAAGTTATGAATTTTTTTCTCCCAAAAACCCCATTTTTTTGCGCCTCTTGAGCCCATTTTTAACTTATTCAAAAATCTGTGATACATAAATTTTTGGCCCTATTTTTAGAAGTAATAAAAACTTTAAACTGATTCGATATGTACAAAATTTAAGAAGTTATAGAGGTTTTTCGGTTTTCACAAAACCCCTCCCTATTTCTATCCCCTTGGTCCGATTTTGCCCATTAACGAACTCGACCAAGATTTTATGCCCACTGATTTTATGTATCAGTTTGGAATAGATTGGTGCAGAATTGTGGAAGTTATCGTGTCCAGAAGAAAGTGATATATATAGATAGATATATAGATAGACATATATTATACATAGATATATATTATACATAGATAGATAGATAGATAGATAGATAAAGTTTTTTTACTGAGGATGGTTTTGGGCTCTAGAGGTCATGATCGGTGTAGATCTGCAAAAATTTTTCAGAAATTCCAACATAGAAACGACGCCAATAGGTAGTATTTCATACGAAATCTACCTAATAATGATAATTAAAAAAACAGTTACAGGGACCACAATAAGCTACGTATGTATAAATATATATATATGCAATAGTAACGATATTTTTTAATAATTGCCCGGATCGAAACTATATTTACTATAATTTCAGAAACGAGAACAATATTTGCCATAATTTTACGAATATCGTTCCGGTTTTCTCTGGTACATTTCGAACCTTGACGGAAAATGTACCTAGCTGTACGTACATCTGCAAGAATAGAACACTTTAGGTACAGGAATTTTAGATGAATAAAACCGTACTGAAATTGCCTCGAATAATTCCAAATCATGAAAACTTCATTAAAAATTCATCACAGAAAAATTCATATGGAGTTAAACCTAGAAATCCCCTTGTTTTCAGCATTTTAGTACAAGAATGTCATTTAATGATTAAACCATAGGCACGCAAAGACTTTAAATAGACTATGTACAAATTACTTAAAATATGAAAAAATATTTAAAAATATATTAAATTACTTTAATATCCTTAGTACTTTCAACTATATACCTAGCCTTCGTCAGAGAATACAAAAATACAAGTGTCTTATTTTCAAATTTCACGTAGTTGCTGTCGAAAAGTAAAAGTGAAAGTCAATTTTTAGATCTGGAAAACATAGGGAAAATAAAAATATGGAACTTCCTCTATATCCATATTTTTATTTTCCCAATGCTTTCCGGATCTAAAAACTGACCTTCACCTTCACTCCTTTCGACACCAACTACGTGAAATTTGAAAATAAGACGCTTGTATTTTTGTATCTTCTGACGAAGGCTATGTATATAGTTGAAAGTACTAAGGAATATGAAATTAATTTAACACCTTTTTAAATATTTTTTCATCTTTTAAATAATTTGCACGTCTATAATTTTAACTTTTTAAAGATCAATTTAGCATTCCATTTATTTATTTGCTGACTTTAAATAGAAACATTGATTTGTTCTAGATACCTGGACAAAATACGTTAGCAAAGTTGTAAAATAAGTTATGTAGACATATGATTAATTTTAACACAATTATTTTAATTAGTAAATAAATCATATGAGTTGTAATTTTAAAACTGGGCCAAAAAAAAAAAAAGCAATTTAACAAATTACCACGACCATTTGGAAAATGATTTTTTCGAGGACTAACATTTAAGACATAAAAATCGCTCGGAGTTTATCATACATTACGTACGCCATGAATGAAACATTAATAGTGTTATAACACGTAAAAATTGCAAGCGACAAAAATCGCCTGCGACTCGTCATATATCTTAAAACTTACGTATTATCCACCTGAAACTTACGTATTATCCAAGCATTTCATTGGCTGTTCGGGAAAAGGCTTTTCCATCATCCAAGAAATCTGACGACCCATTTTAAATGAAATTTCATTCTTAAACTTCTAAACATTCCACACTGTTACTTTTTACACCGTCGTATAGAGAAAAAAAATGTACTTTTAAATGCAATTTGTTTGAAATTTGTATCTCAATTTGTTTCTGAGTTATTAATTTTTTTTCATAATTTTTATTACTTTTTTGTCATAGTGGCAACAGAAGTATCCATCACTGTTGAAAGTAAAGGGAAACAGAGATTACTGTATAGACCAATCAAAAAACGAATAAAATGCGGATTCGACCAATAAAAAGCTTCAGATATGCTTTTGATTTCCAACCCATACGAGGACAATAACCATTTTTCCAAATGGTTAAAAAATCCCGTGAGTTAGCTGGTTAGTTGGCCAGGTTAGCTGGGTGAATTAAATACTCTAGATTCGTCCGGGATAGCTTAGTTAGCAGAGCAGTGGTAGCTTCAGCCAAGAGATTCCTTGGTTAGAATCCTAGCTCGAACATTTTTCGGGCAGTTGGAAAATTACCACTCATATGTAGACATATCTTTAACACACATACATTAGAGAGAGAGTGAGAGATGCCAGAACTAAAAGTACATTTAAACTTTTCATGTTATGTTGTGATGTTATAACGTCAAAAGATCTGACAAAATTTTGTTATTGAAAAACTATCAAACGTATGGAAATTATTATTACGTTGAAGTAGTTGAAGAAAAACTTAAGATTTCTTCGTATTCACGAAATGGGATTGTTAATGAATTTGTATAGATTAAATGAGATGTGTCACAACAACAGTAAATGTAGTAGAATTAAAGTGAAGCAGACTACAATCCATCATAGGTAATAATGGACTGTTTCCAAAACATGGAATATTTTATGTTTTCAAACAATATATATAGCTCCTTGTATAAATGTTTACATACTTTTTTGTATTATAATTTTTTTTCATATTTTGTGTTTTATATATTATCATAGTACTACCTGATTATCCCGTCGGCCAATTTCGCCAAATTATACAAATGAAAGAATGTTTCCATTCTAAAATTTTAAGTAAGAAAAATTAATGAATTGAAATTAAAAAAAAAAATCACTAAAGAATAGCTTTATTTTAATGATGACGTTCACTTATGAAGTAGCAACATACAAATATAAATTTCATTTATTCAGATGATTTCGGACAACAGAATACTGACTAAGAATAGTTTACGTATTTAAATGCAGAAATATTAAATTAATCTATAAACAAATAGATATTTTTAAAATATTGCATTTGTGAATAAAATGCACGCATTTTAAATGTAATAATCGAATTTATTAAGGAACACTAGAAAACAGGAATTCTGCCTTTTCAGAATTAAGTGTCGCTCCAGATTTAAAAAAAAAAATACATATATGTATATATAAATAGTACAAAATATATTTCAATTTTAAGACTTAAAGCACACACTTTTATTTTATGTAAAATGACTTCATTCGCATCCGCTTAAGAATTCCACATTTACGACACACTCTTAAACATCTACGGTAAAGCATGCATAGGATGTCACTATCGTAAAAAATATACAAATGCAGCAAAAAGATGCCGTCGTTAAAAAAACTCGACAAAAAAACGGCTATCTAATGATTCACAGGCCTTCATTTGTTTGTAACATTAATATAGATAACTTAAAATTAAATATAGTTTATAATAGCTCCATGTTTTAACAGAAATTATTCGTTTATATTTTTTCAAAATAGCAGGTATTTTAATTACATTTTCTTTCGGTTGTTGTGAGAAAATGGCAACAAAAAGATATAATTGCTATTTTTCAACTATTTTCTTTTTACGTTCTACATAAAAGGAGTAGGGTAGAGCGGGGCTAGTTGGCCCGCTTTTTCTTCTAATATTTAAAAAAAAAAATTGCAATTCAACATTTTAAATTCCTTTTTATGTTACCACTATCAGTGTACTTTCAGGAAGAAGTCACAATAGTAAAATTTGAAAATATTAACTATAAGTATTAGTTTAGAAGCTCAAATTGACACGAAGTCGCGTGGGCCAACCTGCTCCGATTGCGGGGTAAGTTGGCCCGCGTCACTTTTTAATATTCTGATAGTGTAAAAGTTTAAGAAATGATTAAAATTTTACCAAATCTTAATTTTTATTTCTTTTGAACGAAAACACAATATAGTCCCTCCTAATTTGAAATAAAATTTTGAATATTAAAACTGTGAGTTCTTCAAATTATTAACTTCGACCAAAAATTGCTTTAAAAATTGAATTTATTTTCTCATAAAAAATGTCTTTAATACATTACGGAACAGTAATAAATTTTAATAAAACATGCTAGGTGTTAAAACACCGTAAATCTTAGAGCACAGTAATTTAAGAAATCATTCATCCTTAATTAGGTGATATATTATAAACACTAGATGATAAATAAATTGTATTAAGGCATCTGTACATCTGTTAAATGCAATAATTTTTTTCTTTTGTTTATTATGTATTTCTAACGCATGACTCCCTTCAAATTTCTGTCAGTAAAATGTAATATTACTTCATGATGCTTTGGGTAATGCCAGCTTCTTTGAAATAATGATATTTTCGTTTATATAAAACTTTAATTCCTTATTAAGTATAAAAAAACCCCTAGTTTGTTTATCATGAAATATATATATATATATATTATTGATTACATTCATGATTTATTATTGGTATAATGAGATTTAGATAATCTAATAAGTTGGGATACAGCAATGTGCTTGATATAGTTATGCTGGATGATATTATTTTTTTATATTTTTTGTTTGAACTTCTGATCTTTATTAACGGTTCAGGAAGTGTAGTTCTATTCTGTCTGTGGAAGGGACAACATGTCTCTTAAAGGAAAAGATATTTTTTCATAATTAAAAAATTGTTTCCTGAAACTGCCCTTTTTATGGATTATGAAGACAGAAAGGATTATTTAATTTCAACGAATATCTACCCAGGTAAGAGGTTTTCATTTCATAAAATGAGATGTTATTAAAGCGTTATTTGTGTCAAACTCTTCTCTGGGAGGGCTAACAAGGGGATTTTATTAATAGTTGAGATATATTTGAGTCGGATAGTTTTTGATTGTTAGATTTGTTACTTTTAGCGGTAGTATGTAACACTAGGAGGTCGAACTTTTAAGTAGATTTTGTAAGAAATAACCGTAAGGCATGTTGACGTCACGGCGACGTCGTTGTGAAGTCACACTGTGACTTTGTGACCGTCGGTGTGACGTCACGTGACGTCGATGTGACGTCATAGTGACTAGAATGTGAAGTCGTTATGGCCGTTTTAGAAGTCGTTTGTGACGTCACATTGTGACCACTCTGTGAAGTCACACTGTGACAAATTTGTGAAAAGTGTGTCATTTGTGACTACTTTGGCATTAATTTTGTGACGAACATGTGACGAAAGCGACAATGCTTTGAAGTCACATTGTGACCAATTTGTGAAATATGTGTCATTCGTGACGAACTTGTCATAAACACTATGGTTTCAAATGAAACTCAAATTTCAAATTAATTGCTTAAAAGGCGCAAAGGACAACATAGTGAAAAAGATTCTATGCCGGGACTCGAACCCCGTCAGTATAGAGCACTGACATTCTACCGACTAAACCACTTGGAACAATACCAAGCCTGGAAAATTTCTCGCTATTACAAGTTGGCAAGGCTACAAAAACAGCACAAGATGGGATATTTATCGTGAGCCACCGACATGGGTTAAACACGAAACTTAATTAAATCCAGTATCGATTGAAACTATATTAATACTTGAAAATTCTTCCAGAGAAAACCACCATTCGCCTTGATTGCAATATTTCAAATGAAAATCAAATTTCAAATTAATTGCTTAAAAGGCAATTTTAATTTGAAATTTGATTTTCATTTGAATTGCATGCAAGGCGAATGTTTCTCTGTGCAAAAATTTCCAAGTATTTATATAGCTTCAATCGATGCTGGATTTAATTAAGTTTCGTGTTTGCCTCATGTCGGCGGCTCACGATAAATATTCCAACTTGTGCTGCGTATAGCCTTGACAACATGTAATAGTAAGACATTTTCCAGACTTTGGTATCGTTCCATGTGGTTTAGTCGGTAGAATGTCAGTGCGCTACACTGGCCCGGGTTCGAGTACCATCATGGAATTTTTTTCACTATGTTGGCCTTTGCGCATTTTAAGCAATTAATTTGAAATTTGATTTTCATTTGAAATATTGTATGCAAGGGGATGTTTCTCACTGGAAAAATTTCCAAGTATTAATACTTTGATGATTCTTGTCATAAAAACTGTGATTAATTTTAAAATAAAATTTTGTTTGAACTATAAACTCTTATCTTTTTACAGTACTTTTTAGCAAAATATCGCTACTTTGGGGTCTTATTCATCTAAAATATTTTTAATTTTTCCGCTGAAAAAAACAGTGCTTATCAACTGGCATCTTTTTTTATTAAGTTCTAAGCTTGATCTAGAGTTCAAGCTTGATATTAAGAATGTGTAAGTTTTTTAATGTGTTGTGATTTGTCGTTCCTTTATTAAATACGAGTATGGAGTCTAACGGATATTAATACAACAGTTATTTATAGAACGACATGCTAAGTCATATTTATTTAAATTTTTCATTCCCGTGTATATTGTATTTTGTGAATATGAGCTAAATAGATTTGGTAAGTTTTATAGGAAAAGACTGATCTTGGAAAAAGAAAGAACAAGTAAGAAAAATCATGCGTTAAGCATAGATTATAAAACACTTTCCAACCCTTCCTGAATGCTTTAATAAGATATCGTAATTTAGGGAAATAGCGTAAATAAGATAACTAAGTAAACATTTTAGAAAACGCATAAAACATTTGAAAAACTAATTTCAGCAGTTTCCGCCCATAGTCAAATATATTTTCCAATTCATTTGAACAGTTCTGTATTGGATCTGTAGATTGATATATATACTATATAATGGGAAAATTTAGTTTAGCAAGAAAACGCATAACAGGATGAACCTTTATTACACGCCACTATTCAGTTAAAATTTAATTCAAACTAAAACACTCTTAAAACTGCTGAAATCACATTTCCAGTGCGTGACCCTGTATATCATTTTATCTATATTCTACAAACATTTCTTAGTAAATTAAATGCAGTTCAACGTAAAAATGCATAACTCATTTAAAAACCTCCTTTAAGCAATTTGCGCCCTTACCCAGTAACCGTTACGAATACTTTTGTGTAGCCCTGTATAGGAATTATAACATTTATATACACCATGTACTACACATAAATATAGTGAATCATAAAAGCGCATATCATAATTAAAAATGCATTTCCAGCAGTTATCGCTAATGAACAGTACTTCGGATACAATATAGTATCTGAAATATTTTGTGTGTCCCTGTAAATGCTATATATACTTCGTATTATCATGAAATATTTTATAGTATGTAAACATCAGCGACGTATATCAATTTCATTATGTATGAAATAGATTAACATAATTAAAGTACGCCGCAAACAATTACCTCCATCCCTATATCATTATGTATTGGAATTCCTTTTTTATCCCTGTAAATGAACAATAACTATTCTTTGCATCACATATTCTACAGTATGTATATTTTAGTGCCCTTCATAAATGCATATCAATTTTATTCTGTTCGAAAGCGTGTAAAATCATTTGAAACGATTTTTTCCCATAGGCCGTAATGTAACGGAATACTTTTGACTGTCCCTGTAAATGAACTCAACATGTTTCAAACTTCATTACAAATAGGGACCGTGCTATGGTAAACATCAATAACATCCAAAACTTTCAAAGCAATCCGAGTATGTTTACGAGAGTTAGAGTGCGGAAAGACGGCCAGACAAACCGAAGTCATAAACACTTTTCAACTTTGCTGAAAAGTGTTAAAAAGGAAATATAAAAGTAAAATAATTTATTGTATATGAACTGTTTTTATTGTTTGAAAAACATTTTAATGTAAAAAGTAGTTATTAATTATATTTTATTTTTTAATGTCAATAATTACGTGATGTATAGAAAACGTAGAAAATGAATTTACAATCGAAGAAAATTTAATAACTGATTCTGAATGTCTATAATAAAATGTTTGATTAAAATCGTAAACAGCAAAAAAATGCGTACATACAATTTAAAAAAATAAATATACCAATTTAAAAAACACTAAATAATTAGTATTAATAATTATGCTATTAAATAACAACCAACTACAATTTAAATAATAATTTAAAATATTATTAGCAATGAAAAAAAATCTTTCAAAAGTTTCGCTACTATAATATGAAAAAAGACATTTTTCCAGTATAATGTTAATTTTTAATCTGAAACAGTTTCGTAATATCATAATAATCGAATATCATATTAAACTCCATAATAATAATGACGCTGTAAGTGAATAGGCACTGTAAGAAAATAATAAGAAGCCGTAAAATTCCACATCACTGTCGCAACACATTTTCAATCTCAAGTAACTGTAAATTAATGTTTACATTCATTTCACTATCAATGTAGGCATGAATCAGTCTCTGCGTCAGCTTTTTTTCTTTTTTTCTTTTTCTTTCCGAGCGATGGCAGATGTTTTACATAGGAAAATGTCGGTTCTGAAAACAATAGCAGATCAGTCTCTTTCTATATTTATAACTAAAAACTATTGAACTCATCATCATAATATACAATACAGGAGTGAAAAATTTAAATTTAACAAGACTTACTTTCTGCGCTCCATAAATTAATAATCCGTGTACTATCCGACGTCTCTCTCTTACATTAAAAAAAACATAAGCAAAGCTTACATTGTAGGCTTCGTGATGTTCTGAACAGTTAACTTCCCTCGTCTAATACAAAAAGTTCTCTGTTTACCCTGTGGTATCGTGCGTAGACGATTTTCAGATTCGTTTCAGATTAGTTTTAGCAGGTGTTACCATTTATTTGCTTTTGCATACAGCATTTTTGGAACTTGCATGTGCAATAATTTTATGACACTGTCTGTAATTAAAATTTTATATTTGAAGAATTTTCCAATGTATTTTACCATTTCTTTCTATCAGTTTCCCCCCCCTCCCCCTTTTTTAAGTAAAATTTGTTTTACGCATAATAAATTCAAAATACGTATCTTCTTAATAAATGAAAAGAGAGTATAGATGATAAAAAAACTTTCTTTGTCAATCTGTCATTTTTTTCATATTAATTTTCTGTAGAATAAAACAATTTGTAAAATTGCTTTTTATTTAAAGTCATATCTCTAAAACACAAATTTGAAATACGAATAATTAATCATATCATGGGTTTTGCATAAATTTTGTATCTTATTTAAAAAGTCTGAGAGAAGTAGAATTTTTAAAAAAATAGTTACTTAAAATAGGTACACTAACAGGAAAAAATATGACTTGAATGCAAATTATAAAGCATGAAATGCATATATAACTAAACTCTGAAGACTCTTTCTACGTGTTCATTAAAAGCTGCAGACTTAACTGTAATAGAAATTTTTTTAGTTTCAAACCACAGAAGTGTTTCGAATACCAGTGGTTGGCAAAAAAAAAAAAAAAAATAAAATAAAATAAAAAAGTTTCCTCCGTACAAACTCAATAGGTAAAGTGTATAAATTTAATATTCCTAATTGTAAATATGTTATCCAAATTGCTCCTGCGCGTAACATTTTTCCGAGAAAAACTTTTATAATAATAACAATAAGTGAAGGATTATTATATTAAATTGCAATGCTAGATAAAATTGAAATCATGAAAAAAGTATACTTTCACTGTCTTAGATATCAAATTGATAAAATACAGCATGAAAATCTAGTTTGTTGATACTTGTACCGTGCATTTTCCTTTTTATCCACCCCTTCCTCATCTTTTCGTGTCCGAATTCACTATTTGCTATCCACTAATATATTTTCATTCCTTATGCAGCTGTAACTCGGGCCTGTTTAAAACATTTCTCTTCATTTTCAAAGATTTTTGAAATTCATATTTTTGTCGCACTGTGACTTACAATATGGTGTTTATTTTTTTTTTCACATGTGTGACGTGACGTACGTTACATGCAGTGACATAACAGTGACGTCACAAATTTTTTTAATTGCCAGAAAAAGAAATTTTTACAGTAACATGTTTTGAAGAATTTTTGTAATTTTTTAAAGTTTTCTATGAAGTTCACATCTCAGTCACAATGTGACATCACTGAGTGGTGGCATTTTGGTCACAGATGTGACGTGACCACAGTGACTTACAGTGACATCACAACGACGTCACTGTGACCATGTACCTATTGCAATCTTCCATATGTTGGAATTTTTGAAAAACTTTTGCAGATCTACACCGATCATGACCGCTAGAACCCAAAACCACCCCCAGTTCAAAATTTTATCTATCTATTTATCCATCTATCTATCTATCTATCTATTGATATATTTTTTTTTACTTTTCTATGGACATTTTAACATATCCAATCAGTTTAAATTTTTCAAAATTTCTAGGAAAAGGGCCAAAAATTATGCATGACAGATTTTTGATATAATTAAAAATGGCTTCAAAGAGTGCAAAAATGGGGTTTTCAGAAGAAAAAAAATCATAACTTCGTCAATTCACAAGACTCAAATTCACTTAAATTTATCATAAATCCTCTTAATATTATCTACGACTTTTGTATTGGCAAGCTTTTGATAGGAGCAACTCTTATAACAAAAAGGAATTAAAAACAAAAAAAGTGTGTGTGTATGTAGGGGGGAGGCTCGATAAGAAAAAAAAAATCACATTTCTCTTAATCCGTTAAATTCTTGGTGAAATTAGTACTTAACTTCGAAATCTACTTGCACCTGTAGACCAAGCCAACAGGGATTTTTCTATAATTATGAAAGTTATAAATGTTTTTGTACAACAATAGCAGCTGATTTAATTTGGCGAGGAGGTAAACAACATTATAACTTCATTTTTTTAAAAGATTACTGGAATAACCAGAATTTAATTAATAAAATAATTCCTTACTATTAATTAATAACAAATTAATTAAAATAATTCATTAAAACTATCAACATTCCAATACCCCAAAGCCAAATTCCTACGGGGCATGTTGGCCGCCGGGCCAACTAAACCCGTATCGCCATTTTTGTTTTTCATGACTGTACGGAATTATTCTGAAAGTATTTCAATAAAAAAATTTGCCGTACAATAACTACGAACAATTATTTTTCTGAATTATTATATATCAAAATCTAAAATTTAATCTACAAACAAATAAAAAACGATAATTTATAAGAAAGGAAATTTACTCACCTTTGCAAAATTTTGTAAATTCTCAATAATTCTTTAACGGACGCTCCAATTTCAATGGTGCTGATGTTGGAGGAGGAAAGCGAAGCAGCGCATACTTGGCTGGACTGACAATTTCATCTAAAGCAAAGTTTAAAAAATATCGTGACTGGGCCAACATGCCCCTATGGCCAACTAGCCTCGGTCTACCCTACTTGAGTTGCCAAAATTAAACAAATGGTGCTAAAAACTACAAAAAAATTAATATTTTGATAATCAATGGAGATGCAGTTTTCAAACAAATTGCATTTAACCCTTTCATTCCCATGGTAGAATACGTTCTAGAAATTACGTAGTTCAAAGAATCTGAATTTACACCAGAAAATTTCAATTATAAATTTCACTTTATTTAAATACGGAACAGTCTGTTATTAAATAAACCAAATATTGCTATTTTAATTTTTCTGGTATGAATTTGAAATATCCGAATTACAAAATCCATTAACATCCTGATGCCATTTGGACTCGCTGGGAGTGAAAGGGTTAAAAGTACTTTTATTTCCAGTACGACGGTGTAAAAATTGAAAATGTGCGATGCTTAGAAATTAAAAAAAAAAATGCTATACAGTATACAATTGTACAATAATACATCTGCTTTGCTTATTCCTGGCTTCTGTAAGGTAACGTTATTTTTTGGACACGAAATAAGCTGGGAGAAAGAAATAGCATTCCGTACCGGGGGCTAATAATAAATATCAATGATAATGAAAGATTCTAAGAAACTTAATGCTCTTTATTTAGTCAATAAACGTAGATGGTATATAACTATAAAATGTATGTAAACATTAGATATAGGCTTAAAGTAAATAATAATTAAAAAAAATGTGGATAAATATTTGTGAAGTCAACTGAAACTATGTAAACATTAGATATAGGCTTAAAGTAAATAAATTAAAAAAATGTAGATAAATGTTTGTGAAGTCAGTTGAAACTAATCTATTGTGTTTTTTCTCTTTTAATATCATGTGGTAATCATTTATTGACACATTTTTTTTTTTTTTTTAATCACAAAAGAACAAATTAATTAGTAAAACATTAATAAAAATACAAGTAAAACTTCCAATTCAAAATCACTTGATGACGTAACAAACATGTGCAACGTGGATAAAGCCAAGTGAATGTGGCAAGTGACATTTACGATGATCCATTTTAATCTTAAAGTTTGGTGATAGTTTTTTGGTCGGCGGGATAATCAAAAAGTAGGGTAAGGTGCCCTATTATCGTCCTTCAGTCACTTTTAGGCGCTTGGAAGTTGTAACTTTTAGTGAAAATCTATCAAATTTGGATTTTACATAGACTAACTACCCACGCACATAGAAACATAGGCAAATATCATACAAAAAATTTTTAACAATGCGAAAAATTGTTTTTTTTAAAAGTATCTAAAAAATGCAAGAGAAAAAAAATGGTCCCAATTTCGTCCCCTCAAAAAATCCAATACGCCGAGGATTTTATAACCAAATCAAAATTTATTTTTAAATGAGTAAGTAATTTAATTTACATTAAAGTAAGGCACAAAGAAATGTAATAATTATCAGTGGAAGTATAATATGACGAAACATTAGCCGTCCAAACATGAGGAAAAAATTGTAAAAAATGTCATGAAAAAGCATTCCTAATTTTGTCCCCGGGACGAAAATAAGAACTGCAAGGGGGACGAAATTGGGACCACGCTACTTCCCAATATGACGGAGCTTCAGTTTCCGTAAGATGAATTGAGCATCCTAAAGCTCACTGTATGCTACTGTCAGCATCTTACTAACGTAAAATACATGCAATGAATAAGAAATAAATACTTACAGTACAGTAAATAACGTCCTACACACGACGTAATAAGAACTCAGGTCTTGTAAAAATAGAAAAATCGCCCTCTTTAACTTATGTATGCGTCTTGGCGAAAGAAACTTTTAACACTGACCCCTTTTACCTCCTGTCCTCTGTGCCTTGCGACATAAGTTGCGCCACTTTCGCTGAAGCGGAGAAGTTAAGGGGGACGAAATATGGGCACTTTACCCTACCATTATCATTTATTCGCTCTTTTTTTTACATTATTTGAATTTTGAGTGAAATTTATTTATTTCAATAGAATTTCTACGCGAATTTAAAATTCAGGAAAAAAAATTAAACTGAAACTATGACTTGTTTAAGGGGGTCCGTGACACAAAAACCTTAAAATTTTCTAAAAAAAATGTATGGCATTAAAACTTTCTATGTTTTTTTCTGCTTAAAATGATGTTTAAATCATGTTTTTATCTTAATTGGAACAGGAAATAATTATTTTTTTCGTTTTGGCTTGTTTTCAAAATCTAGCTTTCAAGCAATGGTTGTTATGGAAACGACTTCTTGTGAAAATGCGTTTATCTTCATGATGGGTTTTGTCCACCATTTTCGTATTTAAATTGTTATAAGTCAAGAACTGCTAAAGATAAATGGTTCATACTTGGAACATGTCTTTTTCAATTGTTTTACTTTAAGTTTGATTCAGCAAATTTGAAAAAAAATATTTATTTTTGAAAATAGGTTTTTTTATTTTTTTTAAATTGCATCTTTTTTTTTTTTTTTTACTTTAAATATTTTTAATTTTTATTTACATTAATGTTTTTAAAAATGCTGAATCAAAATTAAAACTTATATATTTCTGTTTTTTTTTTTTAATGAAAAAAAAAATTGAAATTTACAAATAATATTTCGAGTTACAACGATTTTAAATTACCCCACTTTTTTAAGAAATTTTAAATTAAAATTAAAAAAACAATTATGACAAGTTTTAGCATGTTGTTTTGTTTACAAATAACATGGTTAAGCATCACAAAAAACTTCAGAATTTCAACTGAATAAATAAAAATGTGTCCCGGACCCCCTTAAATCTTTTTTTTCCACCACTGTATATATCCTTTTTTAACCATGATGGTATGATTGATGATTTTAATGATGATGTGATGATTTTAATATGATACTGTTCCAAAACACTTTTATTCTTCTTTGATGGCCCTCTATAAGTAAACGTTCCCAGTGATATAGAATAACTTCTAGAAAAAGTTAAAACTTCATGCATGATGTATCAAAACTTTCTTGAACAATTTTTATAATCTTCAAATTAATTATTACTTTGCTGTGTTTTAAATTTTTTCTTCGAATAATTAGTAAAGTTGAGAAAAGAAGGTAAAAAAAATAATGAATCAAATCAATAACATGGTATTTTAAATCTCGAATATATATATAAATATATATATAATTAAATGTCAGAGACTAAACCCACGCTTTTTCCGTTTAATGTCAGATTGCACAATAAACGGATTGATAAACAAACTGCAAATGTAAGCTTATGTAGTTCATTTTCAAAAGAATTGTTTGAACTTCAATTGAGAAATGTCTAAAGCTAATTGCGTAGGAAGTTAAATTATATTTTTGTATATTATAAATTATTCAGAACCCATTTATCAAAGTTCATTTGTAAAAGTAGTTAATTAAATTATAAATATACGAAAATGAGTTATGAACATTTTAAACATTTTACAAATATTAAACTTTTGAATTATATAAAATCTCTTTAAAGTCAAATTTTTCTAAATTTACCTTAGATGCAAATTTGGATTAGGATTCTATAGAAGTTAAATTTTACGAATTATAGTTAATTATTTTCTTTTTCTGTAAGAATAATAGAACATAAATGAATAACTACGATGACCTCTCACTTATGCATCTTTCACTTTGTGGACATCTCGGTTATATGTCGATTTCTTCACGTTCCAACAGATCTTAAGAGGAATGACGTAAAATTGCTCTCAGATATGCCACGTTTTTTCTGATTTACATGACGCTTAATTAAATCTATCACCAGTGATTATAGATAGCTGTCTTTAAATGTATAATTGTGAAATTTTTGTTGAAATCTAACTCTTATTCTTAAATTAATTAATACAACTTTGTATGAATCACTTCAAATCAAAAGAACACACAAGACACGTTTCGGACTGGAAATTTTAACAGTCCATCATCAGCCAAAGTAAACATGTGTCCGTAAGGGACAAGGCCACGAATGACAATATGGGTAGAGACGAGAGCTTACAAAGAATGCGACAGGTGGCACTAGCTGAAAGGTAAACACGAATCACGTAGGAGAACATACAGAAGAGAAAAGTGTTGCCAAAATGATTAACAACAAAAATTAACCGAAAAGAAAAGAGTAAATGAAATAAAAAGAAATAAACAAACTAAAAAAATATTCCTATTATTTATGTTATTTATTTTATTTCTTGTTCTTGTAATTTGGGTTATATTGGTCAAACTAAGCATTAAAGAGCAGAAAAACAAACGATTAAAATGCACAAATAAAATATGAAAAACAGCAAACAGTTGTTTCGAATCTCCTAGCGAGATTCTTCTTCAGTGCAAGATAGAGAAAAAGGAACAGCGTGCTAGAAAAAGCAAGGCTGAGCAAAATGATAGACAGAGACGCGCTGGCTTATATACCCTATGCGGGCAGCTAAGGTGCCAAAACAACCATTGAGAGAGAAGCAGTGGAAACGACTGGGTGGATATGTAGCGACATCTACCGGAGAAGGAGAGAAAAAGAAACCTGAAAAGGGGGAAATTAAATTAATGCTTTCCAAATACTTGGAAAATCAGGAGTATTAGATAAGTCATTGACTGAAGAGTGAGAATTTTTAATGATATGGTAAGCTTCCCAAAAATCAAGATCAAGGTTAGAAGAACATTTTTGGATAATGATGGCTGAGGAAAAATCGAACCTATGTTGAGAAGACCAAGAATGTTGAGCAATAGAAGAACGTTTGATCTCCTGATTTTAAACATAAACTTCATGTTCTTTTTAACGAAATCTAAGAGCACGTTTAGTCTTTGCTTTTTAATATTGTTGCACAAAGGCTTTATGTGCTATTTTTAAGCATTAAAGTTCAGATAAGCGAGCATCAGAGATATACAGTAATACCTCGACTTACGTCAACAGTTTGTTCAAAAATTAGCAACGTAAGTCGAAAACGATGTAAGTCGGTGTATATTTGGATAAGCAAAAAAGGATAAGTAATAAAAATTCTCCAAAATCTAATGAACATATTCTATTGTATTTAGTTAAAGTTTATCGACAGAAGTCACTGTCTTTACTAATGTCCGTATTCTACTTGTATTCATCTTATACCAATATTTCAGGCATTACTATTGTAGTAGCCATTAGAGCATAGACGTTTTTCTTACCTGTTATTACATTAATATATAAAAAATATAAAAAATCAAAAGATACCTTTTTTCATTTAAAAATTCTTTATCTTGTTTCTACACATATTAAAATCAATTTCCATAAAATACTATTCCTTTACTTTTTCATAAAAACTTTAAGACATCTTTCCTTATTTTATTTAAAAACATATACATTCAGCAGCTTTAAAAATATGTTATTTCACAATTAATGCATCGTCTAATACCTTTTGGCTTCTTTCTCAAAAGCGTTTTCATCCCTCTTTCGGAGGCATCCTCAGTTTCAAATGGTATTGTTTCGCAGTTTCACACGAGATCTTGTAACTTCCCTCTTTTTCCCTCCTCTCTTTTTCGTTTTCCCTTCTTTCGAGCATTCCCTGCCAACGAGTATCAATATTTGAATGTGTAATGCCATTGCATATATTATCTCTGTCAAAGTTGATCTCTATGGCTTCTCTCATTAGTGTGTTATGGAGGTTTTCGTAACTGGCTATTTTTTCTATTTTAATTGACTGGGGTTTCAAGGAGTTTTTTTTTAATTTTCTCTTGAAAGGGCTGTTGCTTGGTTATTGTATTTTAGGTCGCGAATATGTTCTTTATATAAACTTGCCGTTTTAAATACATACATTTATAGAGCATTATATATATGTTCAACGGAAAAGTTACCAAGTAAAGAATTAAAAATTATAGAGAAAATAGGACTTAATGCTGGCCATCCACAAAAAACAATAAATAAACTAATTAGAAAAGCTAAAGAAAGAATTGACTGGATCCAACCCGGACAAAATAAACAAGGTTATACACTCCCCCACCATTTATGAATGGATTATCACTAAAAATAAAACGTGAAATAAGTAAACTAGAAAAGAAGTTCCAATCACACCCAACCCCTCCCTATTTAAAATGATAAGAAACGAAGCCGAAAAATAAGATGAATTACAAACAGCAGGAGTCTACAAAATTAAAGCCTCGAATACAGAAAATAAAGAAATTACATACATCGGAATGACTAAAAGAAAAATATATGAAAGATATAAAGAACTTATTCGCGACCTAAAATACAATAGCCAAGCAACCGCCCTTTCAAAGGAAAATTTAAAAAAAAACTCTTGAAACCACAGTCAATTAAAATAGAAAAAAATAGCCAAGTACGAAAACCTCCATAATACACTAATGAGAGAAGCCATAGAGATCAACCGTGACAGAGACAATATATGCAACGACATTACACATTCAAATATTGACACTCGTTGGCAGGGAATGCTGGAAAGAAGGGAGAAACGAAAAAGAGAGGAGGGAAAAAGAGGGAAGTTACAAGATGTCGCATGAAACTGCGAAACAACACCATTTGAAACTGAGGATGTCTTCGAAAGAGGGATGAAAACGTTTTTGAGAAAGAAGCCAAAATGTATTAGACGATGCATTAATTGTTATATAACATATTTTTAAAGCTCCTGAAGTATATATTTTTAAATAAAATAAGGAAAGATGTCTTACAGTTTTTATGAAAAAGTAAAGGAAATGCATTTTATGGAAATTGATTTTAATATGTATAGAAACAAGATAAAGAATTTTTAAATGAAAAAAACATCTCATGATTTTTTCATACTTTTAATATATTAATGTAATAACAGATAAGAAAAATGTCTATACTCTAATGGCTACTACAATAGTAATGCCTGAAATATTCGTATAAGATGAATATATTCTATTGTATTTAGGGAATATGTTACGAACACTTTATATTAGCAAAAAAATGCGTTTGCAATACAAGAATGTGAAATAAATCAATAAGTTGTTAATTTACAATTTATTGTTTTTCTAGCTGCACCGTTCGAGTCTTTGAGGATGCGAAAAAATCTTGCAATGAAGTTTGAACCGACAAATTTGTCCTTTTTGCTTTTAGAAGATCTTTATAACAGCAGAATGAGTTTTCAAAGCTTTTTCTAAGCGACTTTTCTTTTATTTGTTTGTCACTATTACTTGACTCTCGCGGGAAAGTTTACCTTCATAAAACAAAGGTCTTCAAAAAAGTTCAAAGTGCGTCTGAATTAAGGAAATTTTTTTTTTCAGGTCAGACGACGTAAATGCAGGATGCGTAAGTCGGAGTACAACTGTAGGGAAGACTAGGGAGGGTTGACCCACTTTTTACAAAATGATTTTTTATTTTTTAAATATTCAACGTAAAGTTTTATATATCATTTTATTCGTTATAAATACAGTTATTAAAATAAAATTGCTACATAAGTGTATTATATAAGAAATTTGAAAAATGATCGATTTTAATCATGAGAAAATAATGGGTCAAGGCTCCCATATGTTACTAATGTTACTACCACAAGCCTCCCATATGTGGATATGGGAGGCTTGACCCACTATGTGGGAGGCTTGACCCACTTTGTTTTATATTGAAATATTTGTAAAGACAAATCAAATCAGTTCAATAAAAGCAAAATAACTTTATGCTACATGCTTTAATTATTATAAAAAAATATTTTTTTAAAATATGGTGCTTAACACTTTATCTACTGGCGGTACTTATAAGTACCATTAAAATAACTTATTATAAAATTCATTTAATGCATCGAATTGTTGTAATGAAGTTTAGAAAGAATTATAGATACATTACTTTATCTTGTTCCAAAAGCATTATGGTTTACACAAAACAAAAATATTTTTTAAAGGATGATTTCTTTTGCTTTTGCATCTTTTCAGATTTCTTGACGTTGAGGTGAGGGGGGGGGGGATTTTTCAATTGCGAAATATCTCTATATTTCTATTGTAAGAGCATTATATTTGTACATTTCCTAATTCTACAAAATACTAGGTAAAATATTTAAAATAAAAGATTTGAGTGGGTTTATAAATAGTGCACAAAATCCCTATAAATTAAAATTTAATTAAACCTTCTAAATCGTTCAGTCCTTCTCAAATCCTTCTAAAACTTATTAAATGATTATGGAAATCTTCTAATGTAGTTTAAACAATTCACTTAAAATGCTTTAGAAGATAAAATTTTCATGAATTTATAATCCAGTAGATAAAGGGTTAAACAAACCTGTTTAAACGCAATCGCAAGTCAGAGGAGGAAATTTTTGTTTTAAGCAGAATTTTGCCTGAGCAGGTATAATTGTACAGTAGGAAAAATGAAATTTTAATGTTTAAGACAGTATTCCGTTAGAGACAGGTTCCGTTTCCATAGGATTTCTTGTATTATTATGTCCGGATTTAATAGACACTGTTACGCTTTTTTTTATCTTCTTTTCATACTTTTTGTGACATTCGACCTGTCAACTCTATTTGTCACATAGTTTGGCTTCATCTCACTGTATTCATGCTCGTGAAATTGATCTACATACCTTCCAAAAGTTTTTCGATCAATGCTATGTTCTTTTGCAGCCGCATGTGCCCTTAACTGATCATTATTTTCTTTATCCCTTTCAGTGGCAAAGTACTTTCAGTACTAAAATGTTGAAATAAATGACTGGCACCGGAATTTACGAACAAATTTCTGAAATTATTTTAAATATGAAAAATGATGTGTGGGTCAAGCCTCTCGTATGGTCAAACCTTCCTAGTCTCCCCTATATCAAATCAAAAAATTTCAAAATCTTAGATTGCCTCTGACTGTTGGACTTCAAGTCACTGTTTCAATTTCTCCATGGCCAGAATTATTTCTTCTCCTGTCTCTCCCTTTCACTTGCATTTTCAAAAAGCGTTTTTTATTTTTTGAAAATCCTATAAACTTGTCAATGGTCTTTCATTATCTCCTTTTCTTTTTTTCAGCTTGGAAATTACTTTTACAATTCTTTACCCTCTTTTGTTGTTTCATTTCATTTTATTATAAAAAAAATAATAATGAATAAAAAAAATTCTTTTACTTCTTATGTTTTTTTTTCCTTTTTCTATTTTAGTTTTTTTTTTTTTAATTTGCTTTTCTTCTTTTCTTTCCTTATTATTTTTTATTTATTTTTATTTTTTTACTCTTTTCTTTTCTGTGAATTTTTTTCTATCATTTTTGCAACATTCTCCTCTTCTCCATGTGCTCCTCTGTGATTTGTGTTTACCTTTCTGGTAGCGCCACCTGTCGCATTCTTTGTAAGCTCTCTTCTCTGCCCTTGTTGTTCATTTGTGACCTTGGCCCTTACTGACATGTGTTTACTTTGGCTGTTGTCGGGTTGTTAACATTTCCACCCGAAACGTATCCTGTGTGCCCTTTTGTTTTATGGTGGTAAAGTTTTATTAATTAATTATGATTTATCGCCGTTTTTCAGTGTTGCATGATTTTGTACTTAAACTTTTTCAAATTTTATTCATAGCTACGATTGAATTTTATTGTTTAAATTAAAAGTCTGCGTTGCAGTATTTTTATTATTATTCAGTAAATTTGCGTTACATGAAACAGTCTCTTTTATAATTCTGCAAAGCTGAGGATAAAACAAACAAGCAACAACAACAAAAAGATTAAAAAAATATACGAAATTTGGCTACTTCGCAAGTATATTTCATATTTTATATAAACTATAGGCAGAAATAAAGTAAAGATAAGTTTTGCTTTCTTTTGAATAACCTCGTGCAAGTAAACAATTTGTCACTCCAGGTATACCCAAAGAATATTCAGATAGATACATCAAAGTAATAAACATGTTTCTAAAAATGTTTTTGATAGTGCTAAACTAAATAAAGACAAATATAAAAACATTTTATTTATGTGTATTAAAGGAAACTATTATACTTTAATATAAGAACTGAATTATAAATAAAGCAGTAAAATCTTTAATCTCTGAGGATAACCAGAGATTTGATCCCACCATCACAAAATTTAATTAAACCTATTCCTTTAACAAGCGTGATATAAAAGATGATACATCCAAGTAATAAACAGTTTTGAATTGTGTAATAGAACCATTCGATAGAAAATTATATAGAAAAGAAATCATAATCTTATTTTCAACAATTTTTTAAAAATTCTAAATATTAGGTATATATTTATGACTCAGCCCATTTTCCAGTAAAGAACACTTAGTTACACTTTATACAAAGCAAGTTACACTTGCTTTGTGCAAAAATAGAAGAAAGATTTATCCAACATATATCTTTTCAGCATCTACAATATTCTTTCATACAACAGGCAACATACGGCTTCGGAAATCGAAAAAAATGAAGGTTTTTTTCAAGCAATCAAGTCATTTTTGGATTTATGTGAAAGGACTGAACTGCTCACGTAAATTTACACTCTGCATGGATTACGGAGCAACATCTGGTAAATACAGCGGGTGGGATAATGAATACCAGAGGAATGCTTTTAGAGATTACTTGACTGGTTTTCCTCCATGTGGATGAACATTGCCATAACGGAAAACAGCGACATATTATGGACGGTCTTGCGTCAATGTTTCATTCAAACTGATTAATACTTGCTTATAACATTCATCAGTGATTGCCTTATGCAATTCAAAAGTTCATAGATTACGAATATTTCTTTCTACCAGATGTGCGCTGTCACCATGGAAGAATAGCCAAGGAAACACCAGAAGCACCTCTAGAAACATTACATATGTTGTCTCACCCGTTGTTTTCACTGGATTTTGCTCCTGCTGATTACCATTTATTCCGTTCCATGTACAGCTCTCTTTCATACAGAGTGGTTCAGTTCGCATGAAGAAATGAACAAGAAAGAAAAATCGTACATCAAGCATAGATTATGAAACACTTTCTAACGCATTCAGAATATTGCCACAACATTTCCCCGTTTAATAAGGTAAAAGATGACATATAAGTAAATTATTCGGAAAGTGCATAAGACATTTGAAAACCCAATTTCAGCAATTAGCATCTGCACTCGGAAAAATATCCGGATTCTTTTCTGTAGCACTATAGGTCTATAGAAATTTAATATGCAAAACAAGAAAAAAATAGTTACATTTTAAAAGGCATACTACAATTAAAAACACATTTTAGCAATTATATTGTTCATAGGCCGTACTGTAACAGAATTCTTTTGCGTGCCTCTTTAAATGAACGATAAATGCTATGAACATCATATTCTATAGTAAGCATCTTCTTGTGCACCTCAGATATGTATATATTTATTTCAATTTGTTTGAAATAGTGTAACATCATTAAAATATTCTGCAAACGACTTTTCCCATATATGTCCACAATGTAACGGAATTCTTTTGAGTGCCCTTTTAAATTAACTATAACTGCTATACAGTTCATTTTCAATAGAGAATGTTAAATAATGAACCTCATTAGCATATACTGATTAAGTGAAAATACCGAACATTTTTGATACCGAACATGCCATGGCAAATCTCAATAACATATATCAACTACACGTTAATACAACTATACTTACGTGGCTTAGGGTACGAACATATGGACAGACAAACAGAATTAATTAACACTCTTCAACCATATTTAATACGTGAATTATCACATTGCTAAGCATAGAACGAATAGAGTGAAAAATGTCCAAGCCGGGAATCGAACCCGGAGCCCTTGGAATAGCGCTCCAAGTGCTCTACCATTTAAGCTACAAGGACGATACACAGCTTAGCATTTCTCACTCATATATGTTAATAAGACTGCAACTGCAGCATAAGGTGGAACTGTCTTCATGGGCAAACAATCTTGCGCCGAAACATAAGACACAAATAAATCCAGCATCGGTGAACACATATAATTTTTAATAATTTCAAGAGTAATTTCACTGCTGAAAATTAATTGAAAAATTAATTAAAAATTATAGCTCTTCAACTACGTTGGAAAATGTTAAAAATTGACTTGATGACTGGTAGATTGCTTCAAATCAGCCAGGTTTCTTACATTGTGGAACCGCCACTTTTGCCCGACAGCTCGACAAATAATGTAGCTTCTTGATTGAATGTACTTTGAATAAATACTTCTTCCGTTTTGAAAAGTGTCTTTTATTTATTCGAAAAAAGGGCGGAGTCTTATTTTTATACTAAGAATCGACTGAAACAGGTTTTTTAGGCCGAAACCGAATTTCGGAAATCTTTCTATTTTCGACCGAAAACGAAAACGAAAATGTCCCCATTTTCTTAAAAATAATTAATACATACATAAATATACATAATTATTATTAATTAATTATGCATATTTTATTAAATATACATTATTATTAATTAATTATACGTAAGGCCCAAGTTGGCTCTCCGTGTACTTCTGACAAAAACTTTTTATTTTCATATAAAATAAAATGTAATTAATTCATCCACGACAAAGAATGATTTTCTAATTATACGAATTTAATCTAATTAGAAAATGTGTTAGGTATACATGGCTCGAATTATCTTTTATACTGATTTTTGAAATGATCATCTGTTATGCTAGAACTTTCTCAAAGAGCGTTCGAAACATTTCTGCGGTTTGGTTTCAAACTAAAAATTTTCTATTACAGTTAAATCTGCAGCTTTTAATGAAAACGTGAAAAGCGTCTTCAAAATTTAGTCCTTGCTTTATAATTTGCATTCACGTTTTGAATCAGTCATGACTGACAATTAGAAACAGTGAAGTTCATAGCAATAAATAAAGAGTGTATCATTTGAGCCGATATAGCTCAAATCAATGAGTCATATTAGAAATTTCCGAAGGAAGAAACGAGATCTTTGGAATACAAATAGTTTCGATCGAGTTTCGGTCCGGCCGAATTTTCGGCAGCATTTTCGCCGGAATCGAATATTCGGCGAAATTCAGATTGTGGCCCGAAAGCGAAATCGAATGTTCGGTCGATCTCTATTTATACACTTAATGATGAAAAGAAAATACTAGAAAACAGGAATTCTGCTTTTTCAGAATTTAGTGTCGCCCCCGATGAAAAAAAAAAAAAAAAAAATATATATATATATATATATGTATTTAAATATAGATACAGTAGAGTCCACAGTACAGTAGAGTACAGAAATATAGATTTGGATCAAAATAATGTTACAGTAGGATCCCGATTATCCGAGTTAATATGGACCAAGCTCGGTTAAGCAAAAAACTCGGATAAACCGGTTTTACACAAATCTTTACCTGAAATATAAATTTTCACTTAATTCATTAATTAGTTCATAGTTTTTTTCAATCGAACTTATACCTTTGGAATGGATCATTTTCTTCTGATGGACTGATGACTTCCATTATTATGAAACAGCTATTATAAATGAAGTGTTAGGTGAAGATGAAAGAGCCGCCGTAAATGTTGGAACTCTGATTTTCTGGTCAGAATGGGGGGAAAAATGGCCTTTTTTTTTTTTTTTTTTTTTTTTTTATAATAATGGAAGCCATCAGTCTATCAGAAGAAAATAACTCGGTTAAGCGGGACTCTACTGCAGTACAAAACATATTTCAGCTTTAAGACTTAAAACACAGCTTTTATTTTATATAAAATGACGTCATTCGCATCCGGAGGAATAATTCCTCATTTACGATCTAGTCTTAAACAACATTTACAGTAAAGTATGCATAGGACGTCACTGTCGCTAAATAATACGCAAATCCTAAAAAAGAGATATCGTCATTCAAGAAACTCGACAAAGAAAAAAAATCGGCTATCTAATGATTCATATGCCTTCATTTGTTTGTAATATTAATATAGATATTTAAAATTATATTTAGTTTATAATAGCTCCCTGTTTTATCAGAAATCATTCATTTATATTTTTTCAAAATAGCACGTATTTTAAGTACATTTTTTTTTCAGATTTTATGGAAAAATGACAACCAAAAGATATAATTGTTATTTTCAAACTTTTATTTCTTTACTCTCTACAGAAATGGAATACTTGAGTTACCAAAATTAAACAAGCGATGCTAATAGCTACAAAAAAAAAAAATTAATATCTCAAAAATAAATGGAGATTCAGTTTTCAAACAATTTGCGTTTAAAAATACATTTTTTCCCAATACGACGGTATAAAAATTGAAAATGTGCGATGCTTAGAAGCTTAAAAAATTGAAGTAGAGTATTTAACCTTACAATGATACATCTGCTTTGTTTTGCGGTTGGCTTATATAACGGAACACTATTTTTTGGAGACGACATTTTAATTCCTTGGAGAAAGAAAAAGCATACCGGGGGCTAATAAAACTGAGATTTATGAGAGTAATTAAAGTGAAATCACCACATTTTCAATAACATACAAAATTATTTACTTGTGAGACACGAAAGTATTATTTAATCCGTGTAAATATCCAGAGATTTGATCCTACTGTCACTTAATTTAATTAAACTTATTCTGGTTGGAAACGTTATAATAGGCGCAAAGCTGTCACAAACAATTACCAGAAATATCTTTTCCGGAGAAAAACCGTTCAATTCCCCAGATAATAACATTCTTCTTAATTATCTCAGAGCTTTATCTCTAGAAGTGTTAGATACTATTTTAAGACAGGAGATTCCCAAAGGAAATGGGTACATTCCAAGCAGTTTGACACGTATTACGATAATATTGGGTGTTAAGTTTAGCAATTAAACATGTATTAAATTCCGTTATTTCTCGAAATGGTGTTACTAATGTATTTCTGTCAAAATGTAATCGATCCAAAGGCCTTCTTTTGTTAATGCCGATAACCGAAGTGTTATAGTTTATGTCGCATATCCTAAAAAATTCATCTTTATTTGAATGATGTCCATACCTTATTATAAAAATGTCTGTATAAAATAAACTAATTCAGAATGTCCAAATTCCTCTTGATAATAGAATATAAAATTACATAAATGATTCATTACTTAAAAGATGATTAAACAGTTAAAAAGATTTTAAAAATAGAGTACTTTCGGTTAATACTTAGAATTTATAGAATCAGAATTTAGAATCACATAAAATAGAATCAGAATTTAAAATTTAAAGAGTTGGTTGCGAACGCTGCTTGTCCATGAGTGGGAGTTTATGAGTGAGATATGGGCAATCAGCGTTCGTAACAACTGTTTAAATTTTAAATCATGATGATGGCTAAGTATTAACCGAAAGTACTCGATATTTAACATATTTTTAACTGTTTAATCATCTTTTAAGTAATGAATCAACTATGTAAATTTATATTAAAATAGCTGAGATTTTAAAAAATGAAGTTCTTGTGAGATATTTGATAAGTAGATATCATTTACAGAAAGATAATGAGTTTTGCTCTAATTTAAGTCTACAGTGTGATCGGAAACTATATCGAAAAATTTTAAAGGTTGGTAGAAGGAACCAAAACAGGCAATTTTTTCCATAAAATGTGTGCTCGGAACTGGCGCGTATAAGCGCCGATAGATCTCGTCGCCAGACTGTCAGATATTAGGGGCATGCCTGGCATCTTTGCAAAAGTACTCTCATCCATGCACGTCAGTTACACACACACAACTTCTTTCCATACGACGCAACTTTGTCTAATGTGCCACAAATTCTTCGTGAAGCGAAAATCGAATGAAAAAACACTTCGGCAACTTTGATAACATCGCTGGTCAGCTGTCCACTTTTCAATTGTGCACCCGTTATTGCCGAAACGTCAGTGAAGGCTTACTGTGGAGACACGAAAAGTTTTGATTTCCGTTTGTCTGTCTGTCTGTCTGTTCCGCGATAACTGCCGCAAAAAGCACCCGATCAGCATATTCGTGAGATACCCGGACGTAGTTGTATAGTTTTTGGTTAAATTTGGTTCATTCGTTCGGAAAATATAGAAGGTTTTATTTTTCTTTATAATGCTTTTCTACGGCAAGTCAGACGATTTTCAAATTTCCATTTGTTGAAAGAATATGGCACGTTTGATTAATGGATTTAAATATCAAATTATGGATACTAAAATTCCAAATAAGGGTTTTAAATTATTCCTATTATATCGAAGTTTTATCAATATATCTATCAGATTTTTTTATTTACGTGTATAATGTTTTGAGGACATTTTTACATGTATTCCAATAATATAAAGAATTTTTAAATTAATTTTCTTGTTTTATATGATATATATTTCTATTTTTTTTCCTTTTCTTCGTTGCCTAGCGACTGTTATTCGTAGCCTATCATTGCGTCAAATATGAATGAAGTTAGTAAATTACGTTAATTTTGTTGCAGGTACTATTAAAAGGCTATCACAAAAAATATTTTATCGCGCCAAATCGATGCAATTTATGCAATTAACAGTGGGCACGATAATGAATTATTTTCCAGTAGATTTATAGATCTCCAGATATGCATATTTTGGGGGGCTTTTAATATGTTATTGCTATCGCATGGATTAGGATGTTTAAACTAATGTTTAACCATGCTATAAGTGAAAAAAAAGTACAGTTAAAGGCATGTAAATCCTTTTTAACACTTTCCAACATGGATGAAAAGTATTTATGACTTCAGTTTTTCTATCTGTCGATTGCCGTGTTTCTCTACGTGCTCTAACTCGCGTAAATATAGTCGGGATTACATGTAATTGATATACGTTATTGAGGTTTGCCAAAGTATGTTTGGTATTAAAAATGAAGAGTGTAGCATTCATAGCTTAATTACAGGGGCACTCAAAACTATTCCGTTACATTATAGTCTTTGGGAAAAATCGTCTGCGGTGTATTTTAATAATGTTACACAATTTTAAACGTAATGAAATTTATATACATTATTAAGGTGCACTAGAACCTGGTTACTGTAAAATATGTTATGTGTAGCACTTACAGCATGCGTACAGGGAACTCAAAAGTATTCATAATATTACAATCTTTGAAGAAAATCCTTTTGTGGCGTTTTTTAATGATGTTACTCTGTTACAAAATAATAAAATTGATATGTATTTTTGAAACATTTTTGTAGTATATGGGGTGCAAAGCATATGTTTTTTTCAGGGTCACACAAAAGTGGTCAATTAAAATGTGGTCTACGGGGGAAAAAAACTAACTCCTCACAGCTTATTTTAACACATTAGCTACGGGAAACGAGAATTCTCGTTTTTATTCAGAATACATCATTGGCTAAGGGAGTGACTTCTACCTTACAGAAAATACATTTATATTGTGTTGTCCATATTTTTTATAGATTGTAAGACATTATATATTACATCCGTACATTGAAAGATATTTACTGCTGCATAAACATGAAAAACATATCTCAGAAACCAATTTCCGAGACACTTTCAGAAGAGGGAGGAGCTTCTACTGTTTTTAAACCCAGATTTAATTAAATTGCCTGTCGTCAGTGTGTTAATTGTGTTGCACTAATTCAAACATTATGAAATTAAATTACATTACTGTGGTTGACTACAAGAAGCTTGAATATGATTTGTATCGTATTTATCGTTCATTTATAGGGTCACATAAAAAATTTCGGATACAGTTCTGGTCTGTTAGGGATGATTGCTGAAGAGCATTTTCGATTATGGTGTGCGTTTTAACGTTAAGTAAATTTGTGCTTAATAAGTAGTGCTTAAATATTGTATAGACCATGTACAGGGATACACAAATGAATTCGTAAGTATAAATGAAAATGAACGCGAATTGCTTCAGTGTTTTTTTTTTTTTTTTTTTTTTTTTTGAGTTATGCATTTCCCAGCCCAATTACATTTAGTATTCTAACAAATGTTTGCAGAATTTAAATAGAACCATATACAGGACTCCGCAGAAACTGGATATATGGCGCACACTATGCATACTAATCTCCGGAAATGTGATATGAGCAGTTTTAAGAGGGTTTTTGTCTGCATTAAATTTAAATGTTATAGACGACGCGTAAAAATCTTCACGTAATATACAGGGCTGTAGAAAAGAATTCATGTACGTTACCGTCTATTGGTAGAATTTACTAAAGGACATTAACACAATTAATTGATAATTTCAAATGTAAATTAAATTACACTACGAAGGGGTTCAGGGGGGATCTGCCCCCCTGAAGAAATCTACTTTATTATCTAAAAATTATCAGAATAAGTAGCTCATGAGATTTTCAGAATACCATTACATAACGAGGGGTTTAATTTAACGCTTCTAATGTCAGAAACCTTCGAAATATTTTTTCGTTTTATAAATGTTTATGTAATTTCAAAACTTTAAATTTCGTTTTTTGTAGAAAGATTAATATTACTCAAAGGGTGCTAAACACAATGAATTGTAGAGCTGACGTTGAGGCTCCTGATCTGCAGATTTACTAGTATATATGTCATGTAATAACGTTACCGATATTTCCAGTTATTAAGTGGATGATTTACATCAGGCATACCCAGTCTTTTAGTAGGCGCATCTCAGCTCATGGCAAGCAATGAACAGTTCCGTTATTCACATAGTTGAAAACGGCCAATATACAATATTACCTCAGTGTAGTAAGTGATAGTGATACACCCATATCTACACTTTTACACATACATCTCACAAGGTTAGTTAATGGTGTAGCATGCACCACTAACAGCCTTGAACTTTTTTTTAATTATTTCCTTAAATGCTTAGAATGTTATAGTTTTGTTATTCAGCTCATTACAGCACTTTGATGTGTTCTTTTATTTCCATAGCATTACAGGCAAAAAAGGTTATTGTATATTGTATGGTTGTGTAACTTTTTGATTAGATATAAGCTTTATTTACATTTAAAATACATCATAAATCTTACTGAGGGATTCTGAATGTTGAATGCACAAAAAGCTTCCTGTCAACCCCAATTTATGATTAAAAAGAATTCAGAAAATACTCTCAAATTTGGCAGTTTAAGCCAATTTTCGGGGCGTGACAGACTCGGAAAAGTCACCATCAGAGAGCTGCTATTCCAAATGTATCCCATTTATGAGAAATTGAAAAATGCTATTCAATACTTAAATATTGCAAATGCCATGCATGTATGCTCCTAAGTGAGTCTCAGAATGCGTTGAAGGAGGTGCAAGGGGTAGAGTGAGAACGCTCTTAAATAATTTAAAATTTGCTGTACACTTAGGTTTCATTTAAATACCTTTTAGTAGATAATTTTCAGTATTCCGTCTTAAAAATGCGGTATAACCATTTAATTATACGTGTTAAGACAAAACTTGCCTAAAACGGAATTTTTCCCAGTCCCACCCGATTCCGTCTTAGCAGGTTTGATTGTAATCTAGATGCATTGCCTGCTTTGACAAAAACCTGTTTATGCGGAATTTTTCCCGTTTCACGTGATTCCCTCTTAAAAACCTTTACTATATCTCAACCGCCTTCGAAATGATAAGTCTAGATACGCCACTGGGTGCAGGGACCCATGTTAAAACGGACTGAAGAAAATTATAAAGCATAGAAATATTTTGACTACATTTTTAGGGTTTCGTTCATCTGACGAAACCCTATTCGTCTCGCTCCTCTGTCTGTCTGTCCGTCACAGAGCCCGTTCTCAGAAACTACACATGTTGGAGATTTGAAATTTTGCATACTTATAGATGACCACCACACATCATAAGACAAATCATAAAATTTTGAAAAAGTCGTACATTTAACCCTTTGGGCTCCCACATGTGTATTTTAAACAATTCTTTCTAAATGAGTCCCTAATTAGGTTGCAGGCATGAAATTTTGCGTACTTATAGACGGACACCTCAGATCAAACGACAAATCATAAAATTTTGAAAAAGTCGTAGATTTAACCCTTTGGGCTCCCCCATGTGTATTTCAAACAATTCTTTCTATGTGAGCCTCTAATTAGGTTGGAGGAGTGAAATTTTAAAAACTTATAGCTGAACACCTCACATCAAACGGCAAACTATAAAATTTTGAAAAAGTCGTACATTTAACCCTTTGGGCTCCCACATGTGTATTTTAAACAATTCTTTCTAAGTGCGTCCCTAATTAGGTTGCAGGCGTGAAATTTTGCGTACTTATAGATGGACACCTCAGATCAAACAACAAATCATAAAATTTTGAAAAAGTCATACATTTAACCCTTTGGGCTCCCACATGTGTATTTTAAACAATTCTTTCTATGTGAACTTCTAATTAGATTGGAGTTGTGAAATTTTGCATACGTATAGCTGAATACCTCACATCAAACGACAAATCATAAAATTTTGAAAAAGTCGTACTTTTAACCCTTTGGGCGCCCACACGTGTATTTTAAACAATTCTTTCTATGTGAACCATCTAATTAGATTGGAGGCGTGAAATTTTGCATACTTATGGCTGAATACCTCGCATCAAAGGACAAATCATAAAGTTTTGAAAAAGTCGTACATTTAACCCTTTGAGCTCCCCCATGTGTATTTCAAACAATTCTTTCTATGTGAGCCTCTAATTAGGTTGGAGGCGTGAAATATTGCATACTTATAGCTGAATACCTCACATCAAACGAGAAATCATAAAATTTTCAAAAAGTTGTATATTTAACCCTTTGGGCTCCCACATGTGTATTCTAAACAATTCTTTTTAAGTGAGCCCCTATTTAGGTTGGAGGTGTGAAATTTTGCATAATTATAGCTGAATACCCCACATCAAACGATAAATCATAAAATTTTGAAAAAGTCGTACATTTAACCCTTTGGGCTCCCACATGTGTATTTTAAACAATTATTTCTAAGTGACACCCTATTTACGTTGGAGGTGTGAAATTTGGCATACTTATAGCTGAACACCTCACATCAAATGACAAACCATAAAATTTTGAAAAGTCGTACATTTAACCCCTTGGGCTCCCACATGTGTATTTTAAACAATTCTTCCTAAGTGAGCTCCTAATTAGGTTGGAGGCGTGAAATTTTGCATACTTATAGCTGAGCACCTCGCATCAAACGACAAATCATAAAATTTTCAAAAAGTCGTACATTTAACCCTTTGATCTCCAACATGTGTATTTTAAACAATTCTTTCTAAGTGAGCCCCTAATTAGGTTGGAGGCGTGAAATTCTGCATATTTATAGCTGAGCATCACACATCAAACGGCAAATCATAAAATTTTGAAAAAGTCGTACATTTAAGCTTTTGGGTTTCTACATGTGTATTTTAAACAATTCTTTCTAAGTGACACTCTATTTAGGTTGGAGACGTGAAATTTTGCATACTAGCTGAACACCATCATGCGACAAATCATAAAAATTTGAAAAAATCGTACATTTAACCCTTTGGGCTCCCACATGTGTATTTTAAACAATTCTTTCTAAGTGAGTCCCTAATTAGGTTGCAGGCATGAAATTTTGCGTACTTATAGACGGACACCTCAGATCAAACGACAAATCATAAAATTTTGAAAAAGTCGTAGATTTAACCCTTTGGGCTCCCCCATGTGTATTTCAAACAATTCTTTCTATGTGAGCCTCTAATTAGGTTGGAGGAGTGAAATTTTAAAAACTTATAGCTGAACACCTCACATCAAACGGCAAACTATAAAATTTTGAAAAAGTCGTACATTTAACCCTTTGGGCTCCCACATGTGTATTTTAAACAATTCTTTCTAAGTGCGTCCCTAATTAGGTTGCAGGCGTGAAATTTTGCGTACTTATAGATGGACACCTCAGATCAAACAACAAATCATAAAATTTTGAAAAAGTCATACATTTAACCCTTTGGGCTCCCACATGTGTATTTTAAACAATTCTTTCTATGTGAACTTCTAATTAGATTGGAGTTGTGAAATTTTGCATACGTATAGCTGAATACCTCACATCAAACGACAAATCATAAAATTTTGAAAAAGTCGTACTTTTAACCCTTTGGGCTCCCACATGTGTATTTTAAACAATTCTTTCTATGTGAACCATCTAATTAGATTGGAGGCGTGAAATTTTGCATACTTATGGCTGAATACCTCGCATCAAAGGACAAATCATAAAGTTTTGAAAAAGTCGTACATTTAACCCTTTGAGCTCCCCCATGTGTATTTCAAACAATTCTTTCTATGTGAGCCTCTAATTAGGTTGGAGGCGTGAAATATTGCATACTTATAGCTGAATACCTCACATCAAACGACAAATCATAAAATTTTCAAAAAGTTGTATATTTAACCCTTTGGGCTCCCACATGTGTATTCTAAACAATTCTTTTTAAGTGAGCCCCTATTTAGGTTGGAGGTGTGAAATTTTGCATAATTATAGCTGAATACCCCACATCAAACGATAAATCATAAAATTTTGAAAAAGTCGTACATTTAATCCTTTGGGCTCCCACATGTGTATTTTAAACAATTATTTCTAAGTGACACCCTATTTACGTTGGAGGTGTGAAATTTGGCATACTTATAGCTGAACACCTCACATCAAATGACAAACCATAAAATTTTGAAAAGTCGTACATTTAACCCCTTGGGCTCCCACATGTGTATTTTAAACAATTCTTCCTAAGTGAGCTCCTAATTAGGTTGGAGGCGTGAAATTTTGCATACTTATAGCTGAGCACCTCGCATCAAACGACAAATCATAAAATTTTCAAAAAGTCGTACATTTAACCCTTTGATCTCCAACATGTGTATTTTAAACAATTCTTTCTAAGTGAGCCCCTAATTAGGTTGGAGGCGTGAAATTCTGCATATTTATAGCTGAGCATCACACATCAAACGGCAAATCATAAAATTTTGAAAAAGTCGTACATTTAAGCTTTTGGGTTTCTACATGTGTATTTTAAACAATTCTTTCTAAGTGACACTCTATTTAGGTTGGAGACGTGAAATTTTGCATACTAGCTGAACACCATCATGCGACAAATCATAAAAATTTGAAAAAATCGTACATTTAACCCTTTGGGCTCCCACATGCGTGTTTTAAGCAATTCTTCCTTACTGAGCCCCTTATTAAATTGGAGATTTGAAATTTTGCATGCTTATTATTGCAGAACACCTGAGGCCAGGCGACAAATTATAAAATCTTGAAAAAGTCTTACGTTTAACCCTTTGAGCTACCACATATGTATTTTAAGCAATTCTTTCTAAGAGAGCCCCTAATTAAGTTGGAGACATGAATTTTTGCATACGTATAGCTGAATACCTCAGACCACACGACAAATCATAAAATTTTCAAAAAGTCTTATATTATTTACTCCTCCGTGCTCTAACGTATATTTTAAGCAATTTTTCTAACCTCCGCCCTTTTCACCCGGGGAACACTTTTCCAACTTTTGCGGACACCCCTTTGACCATTCTTTCATATTATGCACCATAGACTTACATATTTCAGTTCCACTTTTTACCGCCAGGGGCGCCTACTTATCTCGAGTGCTATGGGCCCAATCCCTTCGACTAATATATATACGGATAGTATGTAAAACGGAGTTTCGTTCGGATAGAGATTTGTTTAGAATAGAGTGCGCCCCTGGTTGCGAAATGTGGAACTAACAGATTTTTCAAAATGATAAAGTGTTTTGAAATGAATATTAAACGAAACCCTCTGTGCGATCTGTGATCACACTTACCCACTTGTTCTGAGGAAGGAGGAGGTGAGCTGTCACAAAGTTTTTCAGGGAAATGAGTCAAAAGCATTAATGCTGCCTGCAATAAAAAATGCATGCAAATATTAATTATTAACCTTTTTAAATGGATTTTTAGTTAATAAGAAGAAAGAAACTTGTATCTAACAAGAACTAGGGGTGCAAAAGAACCCGCAAATGACGCCATTGTATACGTGGGCGTGGCAATGAGCAGCCGTGATTTACATAACAACTTTTTCTGCCAAATATTTAAGTTGAATCAAACACGCTGTTTTAATATTTTCTCTTTATCAACAGTAAATTGCTATATTTTACAGAGATAACCGTTAACCAAATAATTTTCACGCGCTGCATTGAAATAATAATAATAATAATAATAATAATAATAATAATAATAATACAATAAAATATAATAATAATAATAATAATATAATAATAATAATAATAATAATAATAGTAATAATACGATAATAATAATAATGTACAAAAATCTTTATCGTATTAATTTTAAGCTTTAATTTGTTGTAAAGTAATAATTTAATATTAACGGTTATTATTATTAAAATATCTCAGCAACATGTTAAAAAATCTAATTTAGCAAAAACTTTTGAAACAAATCTTTAAAAGATTTGTTTCAGATAGTTATAATTCTCGCCAAAATAAACTGAGGTTTTCATTTCCATAAATACATTGTAAAGACTTTTTCACATTAATAATAGATTCTAAACTCAGTTGGGAATTGGCAGTGGTTTCGTATATTTTTGGACATGTCTGTGTTTTAAGAAATCTCAGTTTATCGTCCGTCTCTCACCCCCTGGTAAATCCTGCTTGCGCTTCCGGCATCTGGCATCCAATCCGGGGACCGTGACATCACTGATGACGTCACTGCTTGCGCACGGTTGTCATGGTTACCACATACAATTCTCTGTTTTACGCTGCTAAACGTAAAGTTATAGCATTGATCAGAAATCAGACAGGCGAAAAAAAATAATAACAAAAAGTAGGTAAAAGGTTGACCATGTCTGTTCTCACATGGTTTTAAAAAAGGCTTATAAGAAGTATTTTTGCTTGCCTTGTAAAGCTATTGATTTGATTGGTTTTAAGTTTTTGTTATGGCTTCAGGTAATTTAAGTATTTCAACAAAAGTTCAAAGTTCAAAAACAAAGGTTAAAGTAATAGATAAGTTTAAAAAGTTTTTGAAACAAATTTTAAGATAAAGAAACTAAATTTCTCTTCTTTATTAGTAAAGCAAACTTTCGTGATCTTTTGTGTTAAAAAAAAAAAAAAAAACAACAACAACAAAAAAAAAAAAAAAAAAAAAAAAAAAAAAAAAAAGAAAGAAAGAAAGAAAAAAGCAGAACCGTAATTTTTTTGTCGTTAAATCTGACTCTTATATTTCAAATGTTCAGATATTCATTATATCTTTGCCTTAATATGTATTACATATTTATGTGATAGCTGATCCGCCGTATTTAAAAATGAGTCGCGAATATTTAAAATCTCGATTCATATATAAAAAGAAAAAAAAAAAAAAAAAAAAAAAAAAATCTGAAAATGAACCTTTGGAATTGGTCTCCGCTAGCGTAAACAGGGCGTGCTCCGCAGTATGTAACAAATAAAACTTTTCGGATCGAAATCTATAGCTTCCACATTCTACGCTAGAGAGCGCAATCTTTTCTAAGCAAACCTATATCTGAATGAAACCCCGTTATTCAACCTATCCGTAGATATATTATTCGAGGGCGTGAAGAATCGAATAAGAAAAAAACTCTGGAGGGGAAATTGGGAGAGGGGACGGGAGATGCATAATATAAAAGAGGGGGGCAAAAGGCTGTTCAATGATACATATCACATGAGGAAGTCGGAAATAGTTAGAACAGTACCTCCGGGGGGACAAATTTGGAGAGACGTGGGAAGAGAGGTACATAATATGAAACAGTCGTCAAATGTCTGTCCAATGATATATATCATCAGGGGGTCGGAAAAATTAGAAAATTGTCCTCCGGTGGTGCATATTGAAGGGGGACGAAGAAAAGAATCTGCATAATATGCAATAGTGGTCAAATGACTGTCCAGTGATATATCACATGAGGGGATTCGAAAAATTTAGAAAAGTATCCCACGGGGGACAAATTGGGGACGGGAGGTTTATAATATGAAAGTGTAAACAAGAAGCTGTGTAATGATATATCACATGACGGGATCGGAAAAGTTAGAAAAGTGCTCTCCGAGTGGGGGCAAATTGGAGGGGGGGGGGGTAACGTAAAAGAGTGGTAAAAGGGATGTCCAATAAAATATCACATGAGAAGTTCATAAAAAGTTAGAAAAGCAGCTCCCGGTGGTCAAATTGGAGAGAGGAGGTTCATAAGATGAAAGTGTGATCAAAGGGCTATACAAATATATATTACATGAGGTGGTTGGAAAAATTTATAAAAGTGTCCCCGGGGGAGCAAGTTGGGCTTACTGAAGAATCATAATGTGAAAGAGTGGTCAAAGGGCTGATAATGATGGCCCAATGATATATCACCCGGGCCCCACGAAGGCCAGGATCTTGATTTAAATGTAGGAATGGGGAATAAAATAAATAGAGAAAGGGTTCTAAAATCGAAGAAGATCGAATTAAAAGGGCGGCAAGTTATTGATAATTTTCTGGTTACAGGTATTCAGTTTTCTTTATTAATTGGATCCATTGTCAATATGCTTCCCCCTTCCTCTCCCATTCTTACTTTTAAGTTTTTCATACATATGTTTAGCGACTTTCAAATCTATATGTTAGTTATATTAATTTTCCGTCATTAGTTCGCAATTTTTTCATTTCATTTTCGGAAAGTAAATGAAGGGATCGATCGGAAGAAGATCTCTTTTTTGTTAAATTTTTAATGAATATGCCGATGAATTGTCGTTAGTGTTTTGCAAAAATTAAGAAAAACTACAGACGATTTTTTTTTTCCTCAAAAGTAGACATTCGGATGCAGAATTTTTTTTTTTTAATGTAGGCATAGATAATTTTAAATTAATACTTAAAATAATTTTCTTAATTTTCTCAAATTAGTGAAAAATAGAAAAATATCGTTTGCGATTTCATAAGAAAGCTGGTGTTTTATTAATAAACAATAGCCATAAAAATATGATATAATTTAATGATAAAAAGGTATGCATCGAATTGAGCATGCGCTCGCTTTTTTTCCCGATTTTCATAAAAAATAATGCGTATTCGATGGGTTTTCAATTAATAACTCTTATAATGATCAAAAATTAAAATTCTGAACCTCGAGTGCACTAGAAGAGGCCTTGAACTACCCTCACCCAAATTTTCAGCCTTGTACATGCGGTATATTTTGCTAGATATCTAACGTTCGCACACACATAGAGAGAAAGATAGAGCGAAACTTCTTTTATTAGTATAGATATAATCAGTCCTAATTTTAATATCGGTCCATTTATTTTTTCAGTTTTTATGTACTTTCTATGTTGGATTTCTTGTTATGTAAGTCCATCCTATTAATTATGCTTATTGAGAGAATTAAAAACTCTTTTATTATGAAATTGTTATTTGTGATTTTTCAGTTGGATACCTTTTTGCAACATGAGTTGCGTAGTCATAATTATTAATTATTTGTCTGAAGGACAGAATAATTTACAATATTTATTTTGTAAATACTAACTTTATTCTTTTATATTTTATATTAGGAAAATCAGCGGCTTTGCTCGTGTAATAGCTAAAATATCCTAAGTGATATTTGTATGTATAATTTTTCTTAGACGATGTTATACTTTAAGGAATGATTAAAAAAACTAATTACTACACAGTTTGACTAAACTTCTTTATTACACTGCATTAGGCAGAAAACAGACTTAAATTAATAAAAAGAACTAAAACTAATTCTAAATAAATGAAAATTCAGAAAGTATTTTGAAGCTTTTATGCTTATTTCATTCGCTCATTTCAGTATTCATTTGAAGTTTTGAATTTTTTAGAAACCGTTTTTGTACGCATTTACATCTTAAAATTAACCACTATGTCAAATTCGAAGATTAGAATTGTCTAACAATGTATTTCATCTCTGGTTGTAGTGGCACTAAAATAAAATGCCTACGGTAAAACAGGGACTATCACCATTAATTTGCCAAAATTAATTTTAAAATCGGTTTGGTATTTCCTAATATTCCATAGAAAACGTAATTTAGAAAGTTTTTAAGGGCTTTTTTAGAACGTTTATTGTTCCTCCTAACCCCAGGTGGAAGTGGTACTGGCATAAAATATAGCCCATGTAGGATCAAAGACTGTCACCATTGATTGGCAACCATTACTTTTGTAATCGGTTTATTATTTCACAGAAATTGCATAGAAATCGTAATTTATGATTTCTTTCGAACGCTTTACGCTCCTTCGCTTCATCCTTTTTACATTTCGAATGTATTTTCGACTGTTCTTAGAGGGTCTTTATATTTTATAAGTAACCGCCATGCCATATTTAAAGTTTCTAGCCTCTTCAGTATCACAGAAATCGCAATTTAGAACGCTTTTTCTCCTGCAACCCTCTGGTAGTAGTAGCACAGACGTAAAATACAGCTTATATTTCAACAAGTTCCATCATCAACAATTTGCAAACATTATTTTTGACATCGGTTTGGTATTTCATAAGATTGCAAAAAATCGTAATTTAGAATTTTTTTAGAACGCTTTTCGCTCACTTCATCCTTTTAAATTTAGAATTTTTTTCAAACGGTTCTTAGAAAGCATTGCATCTTGTAAGTAATTACCATGCCAAATCTCAAAATGTTAGATCCCTCAATATCACAAAAACGCAAATTTAGAATATGTTTTGCTCTTGCAACCCCCAGGTGGCAGTGAAAATAACATAAAATATATCCAATGTTGTACAGGTACTTGCACCATCAATTTGTAATCATTACTTTTGAAATCGGTTTAATATTTCCTGAGATTGCATAGGAATCGTAATTTAGAACGTTTTCAGAACACGCATTTTCACATCTTTTAAATTTCGAATTTTTTAGGAAATGATCTTAGATAGAATTTATATCTAATATGTAACTACCATGGCAAATTTAATGTATCTAGGTCCTTCGGTAACAACAACAAAAAAAAAATCACATTTTTAGAACGTTTTTTGCTCCTGCACCATCTTCGGGGTAGTGACACCGACATAAAATCTAGCCTATCTTGAAGCAAGGGCTGTCACCATCAATTTCCAACCATTATTTTTGAAAACAGTTTAATACTTCCTGAGATTGCGTAGAAATCTCTATTTTGAGCGATTTTAGAACGCTTTTCGCGCATTTTCACGCCTTTTAAATTTCGATTTTTTAGGAAATGTTTTTAGAGATCATTTATATGTTATAAGTTACTAGCATTCCAAATTTTATATTTCTAGACCCTTCAGTATCATAAAAAGCGCAATTTTGAACGTTTTTTGCTCCTGCAATCCCAAGATGGTAGTGACACCGACATAAAATATAGCCTATGTTAGAGCAAGAGCTGTCACGATCAATTTCCAATTATTACTTTTGAAATCTGTTTGATACTTCCTGAGATTGCGTAAAAATAGCCATTTAGAACGTTTTTTAGAACGCTTTTCGCGCATTATAACCCCTTTTAAATTTCGAATTTTTTTAAGAAATGCTCTTAGAGATCATTTATATGTAATAGATAACTACCATGCCAAATTTCACGTCTCTAGGCCCTTCAGTAACACAAAAATCGCATTTTTAGGGCGTGTTTTGTTCCTGAACCTCCTTTGGGGTAGTGGTACCGGCATAAAATATAGCCTATGTTAGATCAAGGGCTGTCACAATAATTTTGACGCCCTTAATTTTTAAATCGGCTCGGTACTTCCTGAGATTGCGTACAAATCGCCATTTAGAACGTTTTTTAGAACGCATTTGCGCATTATAACCCCTTTTAAATTTCGATTTTTTTAGAAATGCTCTTAGAGATAATTTATTTCTTATATCTACCATGCCAAATTTTATGTTTCTAGGCCCTTCAATAACACAAAAATCGCATTTTTAGAACGTTTTTTGCTCCTGCACCCCCTTTGGGTTAGTGGCATGGACTTAAGATTAGTGATGGGCGATTCTCGAGAATTCGACAATCGAGAAAAATCGTCATCGTAAAAAATCACAATCGATACAGCCATCGATTAATTCCTAGAATCTACAATCGAGATGTTTTACAATCGATTATAACGAGAAAAGCTAAAAACAGTTATTGTAAAACTTAGCTATTATTCTGGCCGACAATTTCATAGTAGTGATAGGGCTTAGTGATGGGCTATTCTCGAAAATTTACCAATCGAAAAAAATCGTTATCGTAAAATACACAATCGATACAGTCATCGATTACTTTCGAGAATCTACAAAGGAGATGTTCTAGAATCGATTGTTGAAATCATTGTTTTTACATATATATAAGGCAGATTTTATTAAATATAGGGTAACTGAAAACAGATGGAATAAAAAAACAACAAACAAAGGGAAGCTATAAAGGAGCCATAAGACTGGAAAAGTCTTGTAAGGGTGCCCCCTGGTTGAAAAAAGCTGAAAAAACGCGAGTAGCTATGAAGCGGTAAGGGGAGCTTAAGTATCAAAAATTAGAATTTTTCGGCAATTAGCACCAAAATGGCCAAAGAAATAAGAATTAAAAGCACCCCCTAGTGGCAAAAACATGAACTAAAGGATGATAAAAGGGATCAAAATTTTTTATTGATTTTTCTACGTCATTTGAGATTGGATCTTTAATTTCCCCATTTTTAGAAAGTTTTCGACTGGAATACATTAAACGAACCCCGCGGGGAGCAAAGTAGGGGGGAGGGGCAAGAAAAGGGCATAATATGAATAAGTAGTCACAGGACTTTCCAACGATATATCACATGAGGGGTGTCGACTAAATTTAGAAAAGTGCCCCCGCGCGGGGGCAATGTAAGGGGAGGGTTGGCGGGCGATATATAAAATGAAATAGTTGTCACAGAGCTTTCCAATGATATATCACATGAGGGGTGTCAGCAAAAGATAGAAAAGAGTCCCAACTCCCAGGATTCCAATTATCGTGCCCCCCGAAATATACCCTGCCCATCCTTCTCTTTGAAATTTTCATATATTAAAAATTATTTATCGGAGGGGTCCGTGAAAAAATCCGATCTAAAATGTTTAAAAACGCTACGATTTCAAAAAAGTTCGGAAAGTGCCTCTTTCGGGGCACCAAACTAGGGAGGGAAGAAGAAAGGTTCATAATATGAAAGAGTAACTTTCCGTTGATAACCGAAAACTTTCCGATGATATATCAAATGACTGGTCCAAAAAAAGTTTGAAATCTATCCCTCCCACGTGGGTTCCCTCTTTTATCCCAGAATATACCCGGAAATCACGCAGCCCCACTTTTAAAATTTTATATTTAATAAATAATATTTATCGGAGAGCTCCATTAAAAAACCCCGTTTAATGATATTTATTGTAGAAATCTCTACAATTAAAAAAAAAAAAAAATTCACCCCCGCCCCCTTCCGCAATTTAACTCTGGGAGGAGAAAGGTTCATAATATGAAAGAGTGGTGAAAGGACTTCTCCTCCCCTCCCCAATTTGGCCCCCACTGCGAGGGTAATTTTTTCCGTTTTTATCATTTTAGATCGGATTTTTTTATGGAGCCCTCCGCTAAATATTATTTATAATATATGAAATTTCAGGACACTTTTCCAAATTTAGCCAAGACCCCTCATGTGACATATAGTTGGAAAGGTTTGTGACTACTTATTGATGCTATGCACTTCCGGTGGCCGCCCCCCCGACTTCCCCGCCTCCGGAGGACACTTTTCCAAATCTAGTCAATACCCCTCTTGTGAGATATCGTTGAAAAGGTCTGTGACTACTTATTGATGTTATGCACTTCCGGTGACAGTCCCCCCCACTCTTTGCCCCCCCCCGGAGGACACTTTTTCAAATTTAGTCAAGACCACTCGTGTGAGATATCGTTGGAAAGGTCTGTGACTACTTATTGATGTTATGTACCTACGGTGTCCCCACCACCACTTCCCCCCCCCAGGGGGCCCTTTTCCAAATTTAGCCAAGACCCCTCATGTGAGATATCGTTGGAAAGGTCTGTGATTATTTATTGATGTTATGCACCTCCGGTGACAGTCTCCCCCAATTTGCCCCTCCCGGGGGACACTTTTTCAAATTTAGCCAAGACCCCTCATGTGAGATATCGTTGGAAAGTTCTGTGACTACTTATTGATGTTATGCTCCTCCGGTGTCCATCCCCCCCACACTTTTCCCCCACGGGGGTGTTTTTCTAAATTTAGCCGAGACCCCTCATGTGACATATTGTTGGAAAGGCTTATGACCACTTACTCATGTTACCCACCTCCCGCACCCCTCCCTCCCTTTGCCCCCACGGGGAGGGCATTTTTATAAATCCAGATCCAGACATCTCATGTGACATATGGTTGGAAAGGCCTAAAGACCTGTGACGACTTAATCATATTATGCAGCTGCTGTGCCCCTCCGCTCGCTTTGACCCCTCCCCCAAGAGATCTGGTCCGAGATTCATTCGTTTCGATATTATATTTTTTACAAGATTTTGTAGTGCGTGCACACCACACCCGCCTGCTATCATATATCAGTGCCATATATAGCGGGTAACCTGTTCGTGATTTCATATTACAAGATTACGTATAAATTAGGGGCCCCGATTAAAACAGGGGCCCGCTAGCGGTCGAAGTCATCTAGTCTTTATTAACATCGACTCATTCCAGTTCACTCGCAGACGATTCTTGATAAATGTATGACGTATATAATACATAATATATGATTTATAAAAGAAATTTGCAAACTGTAGTCATCGAGAAAAAATTTACACAATCGAAAAATATCGTGATGTCCATACAATCGAGAAAATCGAGAAAAACATCTCGTTATCGCCCATCACTACTTAAGATATAGCCTATGTTTGAACGGGGACTAACACAATCATTTTGTTACCATTAATTTTGAAATCGGCTGGTAGTTCCAGAGATAACTCCTACAAACAAACAAACTTTACTTCTTTATAATATTAGTATAAATAGTAAAGATTATAATAACAGAGCACTTTATCACAATATTATTAATTTTTATGCTACATTATTCAAGATTACTGTTTTATTATATCATTAGTATTCTATTATAAATTTAGTTTTAGTTTTTTCTTTCTGCCTTTTCTCTCTATAGTTTTGCTATTTCATTTTAAAATGTTTGAGATACAGTATATGTATATTTAAACAAAAAAGTTAGTTGTTAGTAAAATTCTCGTTCCTAGCAAGTTATACTATGCATATATGCAGTATCGTGCCCGGCACAAAAACAATCCATTAAATAATTGAATAAGCAGGTGTGAAATGATAAGATGAAAATAACTTCTGGCTTGTTCCATGAAAAATTGTAAACGTGCTAAATATGGGGATATGTACAATATTTACCACACTATAATATGCATGATTATTTATTTTGTCTAGATTAATGTAAAACATGTTTTTAAATTGTAAATTGCGTAGTAAGATTAGTATTTTGATATAGTACTAAAAAAATATATATTTATTTATTTACAGAAACTAATAAGATAATAATTATTATTATTAATAAAAATAAGAATAAGAAAGAGTTTGATGTTTGTGACAGTGAGTGTGTTGTGCGTAACTTAGCTCCGTTGAGATCAAGAATACCCCCTGATGATGGCTTACTAGAAAGCGTCTAAAACGTTGGGGTGTATTTTTAATGTGTATTTAATATAGTTTTTACTATGTTGTACTCTGATGAGTATCGTAAGTGTTTTTAATCATTAAGAATAATCGTATTTGAGGTTTAAAGCAATTTATTTCAGAATCATCTCGAAAAGAATTTCATGTAAAAAAGACCTCCCCTAAATGGCTTACTAATAAAATATATACCATTCGTAATTACATATGTAGATAAATCTCTAAAGAATTATGCCATCATATACAAATCCTATTACCACAGACTTGTTACAGCCACTATGTCTTCTAATGTTTGTTTTATTATTATTATTATTATTTTTAATTAATGATAAAAATTCATGATTACTATATAAACTATTTAATATTCTCCTTACTAACTTTAATTATCCGTAATTAGTTCTTATAAGTAAATTTCGTAAACCACCCATTAAATTTAGAGCTGTTACTATTGAATGCAATACATATAATAATAAAACTAATAAACTTCTATTCAAAATACTTAGTGAAATATACACTGTTAAAAATCTGCAGCATTTGCTGCATAGTCACTCCACCGCTTTTATAGGAAACGGTTATTTGACTATATTATGGAGTATTTTCATTGGTCAGAATAGAGATATTCTATAAAAGAGGTGGAGTGACTGTGCAGTAAATGCTGCAGATTTTTAACAGTGTACGCACATACAACTACAATGTATAACACACATTGTATGAAAAAAGCTATTACTTGGTCAATATTCTCAAAGATCTTAAATGTGTAAAAAGTATAACAATATATTATTTCACAGATCATTTTAATAACATAAATCTGTTATATCTTCATAATATAATAAATAAATTATTTTAAAATATCAACATCATTTTACTTTTCTTATACATGTGAATGCAGGATATATTTACTAATTTCATTATTTATAATAACTACATTTTACAAGATAATACAATTTATCTGTGGCAAATCGGAATAGAACAATGTGAATGTAGTTCGAGTTTGCTTTCAGACTTACATTTATATCACTATGAACGCACTGTTAATAATAGTAGTAATCAGTTTTTACCGATATTTTGACGATATCATTTTAATCGAAATTGACTAATTTTACGTATCTCATTTTCCAATAATTTATCCTGCTAATTTAGAATTAACATAAAACTGTTTATCTAACAACACCATTCAATTTTTAGACATAAAACTTATACTGAATGATAACAAAACTATTACTGACAAACGTAAAGATTTTCATTTCAAAGTTAATATTTTCACCCATTTTAAGTCGTGTCTTCATACATCAGTTTATCGTAATACGTATACTCCTAATTCATATATTTAGAATAAAGAGTTTATGTCCTTCTCATTTTATTAATAAAAACGTTTAACAACTAATTTATGATGCATTACATCATGATTTTCCTAAAAAATTCATACATTCTCTAATATACAATTAATACGTTCATGATCTCATCAATAAGACGATTCGATGTTATAATATGGAGGAGGGAGCTGTTGTGTGGACATAGCTAACTCATTATTACAAAATCTATTACAAAAATGAAATAATAATCGGAGGAGGACGGGGTTGTACGGAAATTTAATGTGCGATCGTTAATTTACTTTTAAAAAAGAGAAAAATTGGGTTAATGCATTAATATGCATCAATTCATTACTTTTTATTATTTAGTGGATTCAGCACAGATAATTTCTGTCTAAGATCAACGATTTTATTTTATTTTATTATTGAAGTTTTTTAATTATTAACTTCTTAACATAGTTTGGACAATGTCATATTCTATATATCTTCAATTCATCCATCATCTTATACCAATATACATCAACATATTTTGTCTTATTCAACTATTTAAGGCTTGTTTATTTAATAATACCATCTTTTTAAGTATTAATACATTATATTTATTAATCTGCACTGTTTTTGAAATTTTTATAGATCTTTTTAAAATTAATTTATAACTGAATTATTATCTTCTCCTACCCCTTATTTATTTATTTTACTTTAATTTTCTTAATTTATATTAACTTCCGTTACATTTTTGTTACCTGTTAGTTTTATCTAACTATATTATTAATCAGATAATTTATTTTGCATAAATTTTTGTTATTTTCATTTATAACTGTAATTTCTCTTGCTAGATGGCAGTATTATAATTGATCTTATTCAATTATTTATGGCTTCAATATGTTATTTGCTCTCTTTCTTGTGACTCTATGGTTGAATGCAATCTACTTGAGTCGTTTCCTTAGTAATTTTATACTTATCCCGAAATAGTCCAAATGTATTGGCAACATGTACAGTTTTGCTGATGCATGCCTATCTTGAATTTTTCTTTAGCATATGATTATTTCTTTTATTCATTTCATTTTTTATATTTTGTCAACATAATTCTGGTTTTTTAATGTCGATTGCCCAAATCTTGTACTTTTAAAACTTATTATAACTCGTGCAAGTATGAAATCGTACCTGTTTTTGGAAATATATCGTAATTGTGGCCTGATGATTCTGCCATGCTTCCACAAATATTTCAGTATATTTCATTTTGTTTAAATTCGTTTTCTGGATATTTTTTTAAAAACATGTATGAGTTTATTTTTCATTTTATGATTTTTATTTCTGCATTTGTGTATGATGAATTCTTTGCTGTCTTATAGTGGTTATATAAATATATATATGTATATTAGAATTATAGAATATTTTAAAAATAAGTTCAAAGCTAATAAATGCTAGAAGAGTTTAAAGGATTTTTAAAAAAGAATTTACCGTATTTACCTGCGTATAAGTCGAAAAATTTTGGACAAAAAAAGACATTAAATTTGGGAGGGTCGACTTATACGAGGGTCCTTAATTTTTTTTCTTCCCAGAAGTCAAAAATGCCCTCGTTTATTGCCGATTTCCATACCAGGAGAGAAAAGAAGGAGACTGGGTGACGGTTTTGGTGCTGGCGATGAATGTACGCCTACTACCCCCCCCCCCCCTCCCTCTGAGAGATCAGTAGATAAAATTCCGAGAATGTATCACCCTATGTGCAATTAAATCGTTCGCGAGTGGCTAGAAACACGTGACTCTCTAAAAACACGTGAAAAGCGTTACATCTTGCTTGTTCTTGATAGTACATTTATTCATTATTTCTTCGTTTCTCTAACTGCACTTTTTCCCCTTGTTTCTACTGATATGGCCGATTTAGTTATTAGAAAGGAGAAACGCAATTTATACGCAGTTGGATTTAAACTTATTTCTCTAAGTTATTAAACTTATTTCGATAAGTTATTTCTTTTGCGGAAGTGTCTAACAACTGTGCTGCTTCTCGTCAGTTTGGGGTTCACGAAAAATTGATTCGTGATTGGCGCAAGAATAAGGCAAAGCTAGGAAACATCCCAAAATCAAAAGAGGATTTGCGCATGGAAAATCGCCCTTTCCATGACTCGAAAACGTATTGCATGATTGGGTTGTAGAGTGCTGGCGGTTTTCTTGTCACCAGAATTGTAATACGTTTATGAGCAATGAAGTTTGCAAAAGAAGAAAAGTATGGTATTCCAAACACGTTTCATACATCAGAACATGGATGCACTAGATTTATGAATCGTCATGGTTTGACTTTACGCCAGCGCACTAAACTAGCACAAAAATTACCAACTGACTTGGAAGCAAAGATTATGAAATTTCAAAAATACGTCATCGATCAAAGAAAAATGAAATATTTTGAACTTTGCCATCTAAGAAATATGAACGAAACACCCATGTGTTTCGACCTACCAGAAAATAAAACCGTGAACTGCAAGGGGGAAAAACCATTTTGGTGAAAACGACTGGGTACGAAAAGACCCGTTTCACGGTCGCTCTTTTCTGTTTGGCCGACGGTAGTAAGCTTCATCCGTTGGTTATTTTTAAAAGAAAAATGTTGCTGAAAAACGTTACATTTCTATCTGTTTTGCTGATTCAAACCCATGAAGAAAGGTGGATGGATGTTGACGGAACAGTCGACTGGCTTAAAAATGTGTTTGGTAAAAAAAACGGGAACTGTTAAAAAAAAAAAAAACTTCCCTTTTAGTTTACAACTCGTTTCGTGGCGACTTTTATGAAAACGTGAATAAAGTGACTAAAGAACTTAAAACGACTGTAGCTGTAATCCTGAGAGGGTTGACATCCTTCCTTCAACTCCCTAGACGTTTGCCTCAAAGCAGATGTTAGAAATATTGGGCAGAGTGGATTTCATCCGGTTGTCCAACATTTACAAAGGGCGGTAATGTTAGAAAGCTCGACATTGCATTGATTGCTCAGTGGGTTGGATGCGTGGAATCAAATTCCTTCCGAAATGATTATAAAATCTTTCAAGAAATGCTGCATAAGCAACGAATTAGACAGCACAGAAGATGATGACATTTTCGAAAGTGATAACGTCTAGGAAGAATGTAGCGATACAGAGATTGAAAACGTGTATCATGATGAGCCGATAATAACGGAGGATTTTTGTGAATTATCTGGCGAGTCCGATAATAAATCGGACCTTGAATCAGTTTAACTTTGTATATTGCTTTAGTATATTATTATCTTCATTATTGTATATTTTGTACTTTTTTTCATATGATTTCGAATAAATGATAAAAAAAAATTAAAGATTCTTTATTATTGTATATTTAGTACTTTCTTTCTTTTTCCAGGTGATTTTGAATAATGTATTTAAAAAAAAAATCAAATTTCTGGATAGGAAAAGTGGGGAGTCGACTTATACGCGGGATTAAAAAAAAAATCAAATTTCTTGATCAGGAAAGTAGGGGGTCGACTTATACGCGGGATCGACGTATACGCGGGTAAATACGGTAATTTAAAAAAAATCTCAAGGTAAAAATGTATGTATTTTCTTCATAATATTATATAACTATTTTGATTAGTACGGGATTTGAAATTTTCAATATTTTTGTTTTAACCGGGCTTGTTTTTCTCTGCTCTGCTTTATTTATAAGTACCCAAATACAGTAAAATTCCAATTATCCGAAATTTGGAATCCCCAAGTACCCAGCTTGATATCAACTAGTTAAATACTGAATTCCTCTTGAAATATCGTTCTATAAATACGGAAATCACGTCATGTATCTCTCAGATACAACGAAAGAAATAATCTAATTTTTTTGAGTGAAGTAATCGAGTGTTAAACTTGTGCTAAAATTAGAGATCGACCGAAAATTCAGTTTCGTATTCGTTTTCGGCCCAAAGTCACAGTTTCGCCGAAAATTCGTTTCCGTTGAAAATGCTGTCGAAAATTCGGCCGGACCGAAACTATCTGTATTTAAAAAATCTCGTGTTTTCTTTCGAAAATTTTCAACATTTCTCATTGATTTGAGCAGCATCGGCTGAAATGAGATACTCTTTATTGATTGTTATGAGCTTCACTGGATTGGATCAGGGACTGGATCACCCACCCGGAGCACCCACCAAATTTGGCATAGATCACACGTTCTGGGGGGGAAATCCCCACCATCAACAGCGAAGGGACCACAGACAAAAGAGCGGACTGGAAAAATCAGAAAAACGGCAGCCATTAAAAAACTGAATCAACAAACCATAGTGAGAATCACTAGAAAAGACAACTGCTTACAACATTACAATCCAGCGGATATCTAAGAAATAAATATGTTAACAGAAGAGCAAGCATGATCACAACAATCCACTACTTTTGTGTAAAATCCAAAGTCCTTATAAAAGTCCAGAAAATAAACCCAAGGGTGCATCAGAGTCCATACATGAGCATAAAGTAACACCCAGCAAAGTCTAAACAACAGTAAACCAGAAACCAAATAAACAGCCATGGCCCATCTCATCCATAGAAAACATAGACCAACACATATCGAAAGTCTTAACGATGAAAAGTCCTGAAGACTACATAAATACAATACGTGCACGAAAACACAGTCTTTAAGATCTGAAGAAGTCACTATATGTAAATACTGATGCAGTCTCTTAGATATAAATAATTACACACTTATCCATTCATCATGGCAAAGAAGCAAGATAAAAAATCATGCCGAAGGAAATACTATTTCTTTATAATAGCAGTCTTAAAAATGTCTTTAAAAGTGTCTTTAAAATAGTTCTTAAAGTAAAAGAATAAAACCAGAAAACTTTTCTGGTCAAATAATAAACTGCCAAAACTTATGGCCAACTGATCCAAACAACCAAAAATCAAAATTAAAAGGTATATTTTATAAAAGAAAATTCCTTGTTCAGGCTATTATAAATTCTGTTCAATTTGTCATAATTACAGTAGAACCTCGATTATCCGAAGTAATTGGGACCGGCGATCTTTCAAAAAATCAAAATTTTCGGATAATCGAGAATGCTTCAATTTTAACATTAAGGACAAATATATGCGGTCTTTCTTATTATGATAACAAGTGCTTATTAAAAAAAAAGCAATAGCAAAATAGAAACGCGAATAAATTACCTGAATTTTAATTTTGAAATTAAGTACCTTTTACATATTTCACAAGGGTTTGAAACAAAGCTTTGTTTGTCGCTTTGCTTTGCAGCTCTATCACGAAGGGTTTTTTTTTATATACTGTTAGTTTACCAGTATCACAGTCTTTCTGCTGCTCCAGCCATTCCAAACCTTTTGCAAAACATTCATAAGCTTCAGAATTGCCATTTTGTTCGTTTTCTTCTCCTGCTAAACAACATTCACATATTCCGGTTGTCCTTCCTCTTACTGGGTTCTTGTTCACTCCGCAGTTTACGGGAGCTCAAGTTAAATTTAAACGAATTCTAAGGAACGGTATCCGAAAGATTTATCTGTACTCGTGGTTCGGAAAGGACCGCTTGCACACAAGGAATGTGATAGTAAAAAAAAAAAAGTTTTAAAATTAGATTTCGGTTAAAAGAATTTCGGATAAAAGAGGTTCTACTGTACCTCTGCATCCTAGTACCCTGTATTATTCTAACTCACTGTTCTGTTTCTTATAAAATCAAAAGATAATTGCGAAATTCTACAAGTCTCAAAGAGGAAATGATACACATCTCCATTTTTACCACATACACATAAGTCACATTCAGACTTCAAATACACTGGGAAAGCCTCATACGCTGTATAAAAATAAATGCAAACTTGCGAATAGCAGATGTAATTCGCATTAACCTTGTCTATTAAGCTGTAGGTATCTCTACCCTTTGTACTATTATCCCAGTAGTCCTGTATGAACTTCACTGTCGATAATTATCAGTCATGACGGATTCAGAACGTGAGTGCAAATTATAAAGCAAGTAATGAATATATGAATAAACTTTGAAGACGCTTTTCACGTGCTCATTAAAATGTGCACACTTGACAGTAACAAAATATTTTCGTTTGAAACTGCAGAAGTTTTTCGAATACTCTTTGAGAAACTTGTATAACAGATGATCACTTACAAAAATCATTATAAAATATAAATCGAGGTATGTAAAACATTTTTTAATTAAATGAAATTCGCATAAATAGAAAATCATTCTGTGTCGTTGATGAATTACATTTTATTTTATATGAAAATAAAAAGTTTTGATCAGTGGCACAGAGGGCCAACTTGGGAAACACCTATAATAAATTAATGAATATGTACATTTAATAAACACGTATATTCCTTTTTAATAAAAAGCTACGCGTTGCTGACGACTGGCTTTTTCGCTAATCGTTGCCACTGATTAATTTCGTAAAAGGAAACATTTGAAGTTACTGAAAAAGTTAATAGTTCGATAAGTACTTGTTAGACAAACTGCATTAGAAAGGTAAAAAAATGTATTTTTCTTGATATAAATTTGAAATCTAATGATTATGCCGTTTTTAAAATATTGAATTTCAAAAATTATCAAATTTCACAGTGGAGTACCATTGCGAAACCTTCACGCGTAAAAAGATAATGATAACGTCAATGTGTCTTGGCGTGTATTACTGGTTGTAGCACATGAGTCAAATTATAGTAGCATTATTATTTTGTTAAAATAGAAAAAATGAATTATGATTCACGAGTGCATGATTTTTATGTAATTCTCGACAAATACTAGATGCGCCATTTCTTTTTAGTTGTGGTAGTATATAATATAGGTTAATTCACGTATGAACTCATATTTAAAACGAATATTTGGCTTATGCATGACTTTTACAAGAGAAAGTGATGTCGTGAAGGGCTTTTCATGAATTTACATTTCTTTTTCAATTTTTTTTTCAATAATCAAGACTATATTTATTTAGCCTTAGGAAACACTTTTTTAAAATACTGGTAATAAAATCAATATTTCTAAAGGCTTTCAATGTATTAAAAGAGAGAGCATGTTTGCGCGAAATTCATAGTCCGTACGGTGATTAGGCCCCACCAGTGGCCGAGAGGTTCTGCTCTCGAAGCTGGTAGACGGGAAGTGCTGGGTTCGATCCCAATCGCGCCCGTCGGCCTAATCGTTCGGAGTTTTCGTGGTTTTCTTCGAGCCGTGGATCTTCCATGCGTTAATACGGATTAGGTTCCCTTAGAAAGACCCCCACGGAGGGCACTCCCCCCGGGCCTATATCCCTCGTGTAGATAATTGGCCGTCAAAAATCAACCAACCCAACCCGTACGGTGATTAAATTTTAAAATTGATTTTTCTAATCAAACATGTTTAAAACCCCGGGCAACGCCAGGTATTTCAGCTAGTTAGTTAATAATTATGCATATTTATGTATGTATTAAATACTACAAAACTTTTTTTGGACATTTCATTTTCGTTTTCGGCAGAAAATAGGAAGAATATCGAAATTCTTTTTCGATCTTAAAAACCTGTTTCTATCGATCCTTAGTTTAAATTATACAACTGAATTTTCGAAGTAGACTTTAAAAAAATATATAAGCGGTATTTACAGTTTAGCTATTACTTACTTTCTTGGTTGCATCTAAATGTGTCAGAAAGTGTGTGTGACAGATAGAAAAAAAATGTACATTCTCTGTAATTCATCCTCAAAATCCTAAATTGTTCCTACAAAATATTTTAAATTCAAAATTTTGCAATTCATGCTATTAAATTAGGCAAAATTTTCTATTTTGGAAATACCGGAGATAAAAGATTAAAAAATCGAACGGCAAGTTAAATAAAAGATTAAAAAATATGTCAAAAATGCTTATTGCGAAGGGACTTTTTATAATCTTTTATTTAAATTGCCGTTCGGCTCAAATCTTGCAATCCAACACTTCCTGTTCTACAATTCGGTATAAAGTATTTCGGGTGACAATGCAATATTCTGTAAAACAAAACAAACAAAAAAAAAAATACATTTGCTTCCGTTTTTCTTTAGGGGACAAAAACATTTGTTCAATACGGGTAAGTAAATGTCATCACATATATTATGACGCAAATGCCATTGATTGTTTCAGAGATAAATTGATGTTATTCGATTGCACTGTGGCATGGTTGGTAAATGTGCCATCTTTCAATTTCGCGCAGGGGGGGTGAAAGGATGTGTGTTATGTCCTCAGGAAGATGTTGATCTTTTTTGTTTTTTTGGTGAGGAAGCTGGATTTTAAAATAATATATCTGTTTGATTTTATTTTTTTAAACAAACTGATAAAAGGAAATCCCTCCCAATTAAATTTATTTTAAAAAGGTATTTTTTTCAATCAGTTGTCCTTCAACATTATTTTTCCCTTTTAGTAATAATAAATGCTTGCCTTTAAAACATTTTTTACTTAATTTTTTTTTTAATTTTTGTAGTCAAGGTTTTTAAATAGCAGGCTGAATATGAGCTGAATATATTAGGCTTATCTTATTATCAAACAAAAATTATTTTAGAGAAATTTTTGTTTTCCAACAATATATTTTTTTTAGTGATTGCCCCTATTATTCGGATTCCCCCATATCCGGATTACATCCAGAACACATTAGTTCGAATAACTAGAGTTTCACTGTAGCTATCGAAAATTGCTTGGAATTTTATCGCTTCTGGGGTGATAAACTTTGATATAATATCACGAAACAAATATTAGCTTGTCTATTTCTGGGTTTTATTTAAATAAGGTTTATAGTTTTAAAGACTTATGTCGACTTAATAGTCTTAAGTGATTATAATAAAATAATAATTGTAATCAGCATAAATAGTGAGATAACAGAATTAAAATGATATATTATATCCGTATTTAGCATGTCTGTTGCTGTATTAATCCAAAAAATCATGGCATTTGAATCTTTAAAAAAACAATCTTTTTTTGTTAGCTCTAATAAAATTAATCTTTCCACAGCTTTAAGAGTTGCAGTTATTATATACATTATATTTTTTGTCCTTTAAGATTTACTTGATCACTTTATAATGTCTAGACAACGACTTAGACATTTGTACTTTAATTTTTTTACTTGTATGTTATTATTGCACATTCATTTTTTTTAAAACTAGAGGGTATTATTCCGTAAAGCTAAATATTTCATAACTGCATATATCCGCAAAACAACCTTGAAAGTAATTTGATGTTTGAAGAAAAACATCTAAACCAAGTGGATTACAGAAAATGTAGATAAAAGCGGTTTTTACTTAAAAAAGTAAAATCCTGACAGTTACATTTTTCTTATCAAAGCCGAGATTCTGGATCGTTATCTGTCAGATTTATCTTAAGTATTTAATTCTAAGGAACTCAATACCTCTGATATTTTTTATGATCAACTTAAAATAAATTGTTTTTTTTTTCGCAAAATAAAGTAAAATAACAAACGAAGTGCCACGGCAGCACAATGAGGATGATCAGTCACATCGAATAACAGTACGAGCAGAGATATGTATTGATGCTAGCATCATTGGTTACAGACAGGCATCGCCACAATGAAGGCTTTGAAAAGCCAAGGTGAACTAATTGAGATCCAAGAGCGGTCTACAAACCGAACAGCACTGTTTTTCCTACAACATGCTGCAGCTTCTTCCATACCATACCACTCGCGATATTTATCACCATGGTGCCGTGCCCAAGTATAATTGATTGCCGCAGACTGGAATCACATTGTGTTTAGTAATAATCCTGTTTTATTGAAACTGGTGACCATCGTATCCGTGATAACAGGAATACTGCCTGACGTTCCTAAATATGATTTGTTTCACAGGACACCGCTATTATTCCTGGTATGATGTTATGGGGTGTTATAATTTATGACAGCATGCCGCCCCTAGACGTCCTGAGCGCAACTTTAGCAGCTCAGCGACTGATGGAGTCTTCTTTTTACTTACTTTTCATAGTATGTCATTCTGTGGTCATTTTCCAAGGTGATAATAGTCAAGTGTACTGCACCTGATGGAATTTTTCGCTACAGACATTATGATTGAAAATTCTAATCATAAAACTAATGTTTATATGGTACCAGTCTAATTTTTTTTTGACATTATCATTTGTACTGATTTATAAAGCAGAGTATTTTGACAATTTCCGAAAACGATATCACGAAGCAAAAATTGTGAAAAGTAAAAATATGCTTGATAATTTTTGGTTTGTGTACCTCACATATTAGCTGAAACTAATTTTGATTTATATCAGGCTACTAAAGAAAACAATGCACCAAAATTTTACACCGCAACAAATAAAATAAACTGATGTCTTACTGACGATTCATTAGATGAAATCGCCCCACCCCACCCTCCTCTCCGGGTGGCATCTGTTCAAAAACAAATTTCCGAATGGTTATAAAAATGAATAAAAACTTCTGATTTTTCTTCACCTATTGTGTTTGTAACAAAATAGCGCAATGATTAATTGTTACTTTAATTCTAAAGCATAAAAAAGTATTTTTCTCTCTCAGTGTGTACGTATTTATGACCCCTTGGTATCTCCTATGCGCCATTAGTTTTCCAAAGATATCTTTATAATGTTTTTCGTCACCTCCTTAATGAAAAAATAATTATTATTTATATGCATTCATTATTATTCCATATGAAACCGAAGCTGAGAGACTCCAAAAATTATAACGTGCCCTTATCACAGCATCCGAGTATGAATATTATGAAATGGCACTTTTTACAACGCGAAATAAACTTTTTGGGCTATCACATTTGAAATGGCCAGCTGAATTCATCTCTTTTGAAAAATAAAGCTGTTTAAAATTTTTCCAGAAACAAAAAGTGTAAAAATTGGAACAATATTTTATTGGTCTGACTACACTGTTAAAAATTTTGCAGCATTCTGGCAGGTCATTCGACCGTTTTTTGAAAAAACGGTTTCATAGCCATAATTTAACTATATTCTGACCATAAAATGGCCAATAATATGGTCAGAATAGTGTTAAATTTACGGTTGTGTAACCGTTTTCGGAAAAAACGGTCAAATGACCTGCCAGAATACTGCACATTTTTAACAGTGTACAGTCGTGGAAAAAAAAAGTAAACGCCCCCTACTAACTCCACAACAAATTATCGTAGAAGAAAGTTACTGGTATCGAACGATTTTAAAGAAAGTCTACTTTTAAATGATGTATATAAAATTTGCTTAGGAGGCCATCTACATATTAAAACGAACCATAACTTCATTTTTTTCAATGGCAATACCCAATTCTGACAGCATAAATGAACTCTACACCCTTCAAATTAGCCTAAAAATAAATTTTTATGCAATTCGTACCATAAGTTTCCGAGAAATTAATTATTTTAAAACGAGCGTATTTTAAAGGCTGTATCCAAATTGAAGTTGGGTTCTCGATTGCTAACCGAGAGAGCCGCCTTCTTGATCAAGGCACCTTAAGCAGTCAATGAAGTCTGTTAGATAATAAGGCAGCAGAAGAAATTTCAAAATATCTACTCACTTCAATCATAGACGGCCCCTTAAATCATCATTTTGCCGTTTTTTTAAGCATAATTTGAAAACTACTTGGAAGAAAAATGTGAAATTTGGGATTTTCATAAAGCAGGACTTAATAAATCTAAATCCATCAAAAAAATTTTAGGTTGCAATTCATAATTTTTTCGAATATTAATTTCATAATTCATAATTCATATCATAAAATTGTAAAAATTGCAAATTCAGCGTATTTATGTTTGGGCACATTAGTTTTATTGCTAAACAAAACATTAGCACATTAGGAGCATAATTTCAGACGATATAAATAAAAATATGAAAATGTAATTTAACATTAGAAGCACTAAATTTTGAATGTTTATAATTCAAAAACTTATCATTCAAATGACTTGAAATTTGGTGTCTAGGCATATTTTGAACCGAAGATTTGAAATATCTCGTTAAAATTGGGTATTGCCATTGAAACAAATGAGGTTTGGGTTCGTTTTAATATGTAGATGGCCCCCTAAGCAAATTTTATATACATTATTTAAAAGTAGACTTTATTTCAAATCGTTCGGTACCAGTAACTTCCGTCTACGATAATTTGTTGAAGAGTTAGTAGGGGGTGTTTACTTTTTTTTCCACGACTGTACATATTTTGTAAAATTCTCCCCAAATTACTCTTTAACAGCTAAGCGATAGGCGGATTCGCTTAGAAAATAGACTACATCTCATTTTGGAGATATACAACGAAACGCATTTCATCAACTGAGACATATTATTTCATATGATTCAGTTTTATTTACAGCGTGGTCATAAAAAAAACTTTCCCGATATATGAAGCCCTAGCGGCCTAACCACTCAACGAATCGAAAAGCAATTTTAGATATACCTATTTGAAGATATGCGCTCGAGATCGTGATCATTTAAAACAATAAAGATCCCACGGTTATGGTTACAGTGAAAAAATTTCGAAATTTTCGAATGGCAACACCCATTTTTTTCATGCGCAAATTCATCAGCGCATTGAAAAACCATAAATGGCGTTGGAATGATACACGTTCGATGAAAATTGCCGGCGTAAAACAGTTGCAAAAAAGACCATTGCAGAGAACGAAAGAGTGGTTACAAGACGGTTTTAAGCAGCAGATTTTTTTTTTTCACTTGTGAACTGAGTAATGTTGTAAGATTTGTTTCAAAATGTGTTTTTGAGTTGTGTTTGTGTACACATAGTGAAAATAAAAAATGTAATCATTTGTTTTAGAGTGCAGGGTTCGTACGGGTGCTTGAATTTCCAGATTAAGAAATTCTTCGCTACCAGTATTTTCGTATAGAAAATCTCTCTTAAAATAAGATAAAATCTCATCCGTTTAAACTAGATTTATTTTTCTATAAAAAAAATCTGATATTTGGCCTTGAAAATAACGGTACCCGTACGAACCCTGGAGTGCTGAATATTACGTTACATAGGAACTGATTAGGATTGAGTGCCACAATATTACACCGGGAATTTTAGTCATACGTGAATCGTTCCAACGCCATTTGTGGTTTCTAAATGCGCTGATAATTTTGCTCAGGAAACAAAGGGTGTTCCCATTCGAAATTTTCGAATTTTTTTTACTATAACCGTAACCGTGAGAGCTCTATTGTTTAAAATCATCACAATCTCGAGCGCATACCTTCAAATAACTACATCTGAAATTTTCTTTCGAGTAGTTGAGCGATTAGGCCGCTAGGGGTATATATATCGTAGTTCTTTTATGACCACCCTGTATTTAAATCCTTCACACTGTTTATTTTATGAGCAAGAAAAAGAAATGGATACTGAACGGAAATATCCCAGTTATGAATTCGAAATTTTAGCATTTACAAATTTTTGCATTAGCATCTTGGACATTCCTTTTAAGAAAGTTAGCGATTGCAATGCATTTTCTTTTACTATGAGCCCCACCAGTGGCCGAGAGGTTCTGCTCTCGAAGCTGGTAGACGGGAGGTGCTGGGTTCGATCCCAATCGCGCTCGTCGGCCTAATCGTTCGGAGTTTTCGTGGTTTTCTTCGAACCTTGGTTCTCCAAGCGTTAATACGGGTTAGGTTCCCTTAGAAAGACCTCCACGGAAGGCACTCCCCCCTTAGGGCCCATATCCCACGTGCAGATAATTGGCCGACATAAATACAACCAACCTCTTACTATGAATTAAAATTATCTCTGCACCAAGATAGCTCAATAAATTTAATGTTGGCCGATTATAATTATACAATCGAGCACGTACATGTACAAGGCACTCATATACGGCATGTTGACGCTTGAAGTAGGTTGTATATATGGTTTTATGGCGCAAAATCCCATTAGGGACATGCTGCGACTTGAAGTAGGAATCTGGTATGCATATTAACACTATATATTCCAACAACCGGTCATTTGGCCGGTACAAATGAAAATATTTTGATTCAAACCAGAAATTTCTCCATAAAATAAAAAACATATGAATCAGACAGAAATAACTTAAATGGTATTAAATAAAATTTCAGGTGTGAAATATTTTTTATAAAACTCGAGTAAAATTCCCGATATGTTTATTGTAAATAAAAGATAGTTTTACTTGAAAAGTTATACAAGATATGGCTGTTAATTTCAGTGGTGTAGTCGTAAAAAAAAACAGAGGGTATACGTTCTAATCAGTGGGTATACGCTCAGGGCATAGTGTATATATACTATAGCTTTCTTGAGAAACAGATGGTATACGGTGTTCCTTAAAAAAAATCCAAACGGTATACGGCGTATATCCCCGTATACCCTCCACTACATCCCTGTCCAGGACTTAAGCAACATTTATTAGAATTGAAAGTTCGTTGTTGGTTAATGATGATATTTGAATAGTCATGTATGGTCTGTACTGTGCGTCACTCTTGTTTTATTTTCTGGTATTGAAACCTGCAATTAATCTTTCGCTGTCAAAGCATTGTTGTTGAAGTGAAAATAATGGGGCAGAGGAGATACATAAAGTTTTGTTTCAAATTGGGGAAAAGTGCTAACGAAATAAGAAAAATATTGCAGGAAGTGTATGATGATGACGCATTATTACGTTCTCGCATTTTTTAATGGCTTCGACATCTTCGTGATGGTCGGGAAAGCTTCAAGGATGGTCCGTACACTGGTCGACAGATATCTGTATGCACTTCTGAAACGATTGATAAAGTCCGCTACCTCAAAATTTCTGATCGTCGACTGACTATTCAACTACTCGCCACCCAACCGGATATTGACAAGGAGGTGGTTCAACAAATTTTCTCTACAGATCATCCTCGACGTTTTCCAGACTATCATGGAAACATCAAAATCATTCAAAGATGCGAGAACGTGATAATGTGTCATCACCGTATACTTGCTGCAACATTTTAAGTTTTCGCGAGCACTTTGTCCCAAATTGTAACAAAATTCAGCATTTATTCTTTGCTCCATTATTTTCACTTCAACAGCAAACCGAATATTTGCTTACAAGTTACAACACCGGAAGGTAAAGAGATAATGACGCAAAGTGCAGATATTGTGCGCAAGTACGTGGCTATTCAAATACCATCGATAACCAACCAACGAACTTTCAATTCTAATAATTGTTGCTATAGCCCTGGAAATTAATAGCCACACCTTGTATAATCACAGGACACTGACGAACGTATATAGGCTATCAAGGAAAATTAAAAATAAATCCACATGATAATTATTTCTTTGATAATAACGTCCTTTTGTAAGTGTCATCGTAGTCAAGAACTGGTAGTTTTACCAGATGAAATGCAGCTAAATGTCATTAAAAACGTTCATTACAAAGGTCATTTTGGTCGTAAATGTTGTGTGAAACTCCTTAATGAGGAATTTTTTTATCCCTTATGTGTCGAGTAAAAGTGATATAATTATAACAAGCTATGTAACATGTGTGTTGTATAATCGCAAACGAGGAAAACAAGAAGGTGAATTACATCACATACAAAAAGAAGAGACACATTTCTAAACTTGTCTTATCTATTATCTAGGACTTTTCGAAACAACAAATAAAAATTATAAATATATATTATGTTTAATATATGCATTTATTAAATTCGAGTGGTTGTATCACTGTAAAACTACTTTTTCTCCAAAAAGTAACATCAAAGCTGCGACAATAGACATATTTTTGATAATCCATCCATCATCTTCAGTGACAAGGATTCTGTTTTACAAGTACATGTATTTCAAGAAGAAAATATCAATCATGTGACAATTACAACTGAACTTTCCCGTGCAATGGTTATGTGAAGTAACTTAACGCTAATGTAATTTTTGTCATTTTTAAAATGCCAAAGAATGAACCCGATAAGTGGTTCAAGTTTGTCTTAGAAGTTCAATAATTCATCAACTCGAACTATCAAAGAAGTAAAAAATTTTTTGGAATTCCTATTTGGTACGAAAAGTGACAGAAAAAGGAATTTACAAATTATTGAACTTTTGAACAGTGTAACCGAAGAATAATTCATGAAAAATCGAAGACCTCCGTAAAGAAGACAAGAAGAACTTTCTTAAAATTCAACATGAAAAACGAAAGCAATATAATTTACTATGTAAAAATCTCCGAAACCACATTCTTTGTGACCTAACCGCCATTAAGAGAATTCAACAAGGCCCAGGAGTAAAGCTGAAATCCAAATTCTTAGGCTCTTATAAAGTGACTAAAATCAAACTCACCGAAACTTATGATGTATTGACAGAAATTGTACTGACAGGAAAATCTATGAACGATGCCACTTGTTCTAAGTATATGAAGCCTTGACCTGATGAACATTAATTTTGTAGTTTACTGAACTGACCTTTAGTTGATTATTTATAGTCTCACTTTTCTTCTTCAGATTCCATCGTGACAGTTTCTGATGCCAGTGATTCTGACAAATAATCATCGTTAAGTTACAATGCAATGACTATGATGACGGTTCTCTGTGAAGGTCAGATTTATAAAAAATTGTTGCTGTTTTTGTTTTTTCTTTCAAATTGCTGAATTTTTGTTGAGGCCACTCTTGATGCCATGAAGACAGTGTGTGGGTCGTGGGCGCTGCACGAAATCCGAAGCTGTATAAGGTCCTTGTATCATTTTACCTAAACGATGGAAGAGTCGCACCGAAACGAGAGGAGATTACACAGAAAAAAAACTTTCATTGGAGAGTCTGCTTTTGCAGCAAACAAACGCTGATATGAGGTTCTAAAAGTTTAAGTCGCAAATGTTTAGCAAGTTTTTTTGTTGTTGTTGTTTTTGATTATGTACATTTTCTCCCCTCATGTTCTTCTCCATAGGTGTTCTTATTAACTAAAGTATTCGTCTGTATTTCACGAACTTCTCAACACATAATTAGAGAAATACCTGAGCAATGCTTAGACAAATGATGATTTTTTACACACTAACAAAATGATAAATTGCATTATGGCATTTACCGTTTAATCAGATTCAGTAATTCTACAAATTATTATTATCGATTTGTGTCTTTGTGTAGCCAATTTCACCTTTGAACGTCAAAATGTCAGTAACCTCTTATTCTTTTATCTCGTTTTCTTAATGGATTGGGAGAAAATTGATTTTAAGAATATTTCACTCCTGAGACTTTCATATTTCTTTAATTCCTTAATATTTCATTACAGAAAAATTATCCACCTTTTCTTTTCTAATTTATTTGATTTAAAAAAATAATTGCCTTAATAAATATTATTAATTCATTAAAACTTACAAAGAAGATGCCTTATGTATTGTTAACTCTAGATCAAAAGGGCCTCCAGGAAGGAATTTAATAAAAAGAACACACTATTTAAAAAAGGGGTACATTAAACACAATTTCCATAACTACAGACATACACACATTAAAATTTTTATTAAAAACAATTAAAATATAGTTAAAAATATATATAAACGTTTCGGCTATTTTCATAGCCCTCATCAGTAAACTAACAGAGTCACAAAACAGCAAGAGCCACAGTAAACGAAAAAACAGTTAAAATTACGGTCTAAGTAGGATAAAATAGTCAGCAGGAACTTGGGTTGCTTCGTTGATTGGCGATTCAGCTAAAACGGTTCTCCAACCCTCAAGGAAGACACGGCTAAAATAGACGGGGCAATTGGATTCCACAATTCGTGCACTCTCAAAATCGGGGACATGATCGAACTCAAGTGCATGTGCCACCAATCTTGAATTCAGAGTACCTTTCTTAAAAGAATTTTTATGCTCCTTGAGTCTAGCATTAAATGAGCGTCCAGTCTCACCAATGTAAATCGAGCTGCAACCTTTACAAGGAATTTCATAAACGACACCATTCAGGTCAAACTTCGAATATTTATGTTTAAAACTACTGAAAAAATTACCAATGCGGTTCAAGGGAACATGAGCTGTTCTAACATTCACATTCTTGAGTACGGCTGAAATTTTCTCCGAAATATTACTGTAATAAGGCAAAGATATAGTTCCTATGGGATTGACACGCTGGTAAGGAGTGGGATACTGGTCTGATTTGCTTTGATCCTTACCAGCGTGTCAATCCCATAGGAACTATATCTTTGCCTTATTACAGTAATATTTCGGAGAAAATTTCAGCCGTACTCAAGAATGTGAATGTTAGGACAGCTCATGTTCCCTTGAACCGCATTGGTAATTTTTTCAGTAGTTTTAAACATAAATATTCGAAGTTTGACCTGAATGGTGTCGTTTATGAAATTCCTTGTAAAGGTTGCAGCTCGATTTACATTGGTGAGACTGGACGCTCATTTAATGCTAGACTCAAGGAGCATAAAAATTCTTTTAAGAAAGGTACTCTGAATTCAAGATTGGTGGCACATGCACTTGAGTTCGATCATGTCCCCGATTTTGAGAGTGCACGAATTGTGGAATCCAATTGCCCCGTCTATTTTAGCCGTGTCTTCCTTGAGGGTTGGAGAACCGTTTTAGCTGAATCGCCAATCAACGAAGCAACCCAAGTTCCTGCTGACTATTTTATCCTACTTAGACCGTAATTTTAACTGTTTTTTCGTTTACTGTGGCTCTTGCTGTTTTGTGACTCTGTTAGTTTACTGATGAGGGCTATGAAAATAGCCGAAACGTTTATATATATTTTTAACTATATTTTAATTGTTTTTAATAAAAATTTTAATGTGTGTATGTCTGTAGTTATGGAAATTGTGTTTAATTATTAAGTAATCCAGACGTAATGTATGTATTTTTAAGGGGTACATTGTTCTGAAAAAGGGCACTTTTGCGTTCTCTTCAAAAATCATATTTTGAACTGGTTTGTTTGGAGCCCCTTTCAACAATAGTATTCGTACACAAATGGTTTGATCCAATCTTTAAGTGATACAGTTTAATCATACCTTGCACTTTTGCGTTTCAAGAAGAAGGTATTGGATTCGTAAAAATTTTCGAATTTCGGTTTTCGACAGATTTACACGTTTTAAGGGTCAGAAATTCCGAAAAACACGTTTTTACAAAATGCCTGTCTGTATGTATGTGACACAAATTTTGTGGGGCTCTATATCAAGAACCAATGCACGGAATTTAATAAAACTTTTGGTTCAGTTAGTCCGTGATACAAATTGGCGTTGATTACTTATTGGTGTAAATTACCCAACACACGGAGCTGCTATGATGCATTATCCACGACTGTTGCAATTGCTATAGCTCAAGAACTAATGTACGGAATTTAATAAAACTTCATATTATTCTTACATTTTCACATAAACCGATCCTTTAAAATGCTCATGAGGGACATTGATTACCATTTAATTTTGGCACTGTAATAGCGAATTTTTAATTATTAATATGCATGAGATAGAAGAAGATCTTAGGATTGGAACACCCAACTGGTTAAAATTTGGGATATTTGTGAATTCTTACCCATAATACAACCTGATATTTATTTTTTGGACTTCCTTTTTCTTATGAGAAAATTTCACATGAGAAAGCATGAAAGTAGAAAATTTGTTAATCGACAATTTTGTACTAAACACTAAATGAATAAATCAAGGTTTATACTCAATTTTGAGAAAACAAAATGTAGAAGTTTTAAAGGATAAAAAAATATTTTTAGGAGTATTTTAGAAATCATGAAAAAAATCAATCAATCATTTTTAGTGAGTTCGTAATTATATAAATACGTACCACCTATAGTTGTCATTCGGTCCATCTGTCTGTGGGTCCGACCGCATTTACCAGAGCAAAAACTACCCAACCAAATTGTCTGAAATTTTAAATATATAATTGTTGCCAAATTTTGTTGAGTCATTTCAAATTTTATGAAAATAGGTTGTATAGTTTAATTACAAGGATAGTCAAAAGTTTTCCGTTACATGACGGCCGATGGGGAAAAATATTTCAAGTGCATTTTAATGATGTTACAGCCTTTCGAACAGAATGAAATTTATATGTACTTAGGAAGTGCACTAAAATAAACATTCAGTACAATATGCGGTGCAAAAAATATTTATAAAACTAGTTATAGTACGAACGCACCTCATTTGCCATGTTTCATGTGCAAATTCGAACTTGTTTAACATGGGAGACATCAGAAAAGATGCAAAAAAAGAAAGATGAAATAATCTGCCTTTATTATTTCTTTTAATATTTATTCTTGGGAAGACAGAGGAAACTTTTTTGACAGGCAATGACTTTAGGCAATCACAGGCAATCACAGGCAATTTGACAATTTGACTTTATAAACCAGATTTTTAATGAGTTGCCTTCTGACCAATTTGAAAAAAAAACATGACCCAAGAAAAATGTTCATAACCAATTTTATTAATGAATCGGAACATTAAATATCGACAATTAAAAGCAGATATGAAATTTGACTAGTTCTTGGAAAACCAAAAAAGGAGTTTTATCATTTGTATAACTTAGAAACTAAAAGTAACAAAAAATTTCCAACCTGAGATTTTACTTTATACTATATGAAGTCAAATAAATACCACTGAAAATTAATTTACACTCTTTTAAATAAAATTTCTTCTACAAAAATCGTTATTTGATCTGAATATTGTAGATCAGAAATGATGATAATTGGACATAGGTTTGTGCAGGAGGAATATTTAAGTACAAATTGTACAGTCGTGGGAAAAAAAAAAACTTAATACCCCCTACTAACTCTGCAATAAATTATCTTATAAGAATGTTATTGGTGTTATAAAATATAGTTCAAACTATAATTATTGAACCTCGTGTTCACCCTGATTAACAAATAAAATATGTGGTATTAAAATTCTGATAAATTTACTTAAAATTTGCTAAAATATTACATGAAAAGGTCTTTATAGCATAAAAAACGTCAAAGATGTTAAAAAACACCAAGAGCTTTCAACTGCACTAGAACAGCCTTCATCGGGGGGGGGGGGGGTGTCAGAGGAGTCAAAGTTCGTGAAAGTTCTTTGCTTAACCCCATAACTCTCGAATTAAATTACGGTTTAAAAATTCAAATTGTTTATTGGCACCACTTTTATGAAAAAGAAATATTCACATTATTTAATGACAGGTAAAACGATACTAAAATATAGCCAATTTTACTATTTTATAAAACTGGTGGGAAACAAACAATTTTAGAAAAAAGACACAGCCCGTGAATATGACGGGAGCGAGAATTAAGGGGTTAAGTAGCAGTAGAAGAGTCTATTTCAAAGGAAGGGAGGAGGATTAGAGGGGGTGGAAATATGATTATGATTCAAAACCGCTAGAAATATTTAGTATTCCATACCAGATCTTAGATATGTTGCAGGACAGTACATCATTGCAAGTATTCTTTCTTTGAGTTAAAATTTTCAAGGATTCTCTGATTATTGATGTGTCGTAATTTGAAGTATGGGCTCTGACTCTTGCTTTACTGAAATCTATGTCAATATCTAAAATGTTAAAAAAAACCAAGCGCTTTCAACTGCACTATAACAGCCGTCATCAGGGGGGGGGGGGGGGATCAGAGGAGTGAAAGTTCGTGAAAGTTCTTTGCTTAAGTAGCAGTAGACGAGTCTATTTCAAAGGAAGGGGTTGTGACATATATTGACATAGATTTCAGTAAAGCAAGAGTCATAACCCATACTTCAAATTACCACACATCAATAATCAGATAACCCTTGGAAATTTTAACTCAAAGAAAGAATACTTGCAATGATGTACTGTCCTACAATATATTTAAGATCTAGTATGTATGGAATACTAAATATTTCTAGCGATTTTGTAGCATAATCATATTTTCACTCCCTCCCCTCCTCCACCCTTCCTTTGAAATAGACTCGTCTACTGTTACTTAAGCAAAGAACTTTCACGAACTTTCACTCCTCTGATTCCCTCCCTGGCCCCACCAGTGGGAGAGAGGTTCTGCTCTCGAAGCTGGTAGGCTGGAGGTGCTAGGTTCGAACCCAATTGTGCCCGTCGGCCTAATCGTTCGGAGTTTTCGTGGTTTTCTTCGAACCATGGATTTCCATGCGCAAATACGGGTTAGGTTCCCTTAGAAAGACTCCCACGAAGGGAACCCCCCCCCCCTGGGCCTATATCACTCGAGTAGATAATTGGCCGTCAAACATCAACCCAACCCAACCCTGATTCCATCCCTCTCCCCTGATGACGGCTGTTATAGTGCAGTTGAAAGCTCTTGGGGTTTTTTTTAACATCTATGACAATTTTTATGCTATAAAGACCTTTTCATGCATATTTTAACACCTTTTAAGTAAATTTTATCAGAATTTTAATATCACACAATGTTACTGCCATTAAAAGATTGAAAATAAAGTATACTTTTAAATGATGTATATAAAATTTACTTAGAGGACCATCTACAGGTCAAAACAAGCTTAAACCTTGTTTTTTTTTTAACACCCAATTTTGACACAACAAATAAATTATGAATAATAAATTATGAATAATAAATGTTGAAATGCTACAGAATGACTAAAGTTACTTCTATTAATGTATGCTTTCTTGCCAATATCACCCATTTCACTCACTTAAAAATTTCGGCTATTGTTATAAATAGTAAAATTTTCTTCAGTATTCACTTTATAATGTTTACAAGTGCTGAATTATCTGATTTAAAAAAAAATAAGTAATTAAAATAATTTTCGAATATGTGAATGTGATTCGAATTTTATAGGCGTTTTTATAATAAATTTCCTCGGATTTTAAATTTATTTAATTCTCTCTTTTATAAATTTATTGGCAGAAAATGTGAAGAATATCGACGAATACAAAATTTAGAATAAAAAATAGTATGGAGCAGTATAAGGGAACAATGTAGAAAAAACAAGGGCTGCGGAGTCGAAGTCGGAATCAAGACCATTTTTGAGCAAAAGAGTCGGAGTCGCTAAAAAACAAGAGCTTTTTTTTTAGACAGTTTGAAGTGAAATTAAACAAATTATATGTAATTTTGAATTTATAAAAATGAATTATTATTATTTTCAGCCTATACCAGGCTACCTAAGTTAAAGATACCCAAAATACTGCCTGATGTACAAGGTTGATGAAAACGGTTTTTAATTTAAAACTCTAGTAGATATTTTACACTTAGTATACAGTGTGTCCCCGTATAACCTGACCGACCTTTATTTTCGCAACCGTTGGTCCTAGATGCATACTTCCAATTACAAAAATGGTTTAAATAAGGTAAAGAATTATTTTTAAAGCAATCTGAGTCAAGAAAAACATTTATTAAAAAAGTACGAAATTTAAATTTTTATACGGTCCCCCGGTCCTATAAGTGATTGTTAGTAAAAATTTACTGCGACACTAACAAGTAAGACAGAAAAAGTCCCATTCATTTAACACTAAAATTGACCGAGTTATGAAACTTTGAAATGCATGACTTATACCACTTTTTTGCCTATCAAAACAGATGATTTCGACCATGCTTTCAGGGGTCGTGTATAAAGTACTTAAACTTATTTCAAGGTATCTGCGGTTTGAAAGAAATCGTACAACTATTACGATTGAGTTAACTTTATTAGTTAAGTTTCAGATTAGTTAAAATAATTGTATTTTAACATATGTTGTATTTTGTAAGGATTTGAGGCTATGATTTCTTTTAACAAAAATTAAGTTATTTTCATAAGGTTTTATTTGACTTGCAACGATCATCTTTCCAGTTTAAAATTTGTACTCGCACTTTAACTGACTTTCAAATGTCCGATCGAAGTTAAAATTTTACATACTGACTTAAATCCGATTACAATGTAATATCATTATGAATTTCGTCGCTTACCACCTTATACATACTTATATTAGAGGATAACACAAAAAAAATTCGGATAGATTACCGTCAACAAGTTTAAGATATGGATTTAGGCCAGATAACATAAACCTGCCATGGTTGTGTTTTTTAACTTTTATAATTACGTTTATGTATTTCTTAACGTTAAATAAAAAAATTACCTTCACTTTTAACCATCATGTCAGGATTTTTCGCAAATCGTAAATTTCGAGGTTAAAATATAGCGAAAAATCTGATACTATAAAATAGGTGTAAGACTTTTTTGTTCAGTTTAATTTTATTTAATTCAATAATTTATTCAATGTTGTGGCTTATACTGGGTTTCTTACAGCTAAACAGCTCATGAGTCCGATGAGGTTGGGAGGGGAGGGGGGATCAATTTTAACTTTGAGCTTTTTAACTTTGAAATTGAGAAAAATCCTGACGTGATGGTTTAAAATGAAGGTCATTTTCGGATTCAGCGCTAAAAAATACATGTCAATCAATTTTCAAAAGCTAAAAAACATGGCACAACCAAAAATTTGAAAGACGGTGTAATTTAACAGCATTTTAAAATATGTATCATTTTTGTAAAGAATTGAGGCTTTTGTTTTTCATCCTTTTATTTAACAAAAATTCTGTTATTTTTATCCTCTTATATGTTCAGTACTAATTGCATATTTTGCAGTAATATGTCAGAATGATTAAAGATTTCAAATTTATATTGCAATGCTAATTTTACTCTCAACCATTTCTTTAATAGATCTGACGAAATTATATTTCTACTAAATTTGTGAATGACCCCTAATTTGCAGCAAAAAATATGCTCCAACTTTCAACAGCTATTACTCGGTCAATTTTAATCGTAGAATAACGGGACTTTTTTTGCCTTACTTGTCAGTGTAACAGGAAAATTTACTAAATATAACTTATAGAACCGGGGGACCGTATAAAAATTTAGATTCTGTAATTCTTCGCTAAATTGTTTTTTCGCTTCAAACTTTTTTTTATCTTAACTCTGCACCTAATTTTGACCAATTTTGTAATTGGAACTATGCATCTAGGACCAACGGTTGCGAAAATAAAGGTCGGTCAGGTTATACGTGGACACACTGTATAAGTACTCTTTCCCTCGGATTTTTTGGGGTTCCGGATCCCGAATTAGGGAGATCTGCAAGGACACAAGGCCCTCAAAATGAAAATAATTTTTCAAACGCACCGAGTCAGCAGAATAAAGAAAATTTTTGTTAATGCACCGGAGTGGACCGATAAAAATAATTAAGTAAGCTGTCTGAACCAATATATAGTAAATTCTCTGTAAGGCGGACTCTGTGTAAGACGGAAATCTGTCTAACTCGGAAAGATTTTCAAGTCCCTGTGAATCCATAAACATAGTTTAAAATTTGTCTAAGGTGGAATATTGTCTACTACGGAAAAATATCTCAGTCCCGATCGATTCCGCCTTGGACAGAGTTTACTGTAATAAATTTGAAAGAATCAAACTGTGCCGATAAAATACAAACAATTTTCAATTGACATGACTGGGATGAGAATAAGTACAATTTTTTTGAATGATGTTAATTTGACAACATCGATATGGCAGCGTAATACAGTAAACTCTGTCTAAGGCGGAAGCGTTCGGACCAAGAAAATTTTCCGCAGTAGACAATGTTCCGCCTTAGACAAATTTTGCTCTATGTCTATGGATTCACAGGCACTTGAAAATCTTTCCGAGTTAGACAGATTTCCGTCTTACACAGAGTCCGTCTTACAAAGAGTTTACTGTATGTCCAATTTAGAGATCGACATAGGTCAGTTAGATTGTGCGAGGCTAACGAAAAAGACAGGGTACCGCGGTGCATTCCAGGTATCTTTTTTTACAGACTGCTGGAGTCACATGATGCTCAAATGCACCAATGCAGGTGTATGAAAAGAACAGCACGTCACTCTAACGGTGTGTAAAAAAAGACACTTGGGATGCACCGCGGTAGCCTGTCTTTTTCGTTAGCCTCGGATTGTCTCTGGGCTGAGTTGAATTTTTTCAGCAGACTTGGGCCATGCCGATATCAAGCTTACGTTTTCCCTACATAATCATTCCGAGCCGAGCCATAACTGGATTTAATTATTCCCAGAACATGTCGGACGCAATATGTTTTGTAAAAATAGTAATCGCTATAATGAATTTCAGTTAACAGAAGCTTTATTAAAAATATACAATAATGAATTACACAGAAATATTACAAAAAGGGAAATTTAATTATACGACTACGAAATTTATGATGTTTTGATCACCTTTTTCTTTTATTCTAAACTATATTATTTTTTTTCGATGTCTTCTTTTGAATGTAATAAAGAGTCAAAATAATCATTAATGTAGCTGTTCTGTGTCGTATGGCTTGAGAACTTATCGTAATCTCAAATATATGGTAAAATTTCTCCATAAATATGTATGCAGTATTCTTTAAAATAATCTTAATTGCATAGTATAAAAATCGGGATTTTTTTTCCTTTTTTTTTTTTTTTTTTTTGCAGAAATTGAGTCGGGACGGTATTTGATTGATTTTTACAGGGACCGGGCTTATTTTCAATGATTTTTGCACTGATCGGGAGATGAACTGCAAAAATATAAACGAGCAAGGACGAACTTTTAAGGGTCCAGGCCTTGATAAAGCGGGAAATGTATATATTTTTCCCCTTTTTTCTTCCGAACCCCTAAGAACAGAATTAATGCCGAAATAGTGAAATTTTCGCTTTATTTATTTATTTATTTATTTTTGCGTTCACTTGTAATTTTAACCAATAGGCAACACTAGTATGTTAGCCAGCCCGGAGTCGGAGTTGGCGTCGGCCATTTTTTTCCACTGACTCCGCAGCCCTGGAAAAATCTCAGACAAATTGCATTTAATTCTGAAAATAATAATTCTATCGATTGCTAATGGCATATTTAACTTTTTTTCCGACATCGCCTTTTTTTGAAGGGAGGTGGGGCTGCGAGATTGTATCTTGTTAGATCTTTTCAGGTAGTATGTTCGTATGGTTTATATTCCGATTCATTTGAAGAGCTAAAACTAAACCTGTGTTAAAAAAGACATCAGAATAACTTTACATTAGTTATTCTCCTTTGAAATAGGGTTGAATTCTATGATTAAACTTATTCTGCTGTTTCCTTTGAAATTTGCATTGAACTCATTGATGCCATAAATGTTAGTGGAAGATCGCAAGGCACTGAAATACGATTTACGCTTTGTTTATACCGTAAGACAGACATACGCTCAAAGCTGATCTTAAGTGAGACACTGCAATCCCAGTCCAAATGTTTTAATAAAATGGATAAAATATTTCTTCAAATTATGCATTTTCGCACATTATAGACGGTCACTTAAACCAACATCTTGAAGTCTATAAAGCAGCCGTACTCAATCTTTTTTTCTTGCGGGCCGCAAACATATGATGGCGACGTTAGGCGGGCCGCAACACACTTGTATATAATTAACATTGAGAAGTGACACTGAAAATAAATAAGTATTGCGCTGCCGCGCAATACTTAAATAATGTAAAAAGGGGTAATTAAAATAGTAAGATAACAAAAGTAGCATAACAATGCAAAATAACAAATTCAATATTATTAATAGAATTGAAAGTTTGTCGGGGAAGAAAAGTTACCAAAATATTTTAACACCACTATTTCCAAACCATATACTTCAAGGTAGATTTCTATTGAAAATATGCCACGAAGATTGCTGTTTAGAAATAGTGGTGTAAAACATTGAGTTGCCATTTTTTCTACGACGACCTGGATAAGCATTATTGCCGAATAATATAACATTGCAGCATTTCCAAGTTGTAAAGAACAAAAAAATCAGATTTTCTTTTATCAATCAATATTTTTTCAATGAAAAACTTTTTTTTTTATTAATGTAGAAAAATATTGTAAAAATTTAATTAATTTGGAATAAGTCTTTAATTTTGAAGATTAAAAAGTGCATACACTACTATACCATGAATAGTTTTATTTGTGTTTGCATATAAAAAGAACTTATTAATAAGGAACTGGTAAGCAAATGGCATTTAAGATATTTTGAGATAATTTTAAATTAGTGATTATAAATAACAGGACACATTTTGTCTTCTCGTGAAAATATATAAAAGAACAGTGAAGGTCTTAACCCTTAAATTCCTGACTTTTCAAAAATCATTGTAATAATGTTTTTCGGCTTTCATTTTTTAAATAAATCACGGGAAAAATACTTAAAAAATTTATATTTTGTTTTAAGTATGGTTTACGGCTAAAAAAGAGTTTGTTACTAATCGTCAATACTGGTCTTTAATTGAAAAAATAATTTTCCTTGATAAAATTCTATACTATTAAACAAACAAGAATTTTAGGAACTATAATAAGAAATAAGTTTTACTTGCTCACTTCAGAACAAAATATGGTATTTCGCAAGCTCCCAAACGAAACAAAAAGAACAAGTAGCAACAATTGAAAAAATAAATCTATCTTTATTCTTAAACAGCACAAGTGTTGCCATCTACATGTTGAAAATCGATTTAATAATATTTTCAGAATGTATTTTATTGGAAACATTAGGCATTATAGCTTCAATAGTATTCCAATAGTATTTTAGAGCCTAAATTGGGTATGTTGCCGAAAAGCAACACCCGATATTTAAGGGTTAAAAACCTTTCATGCACACCTCAATAAATAAATAGGGATTAGTGATTATGTGCTTCGGGCCACACATAATAGGTCGCCGGGCCGCAGGTTGAGTATGGCTGCTTTAAAGCATAATTTGAAAACTTCTTTGAAGAATAATTTTAAAGTTTGTCTGCGCATAAAGCAGGGCATAATAAATATAAATCCATCAAAAAATTGTAAGTTAACTTACAATTACAATTGTAATTCATAATTTTTTTCGAATTCTAATTTCATAGTTCATAATATAAAAACTACAAATCTATTATATTTATGTTTGGATTTTCTAGTATTATAACCGTACAAAAAATTAACACATTAGGAATATAATTTCAGAAGATATTAATAAAAATATGAAAATGTAATTTAACATTTTGAGGCTCTAAATTTTGAATGTTTATCATTCAAACATTTATCATCTAAATGACTTGAAATTCGGTATCTGGGGATAGTTTGGACCGAAGTTTTAAAATATCTTCTCAAAAGTGTGTGTTGCCATAGAAAGAAACAAATTTTGAGCTGGTTTTGATAATAATAAATCTATATAATTCTTGGAATCTTTTCTGTAGAAAATTTCTCACGCCTTGCATCCAGTAATATTATTTAAAATTTTAATTGCTGAAAAGGCGTACAGCCAACAGAGTGAAAAAGTGGCCAAGCCGGGACTCGAACCCCGGTTATCTTTTTCATCGATGCTAGATTCTCTTTTTTTCGTTGTTTACCCCAGAATTGGTGGCTTACGAACATTATTCATTTTGAGCTGCGGTTGTAGCCTTGCCAACATACGATAGTGAGAAGTGGCACGCTGGGTATCGTTCCATGTGGTTCAGTTGGTAGAACGTTGGTGCGCTATGCCGATGACCCTAGTTTCATTCTCGGCTTGGACATTTTTTCACTCTGTTAGCTGTACGCCTTTTCAGAAATTAAAATTTGACATATTATTGAATGCAAGGTGTGAGAAATTTTCTACAAGAATCATACAGATTCAATGTCTATAGTTTTTTTTTTTTTTTGCATTCTACGGCGATTTTTAGACATTCGTTACAATTTTTGTTTTTTCTCAAGAATTTTTATGCGTTTTTTAGCGTTTTTTTGCACTTTGCAGCGGTGTTTTTGGCAATTTTTTTCTGAAACTGAAATAACTCTCCGATAAATTTTGTTACTGCCGTAATTAAATTCTAGTTACAAAAATCTGGTTGCAGTACGTTGAATGACAAATCTGTTCCAAAACAACATGAACGATAATGCAGAAAAATTGTATTTAATTTCGATCGAAATATAAAAATCACTGTAATTCAAGGTTTGCTTGATCCGAGGCCGAAACGGGTGTAATACACCTCATGGGGTGTATTACAGCGTACACTGCAGTGTACGCTGCCAGTTTGATCCACCACTCTACAGTTTGTTTAATTAGAGGCTCATTCGTTATAAACCGATCTGTGAAATGGGTGAAGCTCCACTAATTCATTATAATTAAATTAATTTTAATAATAAAATATTTTTTTCATTATTCTTTAATATGATGGCTTGTTAAATAAAAATGTACAATGATCACCTTGAATTATTTTATTTTACTACTACGTTTATCCTAATCTTGTAAATAAATGAATCTGCAATGTGAGAAAGTCGGAGAAATAATTATGAGATATTTAAAAATAAATCTTTTACTTCTTGTTTATTTACTTTTCTACTACCATTTCTTGTTCACGGTAGAAGTAACTGCTTTTCTTCAGCGTTGGTTCAAGAAGTACGCAAATTATTTTGCTGACGTCATGATTTTTAAATAACGTCATAACCCAATTAAAAACTATTTCCATAAGTGCCAATTAACGCATCTGCAATGTCAATGAAAGCAATAGTTTAAATAATGCACATTTATGTTCGTCCAATTATTTTTGTTTTAATTCATATTCTCTCCATTTTAATTCTTTGAGAAAATTCTTCAAATTTAATTTTTTATGCCAATTGAAATCTTTTTTGAAGAAATATGTTTGTTGAATGAAAAGATGTTTAATAATTTATTAGTGCCTGATGTCTATTTCTTTCGGGCTGTCGTCTCTAAACAACAATGTTTTGTTATATAAGCCAGCCGTAAAATTAAGCAGATATATCATTGTATGGTTAAATACGGATAATCTCTACTGCAATTTTTTTAATTTGAAAGCACCGCACATTTTCAAGTTTTATATCACCGCATAGGGGGAAAAATACTTTTAAATGCAATTTGTTTGAAAAATGTATCTACATTTATTTTTGAGACATTATTTTTTTTTTGTAGTTTTTAACGCTATTTCTTTAATGTTGGCAACTAAAGTAATCCATTTCTGCAGAAAGTAAAGGAAAAATGGTTTGAAAATAGTAGATTATTATATCTCTTTGCTGCCATTTTGCCATAACAAAGGGGAAAAAATGTAATTAAAATACGTGCTATTTTGAATAAATATAAATGAATGATTTCTGATAAAATATGGAGCTATTATAAACTATATTTAATTTCAAGTATCTATATTAATGCTACAAACAAATGAAGACATATGAATCATTAGATAGCCTTTCTTTTGTCGAGTTTCTTGAATGACGACATCGCTTTTTGCTGGATTTGTATATTATTTTGCGATATCCACGTCCTATGCATACTTTTCTGTAGATGTTGTTTAAGACTAGATCGTAAATGTGGAATTTTTCAGCGTATGCGAATGACGTCATTTTATATAAAATAAAAGTGTGTGTTTTAAATGTTAAAACTGAAATATGTTTTTTACTATCAATAGTTATATACAATTTTTTTTCATCGGGGGCGGCACTAACTTCTGAAAAAGCAGAATTCCTGCTTTTTTAGTTAAAAGATTTTCTTTCAATTTAATTAAAATTTACGATTTGTATGTAAAAAAAAAAAAAAATGTAATTTAATAGATTACAACGACCATTTGGAATTTATTTCGTCCACCAAATTCCGTCACATCCTCTTCAACAACAGATCGCAAAGATCAAACTTCAGACGACCAATCGATTTTCATGGGCTACATAATCAGTTGAAGACCTCGATTTTCACGGGCTACATAATCAGTTGAAGACCTCGATTTTCATGGCCTACATAATGAGTTGAAGACCTCGATTTTTGCTTTGCAAGACGGTTTTCATTTCGGCGTCGCTCTTTGGCTTTGGATTTTTCCATATCTGATAATTAGCGCCTACCCATTTTGTAACTTTTTCAATTTTTAACAATTTTATGCCTTTCTATTACCTATTCAAATAAAAATTCTTTTAAAAGTAAAGAACATCGTTGAATTTCATTAAAAAAAATAAAATGCGAGCATCGTTTGGCCCCTTCGTCGACCGAAAACAACAACCATTTCCAAATGGTTGAAAAAAATCTTTTATTGTTCAGTCTGTGCGAGATTCATATAATTAGCTTTGTACTTCAACGATTTCGGGACAATTTTTTTAATTATATATTTTTGTTATTTAAGTAACATTTATTTATTTTAATTCAGGGTGTCGATTTTCTAAACCACCATTGTCATATTTAAACAACGTAATTTTTATATGTTGCGGGTGTGAGATAAGTTTATATATCTGTTGCAACCACAACAATATACTTAACTGATAATGTACTAATAATACTTAACTGGTAATGTAATAACTGATAACTACTAATATATGACAGTTTTTACACTGTTTTATTTAATTTAACCTGTTTTAGGTAGCTTTCTTTACAAAAAGCTACCCATTGCAGCCGTTCGGAGGAAAGCGATTTCAAAATATTTTGGTATATTTTCATCGATCATGACCCCCAGACCCCGAAACCACCCTCCGTTCAAAATTTATATATATATATATATATATATATATATATATATATATATCCATATATATATATATATATATCATCATCATCATCATCATCAGCCGTTTTCAATCCACTGCTGGATGTAGGTCTCCCCCAGATTTTTCCAATGTTTCCTGTCTAGTGCTTTAGTCATCCAATTTACGCCGGCTACTTTTCTGATTTCATCACTCCATCTTACTTGAGGTCGTCTTCTTGGCCGTTTTACACCTCTGGGATACCACTGTAGGGTGTTAGTTATATATAGTTATATATCAGTTATATATATATATATATATATATATATATCTGACCTATGTCACACTGTAGCTCTCGTAATTATGAACCGATTTCGATGTAATTCGGTGTGTACATAGTACATACTAATGTCTCGACCGAGTTCGTTGGCCAGCTTCATCCGCCATTTTGCTTCAAAATGGCGGCCATTTAAAATTTAAAAAAAAATTAAAATTTGAAATGTGGTACCAAAAAATTAAAAATGGAAAAATATTTTTTTCTTATGTATTTGACCTTTATAGAAAGATTCCGGAGCAGTTTTTGTTTCGTCTATATCTTAAAAAATGGCTGAGTTATAGCATTTTGAATTTGTAGCGTGGCTGACATTTTGAAACGTCCTGAATTTTGTCACGCGATAAAAGCGTATTTATGAACCGATTTCGATGTAATTCGGAGTGTACATAGTACATACCAATGTCTCTACCGAGTTCGTTGGCCAGCTTCATCCGCCGTTTCGTTTCAAAATGGCGGCCATTTAAAATTTTTTTAAAAAAAATTAAAATTTGAAATGTGGTACCAAAAAATTAAAAATGGAAAAATATTTTTTTCTTATGTATTTGACCTTTATACAAAGATTTTGGAGCAGTTTTTGTTTCGTCTATATCTTAAAAAATGGCTGAGTTATAGCATTTTGAATTTGTAGCGTGGCTGATATTTTGAAACGTCCTGAATTTTGTCACGCGATAAAAGGCGTATTTATGAACCGATTTCGATGTAATTCGGTGTGTACATAGTACATACCAATGTCTCGACCGAGTTCGTTGGCCAGCTTCATCCGCCATTTTGTTTCTAAATGGCGGCCATTTATAATTTTTAAAAAAATTTAAAATTTGAAATGTGGCACCAAAAAATTGAAAATGGAAAAATATTTTTCCCTTATGTATTTGACCTTTATACAAAGATTTCGGAGCAGTTTTTGTTTCGTCTATATCTTAAAAAATGGCTGAGTTGCAGCATTTTGAATTTCTAGCGTGGCTGACATTTTGAAACGTCCTGAATTTTGTCACGCGATAAAAGGCGTATTTGTAAACCGATTTGGATGTAACTTCGTTTATACATAGTACATACCAATGTCTCGACCAGGTTCGTTGGCCAGCTTTATCTGCCATCTTTTTTTAAAAATGGCGGCCATTTAAATTTTTAAGAAAAATTTTAATTTGAAATGTGGTACCAAACAATTGAAAATTAAAAAAAATATATTCTTCTTATGTGTTTGACCTTGATAAAAAGATTCGGGAGCAGTTTTTGTTTCGTCTATATCTTAAAAAATGGCTGAGTTATAGCATTTTGAATTTCTAGCGTGGCTGACATTTTGAAATGTCCTGATTTTTGTCACGTAATAACAGGCGTATTTATGAACCGATTTGGATGTACCTTGCTGTGTACATAGTACATACAAATAACTCGACCGAGTTCGTTGGCCAGCATCATCCGCCATCTTGTTTCAAAATGGCGCCCATTTAAAAAAATAAAAAAAATAAAAAAAAAATTAAATGAGATACCAAAAAATTGGAAAATGAAAAGATTTTTTTCGTATGTGTTTGACCTTAATACAAAGATTCCGGAACAGTTTTAGTTTCGTCTATATCTAAAAAAATGGCTGAGTAATAGCATTTTGAATTTCTATTGAGGCTGACATTTTAAAACGACCTGATATTTGTCACGCGATAGCAGGCGTATTTATGAACCGATTTGGATGTAACTTGGTCTGTACATAGTACATACAAATGTCTCGACCGAGTTCATTGGCCAGCTTCATTCGCCATCTTGTTTCAAAAGGGTTGCCAAAAAAAATTAAATTTAAAATTTAAAATTTGGTATTAAAAAACTGGAAAATGAAAAAGATTTTTTTATGTGTTTGGCCTTGATACAAAGATTCCGGAACAGTTTTTGTTTCGTGTATATCTAAAAAATGGCCGAGTTATAGCATTTTGAATTTCGATTGTGGCTGACATTTTAAAACGACCTGATTTTTGTCACGCGATAACAAGCGTATTTATGAACCGATTTGGATGTTACTTGGTCTGTACATAGTACATACTAGTGTCTCGACCGAGTTCGTTGGCCAGCTTCATTCGCCATCTTGTTTCAAAAGGGTTGCCATTAAAAAAAATTAAATTTAAAATTTAAAATTAGGTATTAAAAAATTGGAAAATGAAAAAGATTTTTTTTATGTGTTTGGCCTTGATACAAAGATTCCGGAGCAGTTTTTGTTTCTGAAAATTTGTTCTTTTGTTTATATCTTAAAAAATGGTTGATTTATAGCACTTTGAATTTCTAGCACGGCTAACATTTTGAAACGATCTTGTATTTGTCACGCGATAACACACGTATTCGCCTATTTCGATGTAAGAAGGCATGTGGATAGTATACATCAATACCTCGACCACGTTCGCTGGCCAGATTCATCAGCCATCTTGTTTCAAAATGGCGGCCATTAAATTAAAAAATATATATATATTTAAAGTGAGGTGCAAAAAAATTAGAAATTGAAAAAGGTTTCTTTTTTAAGTATTTGACCTTGATATAAGGATTCAGGAGCATTTTTCGTTTGTCTTTACCTTAAAAAATGGCTCAGATATAGCAGTTTCAATTTCTATTGTGGGTGACATTTTGAAAAATCTGATTTTTTGCATGCGACAGCACTCGTTTATATCAACTGATAACGATGTGAATGAGCATCTGCATAGCAATTACTAAGGTCTCGGCCAAGTTCACTGGTTATCCTCATCCACCATGTTGTCTTAAAATGGCAGGCACTTTAAGAAATTGCCGAATTTGGCAGCCAAATATAAGTTACTTTAAAGAAAAGCAGCTTGGATAAAGCTGACTAATTTCGCGAAATTCTCATTCATTATATTGATAAAAATTAGTATTGAATCTCTATATTCCTATATTCGGTTTCCACTAAATTGACCTTCGTGTGTTTGAATAATATAAGTTGGCTTTTTTAAAATAAGGAATATGAAAGCTACCTCTTCCTCCCGGCACTGGCCGGAAGGACTTTTGAATTTCTAGCGAAGTTGACAGTTTGAAACGTCCTGAATTTTATCACGCGATAAAAGGCGTATTTATGAACCGATTTGGATGTAGCTTCGTTTATACATAGTACAGACCAATGTCTCGAACGAGTTCGTTGGCCAGCTTCATCCGCCATCTTGTTTAAAAATGGCGACCATTTAAAATTTTAAGAAAAATTTAAATTTGAAATGTGGTAGCAAAAAATTGAAAATTGAAAAAATATTTTTTTCTTATGTGTTTGACCTTGATAAAAAGATTCGGGAGCAGTTTTTGTTTCGTCTATATCTTAAGAAATGGCCGAGTTATAGCATTTTGAATTTCTAGCGTGGCTGACATTTTGAAAAGTCCTGATTTTTGCCACGTGATAACAGACGTATTTATGAACCGATTTGGATGTACCTTGGTGTGTACATAGTACATACAAATAACTCAACCGAGTTCGTTGACCAGCTTCATTCGCCATCTTGTTTCACAAATGGTTGCCATTTAAAAAAATTAAAAAATAAATAAATTTAAAATGAGATACCAAAAAATTGAAAAATTAAAAAGATTTTTTTTGTATGTGTTTGACCTTAATACAAAGATTCCGGAACAGGTTTTGTTTCGTCTACATCTAAAAAAATGGCTGAGTTATAAAATTTTGAATTTCTATTGTGGCTGACATTTTAAAATGACCTGATTTTTGTCACGCGATAACAGGCGTATTTATGAACCGATTTGAATGTAACTTGGTCTGTACATAGCACACACCAATGTCTCGACCGAGTTCGTTGGCCAGCTTCATTCGCCATCTTGTTTCAAAAGGGTTGCAATTTAAAAAAAAAATGTAATTTAAAATTTAAAATGAGATATTAAAAAATTGGAAAATGAAAAAGATTTTTTTTATGTGTTTGGCCTTGATACAAAGATTCTGGAGCAGTTTTTGTTTCTGAAAATTTGTTCTTTTGTTTATATCTTAAAAAGTGGTTGAATTGTAGCACTTTGAATTTCTATCATGGCTAACACTTTGAAACGATCTTGTATTTGTCACGCGATGCCACACTTATTCGCGTATTTCGATGGAAGAAGGCATGTGGATAGTATACATCAATATCTCGACCAAGTTCGCTGGCCAGCTTCATCAGCCATCTTGTTTCAAAATGGCGGCCATTAAATTAAAAAAAAAAATTATATTTAAAGTGAGGTGCAAAAAAATTAGAAATTGAAACGGTTTCTTTCTTAAGTATTTGACCTTGATATAAGGATTCAGGAGCATTTTTTGTTTGTCTTTATCTTAAAAAATGGCTCAGATATAGCAGTTTCAATTTCTAAAGTGGGTGACATTTTGAAAAATCTGATTTTTTGCCTGCGACAGCACTCTTATATATCAACCGATTCCGATATGAGTGAGCATGTGCACAGCAATTACTAAGGTCTCGACCAAGTTCACTGGTTAGCCTCATCTACCATGTTGTCTTAAAATGGCAGGCACTTTAAGAAATCGCCGAATTTGGCAGCCAAATATAAGTGACTTTAAATAAAAGCAGCTTGGATAAAGCTGACTAATTTCGCGAAATTCTCATTCATAATGATTTAGTATTGATAAAAATTAGTATTGAATCTCCTACATTCGGTTTCCACTTAATTGAGCTTCGTGTGTTTGAATAATATAAGTTGGCTTTTTAAAAATAAGGAATATGAAAGCTACCTCTTCCTCCCGGCACTGGCCGGAAGGACTTTTTAGTTTGTAAAGAGGAAATTTTGTAATCAATTTTTTCACTCAATTTCTGATATACTACAATTATACAAATTATGTATACATATGTGAGTTTTCGATGACAATATAGAATTTTAATATTTTAAAAATCAAATTATAAATTAATAAACTGATTTTAAGACTTTTTTTATAGTTAGCGAAAAATCGCCAAATATTATTTTATGGTTTCAACTGTAACAATTTGTTTTAATTCAGGATGTCGATTTTCTAAACCTCCATTGTGATATTTAAACAACGTAATTTTTATATGTTGCGGGTATGAGATAAATTTATGTATCTGTTGCAACCACAACAATAGACAGAACAATATATGACACTTTTTACACTGTTTTATTTAATTTAACCTCTTTTTAGTTTGTAAAGAGGAAATTTTGAAATCGAGTATTTACTCAGTTTCTGATATACTAACAATTATAAAAATTATGTATACATAGGTGACTTTTCAATGACAATGCAATATTTTAATATTTTAAAAATGAAATTATAAATTAATAAACTGAATTATAGATATTTGTCGTTAGCCAGCAGCAAGCGAAAAATCTCCAAATATTCATTATGGTTACAACTGTATATAAGTTTTGAAGAAAGTAATTCATTATGCGCCAAATCACGCTCTCCAAAATAAGTCAATTAGTCTTAAAAGTGCTACAACGAAACATTATAAATAAAAAATATAAATAAATAATAAAAAAAAAAAGCATGAAAAAAAAACCCCTCTTTAATTGCGTGTTATTCCGAAGAACGAATTTTACAAAATTCAAACTTTAAAGGGATAAAGCGGATGAAAAATTTATAGTAAAACACTAGTAAAAGATGGAATTTATCAGAGTTTCTTTAAATACTCACAGGTTTGAAACTTAACCCTTTGATGGGCGGTGGGATAAAATATATTCCAACTAATTTAAACAAGATTCTCACCAGAAACTTTTAACTAAATTTTATATTTTTATCTTTGGGGGGGAAATTGTTGAAAAATTGCTCTTCCTTATTTAAAAATATTTTCAATTATTCTGTTGAGAATTCAAAATTATAGAGACATTATTGTTTGCCCCCCAAGGGGTTAAATAGATAATATTCTCATTTGCTTCTACTATTAAATGAGTTAATACTGGAAAAATATGCTATCATTGCATTTTAGAAATTCCTTTTTTGCATAGAATAAAGATTTAGATTGCAGAGACTCGCTAGGTTCTTTTTCTTAAATTTGGAATTTTTAAACATCGAAAAAAGAAGAAAGTATAACTTTTTTTCGCTTCAGTGATAGTTTAAATGGCAGATTTTTGTCATTTAGCCCTTTAATAGTTTCACTGCTTGGTTTATCCATGAAAATTTATCCTTTGTATCTCTGTGTTGCATATCTGCTACATATCCAAAAGTTGATGTTACTTAATACAGTAGAATATAAAAGAGGATTTTATTCATTACTGCTGTCTGCCCGCAGAGTGTAATTAATATAAATTGTTTATAGAATTCCCAACAGACGGCAATAGTGAGTTAATTTTTCATACCAAAGTTTTATTTATCCTTTGAGTAATTTCACATCGTTATTGTTAAAATAAACTCGCAAGTTTTGTAAAATTAAAAATGCTATAGACGTCTAAAAATAGATTTTTTACAAAAGTGAGTTCGTATATTTTATAATTTCGTATTAGAAAATTTGTAATATATGTAATTTTCTGTTTATTGCAGATATGAAAAGGGTATTTTTGAGCAATGTATTTTTACTTTTATATTACATGTTTTTTTTTAAATATTTTTTACGTGTTCTCATATCTGGATGGGTTTTTTTCAATCGGAGCGACTGGGTCACAAAGGGTTAAAAAAAATTACCTTTGGGATGTGAGATCTTAATCTTAGACGAAAATAAAAGTGAAAAGTATTTTCTTTTTAAAAACAATCATTGTAACATGTTTCATGTTTATAGATGAAATTATTGATATAATTTTACATGGTTCATATTCATCGATGGAAGCGTTGACTATTTCTATGTTTAGATTACTGAGTATTTATTTTTTAATTCTCTCCGTATGAAGAACGTATTTACTGCTGGCATAAAATATTACCGTCTCACATAAGAATAAATACTGAAATTTCAGATATTAATTTAATGTTGTCAGTCAAAAAAGCAGATATTAAATAGAAAACCATTTATTCCTAGATTATTCGCTTTGCGTTACCTGGGTCCGTGGTAATGGCTTTAAACATATTTAAAATAAGTGTTTAATGATTTTATATTTTTAAATGCAGAATTTTAAAATGTGCTGAAAAACACGGAGTATATATGCATTCTCACAATCTTTTGACTTTTGTATATTTTTCTGTCTTTGAATAATAATTTTTATTTTAGTACATATTCTTGTTTTTTTTTTTTTTTTAATTTCTTATACTGTAAAACATCCATATATATTGCATGACTCCATAATAATATTAACGAGATAAATATGTTTTGGACGATGTTGGGGGTCCAAATATACCACGAAAATCCTATACCGTCCCTTGTCCCTGATGCTGATTTTTAAGTTTGGAGCTGTCTGTATAAAATTTTTTCAATAAAAGTAATTCAATGTAAATTTTTTCCGAAACTGGGACTATTGTTTTATATAAATATCCAGCTTGCACATATTTTTAGGGCTGTTATTATTTTTTTTAACTCTGTCTCTGGGTTTTGGATTTCTTACCGTCTCTCTTTCTAAACTTATACAGAAAATCACTTCAGATGCAGTCACAGAATTTTTTTCAACTTTTATTTCTCGTGCAGATGTATGCTAGAGAAAGAATGGCTAAAAATGTTTGACAGGAAATTTACTGTAGAATTTAAATCAGCATTTAAATATCAATTTCAAGCATCGTGACTTTATTGGTAGTCTTACCGTCCTCAAGATTTTTTCCTGCACTTTTCGAAGTAAATTAATTTTTTTTTAATTTAATCCGATGTAAATAACTATTTCTAAAAATCAATGAACATTGTGGCTATCACTTAGTCTTAGCATGATTTGCCTAAAAATAGGTGGTAATTTTCCTTACCATCCTTTTTTTTTTCCCTTACCGTCCCTTTTTTCCTATACCATCCCCTTTTTTTCCCTTACCGTCTCTTTTTTCCTATACTATCGCCCTTTTTTTCCCTTACTGTCCCTTCTTAAACATCCCTTTAAGACAATTTTATACCAAAATTCTATACTAAAAATACTACATTGTTATTATTTCTTATTTGAATATCATGTGGGTACTATGCAAAATCATTATAAGTAAATATTTAAAAGAAAATAAAAAGTTACAGTGGTAAAATGGTAAGTAAAATTAAACTCGCAAGTTTAATTTAAACCTCAGTTAAATAAAAAAAATTTCGAGGCTGACGATTTTTTTTTATCATTAAGGTATTCGTGTATAAGTTTAAAATGTTATTTTAGTAAGTTTAATTTCACCAGATTTTTATTTCTGAAAAGTTAAAAAATTGTGAGAATGCAATGTCCCCATACAACGGAAAAATACATATTTTAAAATTAATTTTCAAAACCAACATGGTTTGTAACCTACGAATTTTTAAACAGAAATCAATTGATAGAAGCTTTAAATATCCGAATCCAAAATTACAACTCATTCCGTCAAGAAGTTTTTTAGTTATGTATTAAAAAGCTACCCGCATGGTGATTTGTTTTAGAATACTAGAAAAGGATTTTAACAATAGTAGTTCCAAACTTTAAACCTTCATAATTCCTAAACTACTAGATTGAATGACTTTCCGCTTGATATCCTAAAGTAAAATTTACCGAAAAATCCAAATATATGGAATCAAAATTTGGTGTTCCTATTAAACATTTCACTGTTTGGTGCAATTTCTCCATGAAGACGACTCCCTGAGCGACATTTATGTATAGCATTAATTAGTAGATGTTATTACTAATCGATTGGTCACATTTTTATACAATGTTTTGGGGTAACGTTAGTATAACGGGGTAACTTTTTGTTTTCAAAACTGTGCTTTCTGTTTATTTTAATGACTAAATCTGAAGCAAAAGAGTTATACTTTTTTTCTGATTTTTGAAAAAGAATCAAGTACACAGTACTTACAGTAAGTTAGACTATAAGTGAAGAGGGTGGGGAGCACGTAACTTCAATAGTAGGTTCAAACGTCCCATGAAATAAAATTAGGTTGCAAACCTTTTTTTTTAACCGCTATTGTGTTGAGATTGATTCTATCAAGTTTAGATATCGAATAAATAAATAAATAAATAAGTAAATAAATAACATTATGTTTAAAAAATTATCAGAATTTTTTTGCTTACGTTCTTCTAACTACTACACCAAAGGCGACGGAAGAAGGGGGAGAAGAAGGCAGGCATTATGGAATTCCATAGATTTTAATTTATCTGTGTCATTGCTACACACAAAATGGAAATCTTCGGAGGACGGGCTCGGCCCTGAATTGGTCATAGAAGGTTATTATAAGATTAATAATAACAATTTATATTTTAACTAACGACGTACAGTGTGCCGAACAGACGAATTTCCACGAATAGGTAAAAATTTTGGGTATTTTCCCAAAATTTTTAACTATCTATAAGTTGTGGAGAAGTTGTTCTATAAGTACCACAGAATGAGAAACCACATGTAATTTTTCATTTACATACAGTCTGGCACTTTTTTTAGAAGGATGTGTATCGGAAAAGTAGGAAAAGCAAGCGAAAAGATAACAAGAAAGAAAAATCATGCGTGAAGCATAGATTATGAAGTACTTTCCAAAACTTCCAGAATACGTTAACAAAACTTCATCGTTGATTAAGATAAAGTAGATACCTAAGTATAAACATGTTAGAAAAGACATAACACATTTAAAAACCAGATTTAAACAATTACTGCACATAGCTGGAAAAGCACTCCAATTATTTTGTGTTGCTCTGTATATGATCTGTAGATATGTGTATGTGCTACATAGTATTGACAAAATTTACTTTACTTAGAAAACCCATAGTACAATTGAAACCTCATCTTTAGTAATTTCTACCGATAAACGGGAACGTACTTGATTTCTTATGTACAGCCCTGTATATTATTTACAGATTTTTATACACGCCACATATTAAGCTGAAATTTAATTCAGGAGAAAACACGCTTAAAACTACTGAAATCACATTTCTAGGAATTACTATCCATGTAAGCAGCCATGTATCCAGTTTTTTGCATTGTCCTGCATATGATTTTATTTATATGCTACAAATATCTCTCGGTAAATGCAGTTGTGGTCGAAGATGCATAACAGAATTTAAAAAGACACCTTTAAACATTTCACGCTCCTTCTCAGTAATGCTCGCGAATTCTTTTCTGTAGCCCTGTATATGGTCTGTAGAATTTATACACTACGTAACGTAGCGTTCAAAAATTTAGTTAAACTTAAAACGCATACCATAACTGAAAACTCCCTTTCAGCAATCATCCCTAATAGACAATACTTTGTATACAGTATTGTATCCCAAATATTTTACGAGTCCCTATAAATGAATGATAAATGCGACGCACATCATACTCTATACTGCAAGCATCTTGTAGTAAACCCCAATAATGCACATTAATTTCATGTTTTAAGTAGTGCAGCATAATTAAGTTACGTTGTCAACATTTTTTCCCACGTAGACCATTATGTAACCGAACTCTTTAGTGGGACCCTGTAAATAATGGTAAATGCTTTGCATTCCAAATTCTACAAAAAGCACGTTTTAGAGCACCTCAGACATTCATATGAATTTCATTATGTTTTTAACAGCGTAACATCATTAAAATACGCTTCAAACGATTTTTCTTCATAGACCAAAATATAACGGATTACTTTTGAGTGCCCCTGTAGGGTAAGGTGTTGCAAGAGTACTCAGAGCTATTATCCTATCCCAAAACAGAGTTTTGCATTTAGCTACAGTCGTAAACGATGTAATAAGTTTATGGTGAAAAAAAAAAAACTGTGTATTTTGGTGAAATTTTTAATGATTTAGAAGAAAAAGGTGATTTTGGCCTTCCCGTTATAATATTTATGGTTTTTGAAAACAACATCATAATAGAGATTACAAAGCTAATTTACTTTTTTTTTTACTTTTATGGATTAGATTATTATTGGGATATCTATCATCTAAGTGATTTGGATTTTTTTATCAACTAGCATTACTGATGTTTCACAGACATTTAGTGACGATGTTTAAAGAGTGCACAGTGCCAAAGTGTGCAAAAATGCATACCTGCTTTTGGAAAAACTCCTACCGCTACTAAAGCAGGATTTAAAATAAAGGTTCTATAGCCTTTCAAAAATTAACTTTTTTTATATGCTGACTTTTCAGCAAGCAACGTCACTGGAAGATCATTAGAATCAAACTTATTGAACCACATATGTTAGATGAACCACAGAATGTTGCAAATGAAAGAGGCTTGCTTTCAGTAGAAAATGATATTTCAGAAAAGCTATGTAAAGAAAAAACGCACGCTCAGTGTAAAATAAACCCAACTTTTGTTTTGCAAGGTATAGTTTCGACTTCAACAACCTTATCTTACGTCAAATTAACAAAGTTGTCACCGTATCCAGAATCATCTGTGCTGCGATACTATACTAAGAGGAACAGAAAGTCTGAAATTTTGAGCAGTTCACGGCACAAAAGGTAACTTGATGATGACGCTGCGGAAAAAGAGTAAAAGTAAACTCATGAAGCCAAAACCTTCATCAAAGAAAAAACTGTAGATATGTCCAAGCTGCTCAAAATATAGAGAACTAATTGTAGGGGATTGAATCGAGTACATTTCTTGCAGAGACTGGTGTCACTATCCACTAAGAGTGCCCAGACTACGCAGGTCGTCGTCACTGCAAATGTGAAGTTTGTAAGTGAAACGCTTCTTTTTTTTTATATTGGGAAATCTTTCCCTCAATTGCTGTACAGGAGTACGCATTTAGAAGGAGAATCTTTTTCAAAATAATAACGAAAGTGTTTCTTAAAAGTTGATAAATGCAATTTTTTTGTTAGTTTAATAATCTACGATTATAAATAAAATATAACATCATCCCTTAAATCTCTTCATTTATTGTTATTTAATGAAGTAACTAAAGTGCGCACTCCTGCACCACCTTACCCTAAGCTTACTGTAAGTGATACACATAACAAATTCTATAGTAACCGTCTTCCAGTACACTTTAATAAGGTATATAAATTTCATCATGTTTAAGATTGTATAGCACAAAATATACCGCAAATGATTTTACCCATAGGCCATAATGTAACGGAATACTTTTGAGTGCCCTGTAAATAAACTACAAACGCTACACACTTCATTTTCAATACCAAACATGCCGTAGCAAACCTCAATAACCTATATCAATTACATGTCAATCTGATCATATTTTATGCGAGTTAGAGCACGGGCAATTATACGGCAGACGGCAGACAGGCAAACCAAAGCCAGAAACACTTTTCAACTATGTTGGAAAAAGTGTTAAAAATGAGTATCTGATGAAAAATTAAAAAAAAAAAAAATGTTATGAAGATCCAATTTTTTATATTTTTATAATTTTTTTTTTTGTCTTATGACCAATATTTTGAGCCTTTTTTTATTAATTAGATGTTAATAATATATGCACGGTTTTTGAAATATTTATAAATCTCAAAATTTTTATCTTGTAAAGTCAAGATCCCGTTACATCTCGAAAAATCGTTCGTTATATCTAATTTCTGTAACCATTTCAAGAGCGAGAATTAGCAATTAGCGGTATCCGATTGAATAAAAGTAAACGTAAAAAGAAAAAAAAGTTTCTGCACTAAACTCAGTAAAAAACACTTTTTTATTTAAAAATAACTAAAATTTGTGATTTTTTTGAATTAAAAATGTATAACATTTATTAAAAGTACAAGAAGACATAATGGAACATAACTTTTGGCTTTTGTACATCATATGCTGCCAATGTCTGCAAAAAAAGCCACTTCGGCACAGTATGCGACGTAGATTTCATAAAAGAATTAATGAAAAAATGAAAAAAAAAAAAAAAAAAAGATTCTTATCCAATTAAAATATCTTAATAGGATTTAGAACCGTCCTTAGGGCTGTGTGACAAGTGCAGCCGTGCAAGGTATTGCGCATAGGAGGGTCTCCCGCCTCCATAAAAAAATCCCTTTTGTTGAAGTAAAAAAATCAAACATGTTATTTCTGATATAAACATTCCTTTTCCTATACATATACAATATACAACGGCTGAGGTATAGGAATTTGAAATTCTAGGGAAACAACACATTAAAAATATGGGATTCTTCCATAAACGGGTATAGTTTATGAGTTTTATTAAATGTGGTTTCCTGCAAATTTTCTTCTATTGTTATAATCATTGTTCCAGCTCGCATACGCTTAAAACTACACAGTTTACGTAAATCCGGCTGAGTCAAATTCTCGCTAAGCTTAGCGTCACTTGGCGAAATATAGCAAATTTGGCAACAAAAAGTAGGATTCTATATATAAAGTCAACTTTGGCGATAGCTGACTAATTTTTGAAATTCAGAACTGTCGAGAACTGGGAATCTTACATAATCGGATTCCGCGCATTATAACTGCGGGTGTTTGAGTCAAATTCGTTAAATTCTTATGAACGAGGAATAGGGAAGCTATCTGTTCTTCTCGGAACAGGTTGGAAGGATTTTTTACACTCAATGTTTCGCATCTGTGATTCATTTTTTATTTTGAAGTTGTAAAATGAACTGTTGATACTGGTTCTATTGATAATGTTGATAAATAGAAACTATTATTTCAATGATTATTTACTTATTACGTTATGACATACTATATTTATTTTTATGTAAAAAAAAAAGTATTTTATCATTAGGTTCCCCATTTTACCCAGATAGCATGAACATTAGCAGCAAGTTTAATTTTTTCTGATACTATCTTACCGTGAGAAATCTGAATTGAGAAATTCGCAGCAAATCTCCCGCAAGATATACAATCACCCACTTGCATGAGTAGTTTGTTGTGAAACTGATGGCAAAACTGCCTTTGATTCACGAAAGGGACGAAAGCAAAAAATCCCTCGGTTGAGAGAATAGACAATCAGCACATACGCAGAAATTTCAGAAATCTTATTCGGTTAGGCACCGCTTTTTCTAAACGCTATTCTTATTAAATACCAAAAAATGCTCGAATTGAAAAGTACAAATATTACCTTAACTTGTTTATGGTGATAAAAACGATGTATGCACCTTCTGATGGTGCGTTCGCATCAATTGACCTGATCAAGTCTATGGAGCCCTTCGAAGGGGTTAAACTGATAATGTAACAGTTGTAAACACATATAGTGCGGCATGGAAAGATTACTACTTTGCAGTAAATTCGCAGTATTTTTGATTACTTGTTTGCCGTTAATTTGCAATAAATTTCATATAGCATGATTTTAACTTGCACGACAAGTTAGCTGCAAGTTCAAAGTGTGGTGATTTCGGCGTTTGCGTTATCTTGCTGCAATCTTCTTATGAACTTTCAGTCTTGTCAAACTGAGCTTACTGCAACTTTGCAGGTTTTCAAAGCAAAACTTTTGCAAATTTTCTGCAAACTGAAAATGCTATGTGGGTATTGTTTAATCAAATTTGTCCTCTTTAATATACTATTCTAATTATTCTTAACAACGCACATATATGCTAGTATATGTCATGAATGTATATAGTACATTGTCGACTTCCATGACAGCTGCTAAATGCATGATGTTTGTGGCAACTTGCCAAAATATTTCTCGCTTTTTTCGTTAACTATTAACAAAACTATCCAATTTAATAATTATTTGATAAGAATCATATTTAATTTTAAAATATTTCGCTTCAGAAATTTCCTACAAAACACCTTCACTAATTAGTTAACCCAGAACCTTAACTGATAAGGTTTAGTAATTTTGCAACTAATGAATAACCAAATTGTCGAGAAATGCGGTCACATTTACTAAATATCAAATAAAAATAATCCCAAATAGTTTTATTAGCTGTTCCACGATAAACAACATAGATAATGTTCTAAAAGTTTGGGAAAATACAAAACGTTACCAAATTTAACTTTTTATAAGAAACATAATTTAACGCTCGTTTAAAAATATATTATACATGTTTTCATTTTATTTTATATTTTATATTCTTTTTCAAATAAGAAGCCAATATCTGAATGTTAGTAGAAAATGTTTCACGCAGTTTTACTCTGATAAAACTTTTTGAAAACACACCACATCAATTCCTATCGTAAAACTCTGCTTCATTACCCGTAAGTGAAAATTATCAGTATCTAAATTTCACGGAAAATGAGTTGAAACTGATTCTCTTTCCCAGCATAGTCCCATGTGCTGGTATTTAGGTGCCTGGAGTAATGGGATACCCTCCCTATCCCACACCCCCCCCCCCCTTCAGACTCACTCCCAAAATGACGTCATAGGTCCTTGCTGAAATGTCAAAGAGTGAAGCAGTCACAGCTGGCATCCTAATCGATACCTGCCTTTACATAATACCTGATACCGTTACAAAAAACTTTTCCTATTGTTTACCCCGAAGATTAAAAATAAAATTTCACATATAAAATCTTATTTATGTAATTTGATGCTACGTAATTGTTTTATCATGTACTAATGATCCGATTAATCTGTCAAAATATCGTGGATGTAAAAAGTACTTAGGTTAAAAATAGAACACTAATGATACTTTAAAAAGTGCATGCGTAAAATATTTTGCATTTTATGCGAATAAATATCTTTTTTTTTTTTTTTTTTTGTGTGTGTGTGTGTGTGTGTGTGTGTGCGTAAATTTCTCTTAAAAGTTATGTTTGACAAAATTTGTTACTGCGTAGAAATTTAAAATTAATATTATTGCAATCAAACTTATTTATAATGTCCCTGGATAAAAATAACTTTGTTTTAGCATGTAAAAATCTGCTATTTTTACTTTTAATTTTTTACCTGTTGGAGCAATGTAAATTGCAAAAGTGCCCAAAGTAAGGTAGGGAATAATATTATGTTAAAGAAATAGTCCAATAAAAAAAAAATGGCTATAATAATAATAAAAAAAAAATAAGGCCATTTTTTTCCATTCTGACCAGAAAATCAGAGTTCTAACTTTTTACGACTGCTCTTTCATCTTCACCTAACATTTCATTTGTAATGATTGTTTCATAATAATGGAAGCTACCAGTCCATCAGAAGAAAATGGTCCATTCCAAAGGTATGAGCTCGATTGAAAAAAAAAAAAAAAAAAACTATTTAATACTTTGCGCAGAAAGAAGAGGCTACACCTGCAATTTTCATGACACTAATAGAATCACATAGCTGCCAATTTGTATGGTTTTGTTACCTCTAAAATTTAATACAAATTTTTGCCACGTTTAATAGTTGACAATAGTTAGATTTCGACGATTGAATTAAGCAAAATTCACTCGTAAGTTTTAATGGTGACGAAAAATCTTAAAAATTGATAGCTATGCAGTAGCATAATATTGCAAGGAACAAAAAATACTGCAGCAAAATTAAGATTTAACAAATAAAAAACTATAAAGGGCCTTTTTCAAATAAACAATTTCATTCCCGTTTTTCTTAAAAGTAACGGAAATGTACATCAAAGAAATGTTACTAGTAGTACAAAAATTAAGGAATTAAGTGAAAATTTATATTTCATCCCTTTGGTTGGTGACGATTTGTGTAAATCCGGTTTATCCGAGTTTTCCTGCTTATCCGAGGTGAGCTTGGTCCGTATTAACTCGGCTAATCGGGACTCTACTGCACAAATCATCATTGCAATACTTTACTTACACTATGTGTTAAAAAGTAAAAGTAATTCTCAAAGCACTCTCTCATGTCCAAAACATGGTTCTTCTAATATGTTTTACAAATATTTTGCCACTGTGCATTATCGTCCTATTTCCATTTTTACTACAATACATCACAGATATACACTATATGACAATTAATGACCGGGCACTTTCAATTTTAGACATTTTGTCAAATATTTAAAGATATATTTGTCGGATTTTTCTGGAACTTCGGGATTATGAAGAAGATGTTCGAGTTCATATTTATCAACGGCAGTTTGATCAGAAGGACAATTAGGGGGCCAACAAAAAAATCAAAGAAAAAGAATAATGTTTGGGATCACCCTGTAAAGTAAAATGCACGATCTATCGCTATAGCTTACGAATATATGGATATTGTACAATATATGTATTCATTTGTGGAAGAATAGAACGTATATTTAGGGAGATATATCGATTTTTTTAAAGTTCAAAAACTTTTTGCATGTTTTTTTGTATACCATGCAAGGTTTTTTACCAAATTTATCGCCAGTGTCAGGGAATTTGACAAAATGTAGTAGAAATAATATGGTGTAATTGGAATGTAAATATATTAAATATCTGATGAAATATAAGCAGTTGAATGAAATATTTTTTATCTACGCATGCGCGCACGATAATATATATATATATATATATATATTATGATTTGATAGTCAATTCTATGGAGCAACTCATAAAAAAAAGCTAGTCTAATAGCGTGAAAATTCAGAAAGATATCGGCAATAGACTGAGCTGATTGTTAGTTGTTCTCTAAAAACAGCTAAATGATAAGGGGTTTTCCATAAATTGTCGTTTTTAATTTTTACTTTTTTAAATTTTCATTTTTTACGGATGCTTTAATTCTTCTTGGAGAATTATCAGAACGAGCCTATTCCAAGAAAAAAAAAAGTATCAAAATCTAAGCATTTCTTCTAAATGTACTCGTTGACATTCATTAAATACAAACTCCTTTGCTGAAAGCCAGATAATACAAAATGACAATTTGAGGAAAATCCCTTATCATTTAGCAGCTTTTAGAGAGCAACTAAAAATTCGCTTCTTATATTGCCGATATTCATTAAATACAAACTCCTTTGCTGAAAGCCAGATAATACAAAATGACAATTTGAGGAAAATTCCTTATCATTTAGCAGCTTTTAGAGAGCAACTAAAAATTCGCTTCTTATATTGCCGATATCTTTTTGAATTTTCATGATATTTGACTGGCATTTTTTTCTGAGTTGCTCCATAGTGTTGGCTATCAAATCATGAAAAAAAAATAATTCATTCAACTGCTCATATTTCATGAAATATCTAATATTATTTATATTCCATTTACATCACATTTTTTTTACTACATTTTGTCAAATTTTCTGAAACTGGCGTTAAATTTTGTAAAATATCCTGCAAGATATAAACAAAAAACATCCAAAAATTTTTTGAACTTAAAAAAAAAAAAAAAATCGATATATCTCCATTAATATACGTTCTATTCTTCCACAAATGAATACATATATTGTACAATATCCATATATTCGTAAGCTATAGCGATAGATCATTTCGTGCATTTTACTTTACATAATGATCCCAAACATTATTATTTTTTAGCCCCGGAATGCTATTTCTTTCTCCCAGCTTATTTTGTCTCCCAAAAATAACGTTACCTTACAGACTCTAGCCGTAAAACAAAGCATTACAATTAAATACTCTTTAGCAATTTTTAAAACTTCTAAGCATCGCACATTTTCAACTTTTATACCGTCGTATTTGGAAAAAAAAAGTTCTTTTAAATGCATTTTGTTTGAAAACTGTATCTCAATTGATTTTTCAGATATTAATTTTTTTTTTGTAGTTTTTAGCGACATTTGTTTCAATTTGGCAACTCAAGTACTCCATTTCTGTAGAAAGTAAAGAAAAAATAGTTGAAAAATAGCAATTATATCCTTTTGTTGCCACTTTCTCATAAAAACTGAAAAAAAAGTAATTAAAATACGTGCTATTTTGAAAAAATATTAATGAATTGCTTTCTTTTTGCTGCATTTGTGTATTATTCTAAGATAGTGACGTCCTACCCATACTTTATTGTAGATGTTTATGATTGGATCGTAAATGAGGAATTCTTCAGCGGATTTGGATAACGTCGTTTTATATAAAATAAAATCGCGTGTTTTAAGTCTTAAAACTGAGCTACAGTAGAGTCCTGATTATCCGAGTTCCCCTTAACCGAGTATCCGCTTTCACCGAGTTATTTTCTTTTGATGTCTGATGGCTTCTATTATTATGAAACAGCCATTATAAATGAAGTGTTAGGTGAAGATGAAAGAGCAGTCGTAAAAGGTTAGACCTCTGATTTTCTGGTTTTGAAAAAAAAAAAAATGGCCATTTTTTTCCCCATTCTGACCAGAAAATCAGAGGTCTAACTTTTTACGACTGCTCTTTCATCTTCACCTAACACTTCATTTATAATGGCTGTTTCATAATAATAGAAGCCATCAGTCCATCAAAAGAAAATGAAATAATGCAAATGCCGGTGGCGACACTAAATTCTGAAAAAGCAGAATCCCTGTTCTCTAGTCTTTGATTTTTTGTTGGCCTCCTAATTGTCCTTCTGTTCAAACTGCCGTTGATAAATATGAAGTCGAACATATCCTTCATAATCCTGAAGTTCCAGAAAAATCCGGCAAATGTATTTTTAAACATTCGACAAAAAGTCTAAAATTGAAAGTGTCCTATCATTAATATATTTATTAATATATATTTATATTTATTTATAGTTTTATATGGTTTTTATGTAGTGGTATATTTATAGTTTTATAAAGGGTTCCCATTCACAGCAGACAATTTTCCTTTAAGCTTAACCACATTCAAATTTCAAAATACAGATATGTAGCTTTTTGTGCTAATTAGGTTAAAAAAAAAAATAAAAACATATACATAATTGATCAATTTTTTCTGCGTAGAAGATAGAGAAATTTTAAAGAGGGAACGTTTTTTAAAATTAATGGCAGGACTATGATATTTCAATAGCAGAAACTTTTTTATTATTTTATTTTGAAAACTTTTGCAATTACCATTGTCTATTTATTTGCAATAGTTAAAAAAAAAATGAAACACATTCCAATCTATTTGAAATACGCTATATATACAATAGAAAACTCTGTTATAACGAGAAAATCTCGAATTTGATAAAATTTGCGAATTTCCATATATTCGATAGACTTTCTCTATTTTGAGACTCCGAAACTTGTTCTTTCAAGTTTCGTTTATCGAGAACAAAGCTTTTTAGAACGATTTATTGTAATCAATCAACCATTTCATTATTTTTGATCGATTAAATAGCATTTTTACAAAATTTGAGCTCGCTGTAACTTTTTTCACGGTTAACGCTTACAGTGTAAATTCCACTGATACTAGCTACACGGTGATTTGTTAACAAGCAATGTTTGAGTGAAGCAATGGAGCTTTAGTTTATCTATGCATGTTTTTTAATGAATATTTGTATATACTAGTCTTGTACAATTTTTCAGTAAACAGGGACGTACTTCAGTGGCGTCATTATTCCCATTTTTCAAACAAGTAACAATGTTAGCTTAATATAGTATAGCTATAACGTCTACACGATACAGATTTAGATCTAGCAGAGTAGCCATAAAAAGCTAGCGATGCAAAAGTGTCATATAAAAGAAAAATGCAGCAAAACATGTATTATAGTAAATTTATCATTATATTTTCCTGATTAAGGGGAGTGAAGATCTCAATTTTTTTTTTTTTTTTTTTTTTAAGTTAGGGACTAAAAACATTAATGCCGCTTTAAGTAAAAAAGCATAGCCAAAATTAAGGATTTTAGAGTAAAGCATCTTTTAAAACGATCTTTTATTTAAATTCACTAATGTTTTGTATTTCACGACGCATTCGGACGCAAAGAAAACCATTAAAGGGAGCCCCATTGCATAGCCTTGGTATATACACCATATGACTAAAAGTTATCGGGTATTATCTATTTTGCTTTTTATGTCGAATATCAAGAAAAATACTTGATGAATCGTTCTTTAACTTCGGGGATGTAAATAACATGTTTGACCTCATATTTTTCAATTAAAGTTAATTTTTGTCACGAGGGCAATTAGGTGACCAACAATAACTTCAATAATAATAATAAAAAAATTGCGATCAACCTGTAACATAAACTGCTCGAAATTATCTTTAGCTCTAGAGAAAATGAGTATGTGCGTCCTGTACAACGTTTGCATGCCTGTGTGTAAGAACAGCACATGCATTCATGAAGATATAAAGGTTTATTTAAAATATTTCGCCTTTTTTTTTTTAATAGCATGTAGCGTTTTCAACTAACGCCATTTTTAGAAAACTTTACAAAGTGTTGTAGTAACATTATACTCCAATTAAAAAATGAATAGTTTAACATTTGATGAGCAATAGTATAAAATAATTTTAACTACGAATCTACGAACAATAGATTTTTTTTCCTTAATGTGGTAATTTCCTATAGTGAAAAACTTTTATAAAAAAAAAAAAAGTCTGTCGAAAATCCCGAAAAAATGCTGTATAGGTGATATAGTGAGCTGAATATTAGTTAATTTCTCAAAGTAGATGGAGAATAAGTGATTTTTTACAAATTGTCATTTTTGAGAATCAAACACAACTTTTATGGTTCTTGATAAAATGTAAAAATTACAGAATCATCAGAACGAGATAATTCCAGCAGAAAAGAGCTAGCAAAATCGAAGCTGCGTTCAAAAGTTAAACATGGATATACAATACAGGCATCTTAGGTATCATCTTTCACCTTATAAAACGTGAAGTTTTGTTAAATTATTCTAGAAGTGTTGGAAAGTGTTTCGGAATACATGCTTGTCTTATAATTTTCCTTTCTTGCTGTTTTTTCCTCTCTCCGCTTTTTATGACTTTCTAGTAAAAATAAATGAATGAATCCCTAACCCAGCGAGAGAGTAGAACTTTTAAGTATTTGAAGACAAAGAATTTTCATTTCTTTTTCTTTTTCTTTTTTTTTTTTTTTTTTTTTTTTTTTTTTTGTTCCTCTCCGGTCTAAAAATTATTTTAAATCCAGTACAATAATTTTAAAATAAATTATTTTTTCAAACGTTTATGTTGATAAACAATGCTTTACTTTAGCACATGTTTAAAAAAATTCCTATACGTCTATAAGAGATTTCTCTTATTGATATATAAAAAACTTTCCGTTTTAAAAAATTTTAAACTTCTTGGAATGTAACAAGTTTTATGAAATTTCCAGCAGAATAATTACCGAATCTTTTCACCGGATGTTTAAAATGCGATATAAAGACAAAATTCTTTGACTCCTTGAATGCTTTTGAGTATGGGTAAGTGCAACAAACTTCACGCTCACAAAAAAGGATGGAATAATAGAATAAATCTTACTCCATATGATTAACTTCCTTGGTTCGCACTGCGCTATATAAGTAATTTCTGTTTGTACCTCGATGACGGGTTAACTGATATCAGCGCCATCTGTTGCTAAAAATCTGAACTAAAACCAGGAACCACATCATAGAAATTCCTGATGTCATACATTACCACCCTGAAGATTTTAACCCGCTTATGCCCGGCGTCCCATTTTTTTGGGACGCTTCGAATTTTAATAAATTTGTATAATTTTCTTCTTCTTTATAAAATGAAAATTGTATGAAATAATTAACTATAAATGTCTTTATCTGTTTCCGAAAGATGATAGCATAAGGTGGATATTTATTTGCTTAAAATGAATGCTTGTTTTCGAAGTTTATAGATTTTTCATTTTTGAAGATGGCGAAATGTAAAAAGTAAGTTTATTTGTCTTTTTTCTTCCAATTATCGAAATAAATAAGTCATAATCGTAGTTTGTAGACTTATTTGAAATACGTATTTTTTATGCATTTGTAACATACAAAATATAGGGCGCTACGCACGAATGGGTGCCTATTTTTATTCGTCATTTAGGGGACAGTTATAAATGTAAATTCCTTTTCAAGATGATTAACCCTTAAGAGGCTACTTCAGTCAGGCGAAAAAACCCATTCGCTAATGCTAATCCTATGGAAAAAATTTATAAAGATATCTCGGTTGCATTTCGATATTTTTAAATGATTTCTTTTGCATTGGATAGCTAAGATAGATCTGTATGCAGACCGTTTTTTACTTTTTCGGTTTTCATTACAGATTTTCTTTATGAGGATGTTTTCACTTTCGAAACCGGTTTCGAAAATGAAAGTGTCCCCATAAAAAATATCTGTAAACAAAATCGAAAAAGTAAAAAACAATCTTTGTACAGATCGATCTCAGCTGTCTAGTGAAAAAAAAAAAAAAATCATTTAAAAATATTGGAATGCAACCGAGATATCTTTATAAATTTCTTCCATAGGATTAGCATTAGCGAACGGGTCTTTTCGCCTGACTGAAGTAGCCTCTTAACTGGAAACGTACCGTCTGTGAGATGGTTGCGTCTACATCTCTGCCCTTAATATTTTCTCTCTCTGACATTCAAAACTTATTTTTATGCTGTTATATTAAAGATTTGGTCCTGTTAATGCATTACTATTAAAGATTAAATGTTTAAGTTCACTATTTGGTAAATTATTAAATGTTCTGTCTGTACACGAGATTTTCACGTTTCCGGTTAAGGGTTATGAAACAAATTGTTTTCAAGTTCCAAATACAATTATCCCCAGTTTATTATTGCTATTACTTATAATGTTATTAGTCTGTGTAAAGAAATAACTATATTTTTTAGCCAATCATAAAAATACTAATTATAATATATAATATACTACTTAAAAGCTTATTTTATATAAATTTAGACAAAAAATATAATTATGCATTATTATATTTAGAACGTTTACATTTTCCAAAAAAATTTTAGCGTATATTATTTTTAGTATTTTTTCAGTTCATTTTGCAACATTTTAAAATAATTTTACCAAAAAATTTGAGAAAACAAAAATTCAGGCACAAATGGGTTAATATGTGCCGCCGCTTGCAAATTAATGGTTTTTAAAAGCCTGCACAAGCCTGCAAAATTTGGGTTCTGTCATATTGCTTGGTTTTTGATAACTAATTCTTACTTATTTTGAAGCGCTGAATCCGAAAATGGCCTTCATTTTTTTACCAACACGTCAGGATTTTTTGTAATTTTTTTTACTTTTTAACTTTGAAATTTACGTTTTGCTTAACATTTTGACGTGATGGTTAAATATGAAGTTCATTTTCAGATTCAGTGCTAAAAAGTACATAAACATCAATTATCAAAATTTAAAAAACACAACCATCACATCTATTTTATAGTATCAGAATTTTGCTATTTTTTTATTTTGAAATTTACCATTTGCAAAAAATCCTGACTTTATGGTTAAAATTGAAGGTCATTTTCGAATTCAGCGCTATAAAATATATAAGATCAGTTATCAAAAGTTAAACAACACAACCATTTCCTGTATCTTTCAGTATCAGACGTTCTCTATTTTTTGTCTTTTTACCATTGAAATTTACGATTTGCAAAACATCCTGACGTGATCGCTAAAAATGAAGATCTTTTTTGGATTCAATGCTAAAAAATACATAAAAATCAATTATCAAAAGTTAAACAACACAACCATCGCAGACTTGTGTATTCAGTGCATTTTAGGACACCCTGTATGATAATGGGTTTATAAAACTCAGTTATTTAATCTCTCTTTTTTTCGCCTTCATAAAATGTTTTATATCCGATCCATTCCTTGTTTCGTACTTTGATTAACCTTTATTATCTCGTGTTTCTAATTTTTTTATCCTATTTATGGTACCAGTAAGTGGCCCTTAACATTTTGCCTCGGAATACAAAAAGTGATGCGTGATTTAAAGCGGAAAAAGTTTTCTGTGTACTTCAAAAAAGAGAAGGCTTTTCAGATCGAGCGGTATACATAAAGTATCTGCATGCATATATAGATACACTTTAGCTTGTTGTGAATGAAAAAAAAAACTGAAAGAAAGAAAGAAATGGCAAACAAATCTGCATGAAATGACGAAATTAGTGTAATTTAAAATGTTTCTGAAATATTAATAGCATGCACCTGCACGATGAGCTATAAATAACTCAACAAGTTGTTTTTCTCACTTAACTTTTGCTCTTGTGTTTTTATATTTATAAAATTTATATCGAAATAAATATAATGTGCAAATCATTTACAAATATAACACGAAATGAAAACCATTCATCATGTATGTATAAATTATGAAACACTTTCCAACACTTTTAGAAAATCCAAACAAAATTGATCATATATTAAAGTAAAAGAAGATACCTAAATAAACAATATTAGAAAAAGCATACCATAGCTGATCAACCTATTTCAGCAAATATTGCCAATGGTCGATGACATATTCCAATTTTTTTGCACAGCTTTTTATATGATTTGTATATACTCCACATGGCTTTTTAAAGCAATTTGATTTTATGATACAGTAAAAATAAAAGATATTACGCGTAACATAGATGAAAACTGAATTTCAGAAATTATCGCCCATAATTGGTAAGATATTTAAATTTATTTATGTAGTCCTCTGTATGATTTATAGATTTTTCTACACGTTACACAGTACGCTAAAATTTATTTCAGTAGAAAAATGCAAAAAAAATACAGTTAAAAATACTGTATGGATGTAAAGTCAGTCGTAATTTTTAGCACAGCATTTTATATGACATACATATTTGTATACACACTACACGTTATACTAAAATGTAATTCAGCAAGAAAACGCATAGCATAACTAAAAGCGTACTTCCGTTAATCAGCATCAACAGATGGCAATGCATTTAATTTCTTTGTGCAGACTTGTATATGAATTTATTCATACTATTCTACAAACTTTGTATACTGAACTATCATTCAGCTCTCTTAACCCTTTAGTGCGCAGCTTTGCATATACGCAAGCAACATTGTTTTGAATTTAATAGATTTTTTTATTCGTATATACCTAATTCACACCAGAAAATTAAAATACCAATATTTGATTTAATTAATACCAGACATACCGGTTTTAAATAAAACGAAATTAGTTATTGAAACTTTCTGGTGTAAAGTCAGATTCTCCGAACTACGTAATTTCTAGAACGTATTCTATCATGGGAATTAAAGGGTTAACCCTTTCGAGGGCGGTGTCCTTAAAAAAGGACACCTAATTTTAATTCCAAAACTGACAAATGGCACCAAGAATATTTAATTAAAAATTTTCTTTTATAATGTACGTGAAAATAAGCAAGTTCGTATTTTCTAATAACTTTGTTTATAAATTCTGGTAGTCCAGTATTTCATCAGTTTATAAACAGAATTACTCCGTGCCGGTAAAGGTTAAATGTTAAGTTTTATAAAATAATGTATTTGGAGACATACTTATTAAAATATTTACTACACTGTTAAAAATTTTGTGGTATTTTCAACCAATTTTTGGTGTTCCAGTAGCTGCCACCATAAGATGGTGAAATCTTGAACCAACATTTGGAGTTAAGGTTCAATCGGAGCTCCAAATCTTGGAGTGAGATTTCACCATCTTATGGTGGCAGCTACTGGAGCACCAAAAGTTGGTTCAACCTGCTACAAAATTTTTAACAGTGTAATTTGCATTATTTTAGCGTAAAACAGCCACACGACAGTAGTTTTTACTTGTATTGCAGATGTGCAACAGAAGAAAAGATTGACGTATTATATGAAAAATGTATCTCTGATTTTTTTCATTATTTTTCCTGTGTAATAAACCTTTCAGAGAATCATATATAATTTTTTCGAAACAAAATAAAAAATCGCGCATTTAAGGGTTAATTTACTGAAATGTAATACTAATGTCACACAAATGTAGAACAAGCCTTAAGAGGGCTGGTCACTCAGCTTCGGAATTCTCCTCCGTAATGTTAAGTCTGTGGTCTTTTGATGCATTCGTATATTTAAAATATCTTCTCGTGAAATTCATATTTTTTACATCTGTTTTCTGTGTACTCTTCCTAAAAGATGTCTCTTTTTTTTCTTAGTTTTCAAAATAGTTCTAAAAACTATGCTGAATTTAATGTTTTATGTGTTAAAAGCGGGCGAACTGTGAGTGAGATTTTAACACTTCCTATAAAATTAAATCTATACTTTAGAAATATTTTGAGAACTAAGAAAAAAAGATGCATCTTTTAGGAAGAGTACACAAAAAATAGAAGTCAAAAATATTCATTTCCCAAGGAGCTATTTTAAATACAGTAAAACCTCCCTAAAGCATCCACGTTCCATTCCAATAATAATTGGTCGCTCCGACAGGTGGTCTCTTAATGGAGGTTATGTTAAAATCTAGATTTTAATTGTTGAAAAAAGGTGACAATTAACGTTACTAAAATTTATTTTTCACATAAGGAAAAAATATAAAAATTTAAGTATCAAAATATTTTGAAAACTAAGAAAAAAAGATACATCTTTTAGGAAGAGTACACAAAAAATAGAAGTCAAAAATATTCATTCCCAAGGAGCTATTTTAAATACAGTAAAACCTCCCTAAAGCATCCACGTTCCATTCCAATAATAATTGGTCGCTCCGACAGGTGGTCTTTTAATGGAGGTTATGTTAAAATCTAGATTTTAATTGTTGAAAAAAGGTGACAATTAACGTTACTAAAATTTATTTTTCACATAAGGAAAAAATATAAAAATTTAAGTATCAAAATATTTTGAGAACTAAGAAAAAAAGATACATCTTTTAGGAAGAGTACACAAAAAATAGAAGTCAAAAATATTCATTTCCCAAGGAGCTGTTTTAAATACAGTAAAACCTCCCTAAAGCATCCACGTTCCATTCCAATAATAATTGGTCGCTCCGACAGGTGGTCTCTTAATGGAGGTTATGTTAAAATCTAGATTTTAATTGTTGAAAAAAGGTGACAATTAACGTTACTAAAATTTATTTTTCACATAAGGAAAAAATATAAAAATTTAAGTATCAAAATATTTTGAGAACTAAGAAAAAAAGATACATCTTTTAGGAAGAGTACACAAAAAATAGAAGTCAAAAATATTCATTTCCCAAGGAGCTATTTTAAATACAGTAAAACCTCCCTAAAGCATCCACGTTCCATTCCAATAATAATTGGTCGCTCCGACAGGTGGTCTCTTAATGGAGGTTATGTTAAAATCTAGATTTTAATTGTTGAAAAAAAATGACAATTAACGTTACTAAAATTTATTTTTCACATAAGAAAAAGATATAAAAATTTAAGTATCAAAATATTTTGAGAACTAAGAAAAAAGATACATCTTTTAGGAAGAGTACACAAAAAATAGAAGTCAAAAATATTCATTTCCCAAGGAGCTATTTTAAATACAGTAAAACCTCCCTAAAGCATCCACGTTCCATTCCAATAATAATTGGTCGCTCCGACAGGTGGTCTCTTAATGGAGGTTATGTTAAAATCTAGATTTTAATTGTTGAAAAAAGGTGACAATTAACGTTACTAAAATTTATTTTTCACATAAGGAAAAAATATAAAAATTTAAGTATCAAAATATTTTGAGAACTAAGAAAAAAAGATACATCTTTTAGGAAGAGTACACAAAAAATAGAAGTCAAAAATATTCATTTCCCAAGGAGCTATTTTAAATACAGTAAAACCTCCCTACAGCATCCACGTTCCATTCCAATAATAATTGGTCGCTCCGACAGGTGGTCTCTTAATGGAGGTTATGTTAAAATCTAGATTTTAATTGTTGAAAAAAGGTGACAATTAACGTTACTAAAATTTATTTTTCACATAAGGAAAAAATATAAAAATTTAAGTATCAAAATATTTTGAGAACTAAGAAAAAAAGATACATCTTTTAGGAAGAGTACACAAAAAATAGAAGTCAAAAATATTCATTTCCCAAGGAGCTATTTTAAATACAGTAAAACCTCCCTAAAGCATCCACGTTCCATTCCAATAATAATTGGTCGCTCCGACAGGTGGTCTCTTAATGGAGGTTATGTTAAAATCTAGATTTTAATTGTTGAAAAAAGGTAACAATTAACGTTACTAAAATTTATTTTCCACATAAGGAAAAAATATAAAAATTTAAGTATCAAAATATTTTGAGAACTAAGAAAAAAAGATACATCTTTTAGGAAGAGTACACAAAAAATAGAAGTCAAAAATATTCATTTCCCAAGGAGCTATTTTAAATACAGTAAAACCTCCCTAAAGCATCCACGTTCCATTCCAATAATAATTGGTCGCTCCGACAGGTGGTCTCTTAATGGAGGTTATGTTAAAATCTAGATTTTAATTGTTGAAAAAAGTTAACAATTAACGTTACTAAAATTTATTTTTCACATAAGGAAAAAATATAAAAATTTAAGTATCAAAACAAAAGTTAATTACATAAGTTAATTACTGCAGAGTTTAAAAAATGAATACATTCACGTTTGCTTTGATTTTACGGTTTTATCTTTTATAACTTATATTTTCAAGTCCATTCGGAGTTCAGTAAATAAATGCAATTTTTTTTGGACTGGAAAAAATAATGACGATTTCATAAATTTATCTATTTCTTTGAGATTTTCTTGACAGAATAGGACAGGGGAGTTTATTGACCGTCGTTTTTAATTTGTCATCAGAGTTAAATTCATTTCCTAAAAAAGACACAAAGGGGTTTAAACACTTAAAAGTTACCGGAATTTAAAAAAAAAATCTAAACTTAATTCAGAAGTTTGATGAATAATGCGCTCTCCGGAATTATTTTTCTAATAAAACCTTCTTCAAACGACCAGGAAAAAACGGAATTTGTTTCATTTTCTTCAAAGAAATTGGTCGCTCATAGAGGGAGTTCAACTGGGATGATCTCTGAATGGAGGTAAAATTAGTATTGAGCCTATGGGAATAAATTTCGTTCCTTTAAAAAATGGTTGTTCAGGGAGGTGGTCGCACAGGGAGGTTTCACTGTATACGAATGCATCAAATTCCCATAGACTTTACATTAGTGAAAGAAAATCGGAAACTGGGTGACCAGCCCCCTTAAAATTAACGCCCGTTATTGAGGGGAAAGGACCTGCTGCGTGGCTCACACAACCACTGACGTCAAAAAAGGATGTAGCGTGTCAGTGCCAGTGCCACCAATGCCCCTAAATTGAAGAAAGCCGTGACACGTTTTGTTGTGACTTCTCGCAACGTCACACGAAGCTGGCAAAACAATGAAAAAAAAATCGAACAATCTGCATGTATCAATTTCGTTGGCTCGTGTAATTATCAAATATCATTTACTAATAATAATTAATAACACGACAGCATTTATTGTTAAATCAGAATATTGTTAGTTTAGTGCTTTTCAGTATAACTTTGCATGTAAAAAGTTAAATTGAACTCTATAAGTTTATACACTGGTTATCAAAAATTAAGGAAAAGTCACAAAGTGCTAATTTTCAAATACGCAAACACTCAAAAGGAAATAATATAATTCAACTAATTACTATCTCTACAACACAGCTAGTCTATATAACATCTCATTCATGTCACACATGGTCACAAATGTCACAGTCACTACGGTGAAGCAAAAAAATAGGAAATTTCATGCATCTCATTATGAGTCTCAAATGATCACTATATGTGACTCCACTGAGACGTCACTGTGACTGCTGCTTTGGGACGAGTCACCATGTGACTTTACAATGTAGTTACATTGTGACTCTCATGTGACTGTCATTTGTAGACTCAATTTCAAAGTAATCGTGAACGCTGCATTGTGATAAGTTACCAAATAATGTCACATTAAAGTCACATGATGACTTTCAGGTGACAGAGAGACTACTATGCAGTCACCATTGTGCTCTTTTGGGAAAAGTCTCCATGTGACTATAATATGATATTATTTGGTGACTTATCATAATGCAACGTTCATGATGACTATGAAATTGAGTCTCAAAATGACAGTCACACGAGACTCACAATTTAACTACATTGTAAAGTCACCTGGTGACTCATCACAAAGCAGCAGTCACATTCACTTCTCAGTGGAGTCACATATAGTGATCATTTGAGTCTCATAATGAGATGTATGGAATTTCCTATTTTTTTGCTTTACCGTAGTGACTGTGACACTTGTGACCATGTGTGACATGAATGAGATGTTATATGGGCTAGCTGTGTTGTAGAGGTAGTAATTATTCGAATTATATTATTTCCTTTTGAGTGTTCGCGTATTTGAAAATTAGCATTTTGTGACTTTTCCTTAATTTTTGATAACCAGTGTATTTCCTCATACTTAAGACCTCAACATCCATTAAAATGTATATGGTCCTTAACAAATTTTAAAATAAATAAATAAATAAATAAATAAAACCTTTAAAAATGATATTTTTTTAATACGAATACAGTAAAACCCGTTTAAGAAGTTCCCGCTTAAGAAGTTTATATTTTCGATTCCCATTTTTCTCCTATTCTTACAACGTTAAAATAGCTCGTTTAAGAAGTTTAGTTCGAAATTCTTTCCCGCTTAAAAAAGTTTTATTTTTCCTTGCATTTTTACTTTCAAGCACGTTTATTTTGTCTTTTTGATTATTATTTTATTTTCTGTGCTGGAAATGTCATTCTTTATATTCTTCGCTATTCTAAAAAGTCAACGTTTAGGGCTGATAGCAGTTGTGGTTACCTTTATTTCACCTTATAATCTTTTAGTTAAACCAACAAGTGTGATGGAATGTGGATAGAGGATGAGTCCCTCGTCACCACAACAATAGTGACTGATAAGGGGAAAAGAGAATTGGTTCCCTATACCGAGGGGTAGTTCTTTCAGTTCAATAGTTTAGTTTCATTTACAGCAGATTCTCTCCCACCCTCTTCCATGATTGGAGTAAACCAAAACTGTGTTTAGTTCATTCATTTCGAAATTTTTAAATGAGCGTGAAGTGCATAACATCAAAGCTTTCTCGTTAGAAAATACACGAACGAAAAATTCTGCCTCCCCCTACCTCCCTCCCCTCCAAAAGAAAAATGTCGGGCAATTAAAAGAAAAACCTTGTCAATTGAAGATAAAATCAAAATTTTGAAAGAAGTTGATAGTAACTCAAAAATAACAAGCGTTGAAATTTCAAAGAAGTTTAACATACAAGTGATTACTCTGAATGGAATTGTAGCAAAACGAGATCTCATTTTTAACTCTTCTGATAAATCTCGAAAAATTAAAAAGGTGAAAAGTTTTATCAAAAGTGTCGAAAATATACGTGAAGAAGTTTTCAAAAGCCTAAATTAGACTGTTATCAATTAAAGGTTGTCGAAAAAAACCGGAAACAAAAAACTATAACCGATTTTTTTTTTCAAAAGCATATTAAATGACGCTTAAAGAGAAATTTTTTGTCTTGGATTAAATAAATAGTTTCTAAGGCAACTATGTATTTTTACGTTATTAGCTAATTTTTTAAGTGTGCAAATCAATTTAAATTTCGTAAGAAAAACTCAGTTTTATAGAAAGTACTCTTTGTATTATTTTACTAAGATAAAATAAACCCTCTCCTGAAAATGAATACTTAAACTAATGATTTTTCCAAAAATTGTTAATTTTCCCGTATAAGAAGTTTTCCCCTTCCATTCCCTTGGGAAACTTTTTAAGCGGGTTTCACTGTACACTGAAATGCTTGCACTAACAGTACAATTTACGTAAACTATATCGAATGGTTTGAACTATGTAGATACAATTTCTTGAACCGCTGATAATAGAAAGATACTTCCAATTACAAAAAGTATACAAAATAAGTAGATCTTTCAGATATGGCATTTATTTAAAAAACGGCTGCATGCTCATTAAAATACGAAATTTAATTTTTATAGAGTCTCCTTTATATACTACTAGCAAACCCCACGGCTTTGCTCGCGTAATAGTTGAAATATGCCAAGTAATATTTGCATGACTATTTTTTATTAGAAGAACACTTTTTGGAATAATTCAAAAATTACAAATTAAGTCACAGTTTGACTAAACTTCATTATAAAAGTGCAATAGACAAAAATGATATTTTAATTAATAAGACGAACAAAAACTAATTTAAAATAAATGATAATTTAGAAAGTATTTTGAGACTTTTATGTTCATTTCAGTATTCATTTGAAGTAATGATTTTTTTAGAAACCATCTAAACACATTTACATCTTAAAATTAACCATCATGTCAAATTCCAAGCTTCTTGTCTAACAGTCTACCACATCTCTGGTGTTAGTGGCGCCAAAATAAAATGCCGAAACAGAGTTGAAATAGAATGTCTCGAAAAATGTTGAAACAGAGACGGTCACCATTAATTTGTCAACGTTAACCTTGAAATCGGTTGGTGTTTCCTAATATTCTATAGAAAACGGAATTTAGATGTTTTTAAAGGTTTTCTTGTTGTTCCTGCGAACCAGGTGGTAGAGACACCGGCATGAAATATAGCCAGTATAGGATGAGGGACTATCACTCTTGATCAGTGTTGCCAGTGGGCTACTTTTTTTTTAATTCGGATTTCTTGATTGGCACCACTTTTCTGAAATAGTAAAATTCCCCTTGTTTTCGCCTTAATTAATATGTCATTAAATATGGCGAATTTTACTATTTCAAAAAAGTAGTGCCAATCAAGAAATCTGAATTTTTAAAAAGTAGTCCACTGGCAACACTGCTTTTGATTCGCAACCAATAACTTCTGTAATCGGTTTATTATTTCATGAGATTCCACAGAAATCGTAATTTAGGACTCTTTATAATGCCTTTCGCTCCTTCCCTTCGCTTCACCCCTTTTTAATTTCGAATTTTTTTTTTACTGTTCTCAGAGGACATTTATATTTTTTAAGTAACTACCGTGCTATATTGATAGTTTCTAGCCTCTTCAGTACCGCAGAAATCTTAATTTAGAAAGTTTTTTTTGCTCCTGCAACCCTCGACATAAAATATAGGGGTTGTGACATCGACATAAAATATAGCTTATGTTTGAGCAGGTTCTATCACCATAAATTTGCAACCATTATGTTTGAAATCGGTTTCGTATTTCATACGATTGCATAAAAGTCGTAATTTAGAACGCTTATAGAACGCTTTTTGCTCACTTCATCTTTTTAAATTTGGAATTTTCTTTCGACAATTCTTAGAAAGCATTTGCATCTTTGAAGTAATTACCATTGCAAATTTAAAATGTTAGACCCCTTCTTTAACACAAAAAACGTAATTTAGAACATTTTTTGCTTCTGTAACCCCCAGGTAGTAGTGACAAAAAAGTAAAATATAGGCTATGTTGGAGCGGGGACTGTCACCATCAATTTGAAAACATTACTTTTGAAATCGGTTTATATTTCCTGAGATTGCGTAGAAATCGCTATTTAGAACGTTTTTAGAACGCTTTTCGTCTATTTTCACCCCATTTAAATTTCACATTTTTAAGGAACTCTTCTCAGAGAGCATTTACATCTCATAAGTAATCACCTTGCCAAATTTCAAATTGCTAGCCCCTTCAGTATCACAAAAATCACAATTTAGAACGCTTTTTAAAATGCAAGCGCAAGGTGGTAATGACGCCTACATGAAGTAGATCCTATATTGGAGCAAGGGCTGTCATCATCAATTCCCAACCATTACTTTTGAAATCGGTTGGATACTTTCTGAGATTGCGTAGAAATCGCCATTTAGAACATGTTTTACAACTCTTTTCGCTCATTTTCACCCCTTTTAAATTTCGAATTTGTTAAGAAATGATCTTAGAGATCATTTATAGCTTATAAGTAACTACCATTCCAAATTTCATGTTTCTAGGGCCTTCAGTAACACAAAAATCGCATTTTCGAATGTTTTCTTTGCTCCTGTACCCCCTTTGGGGGGTAGTGGCACCGACATAAAATGTAGTTTATGTTGGATCAAGGGTTGTCACCATCATTTTGACACCATTATTTTTTAAATCGGTTTGGCATTTCTTGAGATTGCGTAAAAATCGCCAATTAAAACGTTTTTCAGAACGCTTTTTGCGCATTTTCACCCCTTTTAAATTTCGAATTTTTTAAGAAATGTTCTTAGAGATCATTTATATCTAATAAGTAACTACCATGCCAAATTCCATGTATCTGGGCCCCTGAGTAACACGAAAAATCGCAATTTCAAACGATTTTTTGCTCCTGTCCCCCGCCCTTTAGGGGTAGTGGCACCGACATAAAATGTAGCCTATTTTGGAGCAAGGGTTGTCATCATCAATTTCCAACTATTACTTTTGAAATCGGTTTGGTATTTCCTGAGATTGCGTAGAAAACACCATTTAGAACGTTTTTAGAACGCTTTTTTCGCATTTTTACCCCTTTTAAATTTCGAATTGTTTAGGAAATGTTCTTAGATATCTTTTATATCTTATAAGTAACTACCATTTCAAATTTCATGTTTCTAGGTCCTTCCGTAACACAAAAATCGGATTTTTGGAACATTTTTCGCTCCTGCACCCCGTTTTGGCCAGTGGCACGGACATAACATATAGCCTATGTTCTAAGTTGGACTAACACTGTCATTTTGATACCATTACTTTTGGAATCGGTTCGGTAGTTCCAGAGCTTTCCTCCTACAAATAAACAATTTTTACCTCTTTATAATATTATTACTAGCAAACCGCGCGGCTTTGCTCGCATAATATTTGAAATATGCCAAGTGATATTTATATGTCTAATTTTTATTAAAAGGTACTAACTAAATTTTTATTTTATTAAAAGGTAATATTTTATTTTATTAAAAGGTACTTATTACTTTTAGGAATAATTAAAAAAGTTACTATTTAAAACACAGTTTGATTAAACATCATTGTTACACTGCATAAGGCAGAAATGAGACTTAAATTAATAAAACGAAATAAAACTAAATAAATAATAATTTAGAAAATATTTTGAAACTTTTATGCTCAATTAATACGCTCATTTCAGTATTCATTTGAAGTTTTGAATTTTTTAGAAACCATCTTCTTACATCTTAAAATTAACCATCATGTCAAATTCCAAGTCCTACCACCTCTCTCAACATAAAGGGCTATGTTGAAATAGGAATTGTCACCATTAATTTCCAACATTAATTTTGAAATTGGTTTGTTTTTTCCTAATATTCCACAGAAACGTAATTTAGAAAGCTTTTAAAGGCCTTTTTTAGAGCTTTTGTTGTTCCTGTGAATCCCAGGTGGTAGAATCATCGGCATAAAATATAGCCTGTGTAGGATCAGAGACTGTTGTAATTGATTCGCAACTATTACTTTTATATTTGGTTTATATTCCCTGAAATTACGTAGAAATCGTAATTTAGGACTTTTTTAGAATGCTTTTCGCACCTCCCCTTCACTTCACCCCTTTTTAATTCAAATTTATTTTCGACAGTCCTTCGACGGCATATATATTTTATAAGTAACTACCATGTCATATTTAAAGTTTCTAACCTCTTCAGTATCACAGAAATCGCAATTTAGAAAGTTTTAAGATACTGCAACCCTCTGGTGGTAGTGGCACAGACAAAAAATATAGCTTATGTTTGAGCAGGTTCTATCACCAACAATTTGTTATCATTATTTTTTTAATCGGTTTGGTATTTGATAAGATTACATAAAAATTGTAATTTATAACGCTTTTCGCTCACTTCATCTTTTTAAATTTGAAATTTTCTTTCGACAGGTTATAGAAAGCAGTTGCATCTTGTAAGTAAATAACATTCCATACTTCAAAGTGTTAGACCCTTCAGTTATGCAAAAAACGCAAATTAGAACATGTTTGGCTTTTGCAACCCTCAGATGGTAGTGACAGCAGCATAAAATATAACCTATGTTATAGCAGGACTGTCACCATTGATTTGCAACCCTTACTTTTGAAATAGCTTTGGAATTTCCTGAGATTGAGTAGAAATCGCAATTTAGAACGTTTTTAGAACGCTTTTCGCGCATTTTCACCCTTTTTTAAATTTCCAATTTTTTCGAAACTGTTCTTAAATATCATTTATATGTAATAAATATGTACCTTGCCTAATTTTAAGTTGCTAGCACCTACCGATCACAAAATCGAAATTTGGAACGCTTTTTTGCTCCTGCAACGTCTAGGTGATAGTGATACCGACATAAAATAGCGTCTATGTTAGAGCAGAGGCTGTCAGAATCAATTTCTTACCATTACTTTTGAAATCAGTTTGATTCTTCTTGAGATATTGGTGACACATCGGCATTTAGAACGTTTTTAGAACGCTTTTCGCTCATTTTGCTCTTGCATCTCCTCTGGGGTAGTGGAAACAGATATAAAATATAGCCTATCTTGGAGCAAGATCTGTCACCATCATTTTAACACCATTATATTTGAAATCGGTTCAGTATTTCCTGAGATTGCATTGAAATTGCAATTTAGAACGTTTTTTACAACGCTTTTTGCGCATTTTGACCCCCCTATTAAATTTCGATTTTTTTAGGAAGTGTCCTTAGAGATCATTGATATCTTATAACTAACTACCATTCTAAATTTCACGATTCAAGGCCCTTCCCTCACGCAAAAACCGCAATTTAGAACGTTTTTCTCCTGCACCCCCTTTGGGGTAGTGGCACCAACATAACACATAGCCTATGTTGGAGCAAGGATTTTCATCATCATTTTGACGCATTATTTTTTCAATCGGTTTGGTATTTCCTGAGATTGTGTAGAAATCACCATTTAGAACGTTTTTTAGAACGCTTTTCGCGCATTTTCACCCCTTTTAAATTTCGAATTGTTTAAGAACTGTTCTTAGAAATCCTTTATATCTAATAAGTAGCTGATACTTCAAATTTCATATTTCTAGGCCATTCAGTAACACATAAATCGCATTTTTAGAACGTTTTTTTGCTCCTGCACCCCCATTGGGGTAGTGGCACCGACATAAAACATAGCCTATCTTGGAGCAAACGTTGTCACTATCATTTTGACACCAATATTTTTTAAATCGGTTTGGTATTTCCTGAGATTATGTAGAAACTACCATTTAGAACGTTTTTTAGAACGCTTTTTGTGCATTTTCACCCCATTTGAATTTCGAATTGTTTAAGAACTGTTCTTAAACATCATTTATATCTTAGGAGTAACTAATATTCCAAATTTCATATTTCTAGGCTCTTCAGTAACGCAAAAATCGCATTTTTAGAACGTTTTTTTGCTCCTGCACCCGCTTTGGGGTAGTGGCACCGACATAAAACATAGCCTATCTTGGAGCAAACGTTGTCACTATCATTTTGACACCAATATTTTTTAAATCGGTTTGGTATTTCCTGAGATTATGTAGAAACTACCATTTAGAACGTTTTTTAGAACGCTTTTTGTGCATTTTCACCCCTTTTAAATTTGAATTGTTTAAGAACTGTTCTTAGACATCATTTATGGAAATCTTATATGTAATGTCTTATATGTATGGGAATCATCTTATAAGTAACTAATATTCCAAATTTCATATTTCTAGGCCCTTCAGTAACGCAAAAATCGCATTTTTAGAACGTTTTTTGCTCCTGCACCCCCTTTGGGGTAGTGGCACCGATATAAGATATAGCCTATGTTCTAAGTTGGGCGAACACCATCATTTTGATACCATTACTTTTGGAATCGGTTCGGTAGTTCCTGAGCTTATCTCCGACAAATAAACAATTTTTTCCTCTTTATAATATGAGTATAGATAAGTATAGATAGATTAGTATAGATAATGTATGTTTTTCATTTTTTTTTCCGCCGAGAGAGGATTTTAACATTTATTAGCTATCTATCTACATTATAAAGGACAAACACATCTGTGCGTAACGCATACGTCATTTTGCTAATGGCAACATTTTGAAATTTGAAATGAAATTTCGGTTTTGCAAAATTTTAAACTTCTAAAAATCGCAAATTTTCAATCTTTACACCGTCGTATAGGGAAAAAAATTACTTTTAAACGGAATTTGTCTGAAAGCTGTATCTGAATTTAATTTTAAGATATTATTTTTTTTTTGTAGTTTTTAATATCTTTTTTGTAATCGTGGTAACTGAAGTACTCCATTTCTATTAAAAGTAAAAGGGAAATGGAAAATGGAAAATAGTAAAGTAGATATTACTGTATCTTTTTGTTGCCATTTTCTCATAAAAACTGAAAAAATTGAAATTAAAATACATGCTATGTCAATAATATCTTCTGTTATAAACCCGGTGAATTTTGGTTTTATTTCGTTTTTATTTATCAATTAAATTATTTTTAGTTTATTGCAAACTTACTTTACACACGATACAATACTTTCTTTTTATTTGTGTGACTTATTTTCTCCGGTTTTACTTAATTAGCATCAAAAAGCTGAAAAATGCAATTTTATTAATCCGTGTGTATTAACATTTTCCGAATTTTGAAAAAGTATAAATGAATGATTTCCGATAAAACATGTAGGCAAATAAATGAAGGAATATGAATCATTAGATACCCGATTTGCTTCTTGAATGACGACATTATGCTTTATGCTGGGTTTGTGTATTATTCGCGATAATGACGTCATATGCATTCTATAGATGTTGTTTAAGACTGAATCATAAAACTGAAATGCTTTAGCGGATGCAAATGACGTTATTTTATATGTAAAAAAGCATGTATTTTAATTCTTAAAACTGAAATATGCTTTGTAGAAGTGCGTCATATACACCTTAGCTCCTTTGAAATTCTTCATAGGCGAAACTACTTCATTTTTGAAAATAACGTAATTGAAATCACACTAATAAAACGCAATGTTTTACAAACATTTAGAGTTTCTTTATAGAAGAGCCGTGACATACAGTGTGCATGCTCAAATCGGCAGTCTTTGTCCAAAAAATAACGATTTATATTACAGAACTTGATGATTCTCGCTTGGATAAATTCGCTTCGCCGAATTAGACTAGCAAATAAAGAAGATCTTGGCAGTAATTCTAGGTTCAAAATAATATCAGGTTCCCCAAATTTTTGCTCTCTCGACTAATAAAATTTTATTGCTATTCTTTAAGACATTCTACTATAATTTTATCAAAATAACATAATTTGCTTAATTCAATTCTTCATAATTTTATATAAAACACAAGGCTGTTTTTTAGTCATCTGCCCAGAGCTTTCTACTGTACCATGACGGTTTCAGTGTGACATCAGTCATGCGTTTTGGTTGGAAACTGACTCCAAACAAACGGTTGCTATGTGTCATAAAAAAAAAAAAAATCGTAGAAAATGTTGCCACGACATATTAAGTATTAAAACACTTAGATGTGAGATATAGATATAAGATGTAGCTATATTATACAAACAAAATAGAAAATGCAAGATAGCAACCGTTTATTTGAGCCAGTTTCCAACCAAAACATCATGACTGACGTCACGACTGAAATCGTCTATTTTACTAATAATTTTTTTGTGAAAGATATTCATTTGTAGATCTTCCCGCACCAGCTGTTTTTTTAAGTATTCCCATTTTTATACTTTAATTTTAAAAGAGTTTTATTAAATTTCCTTCAAATGGTGGTAAGTAGATAGCTTTCATTATTGTAGAGAAGAGAGAAATAATTTATTTATCTTTATTCATGACATTTCCTAATAAATAAATAAATAAACCAATATTTTTAATTTGTATGTTTAAATTTTGTTGTATAGGGTTTAGTGGCGCAAAATCCCGTTAGTGACATGCTGTGCCAAAATATTTTGATCGGAAAATGGCGTACTGCTTTAGAAAACACGCATTTTTCCTCATAAGTTTCCATATTTTTTTTCTTCTGCTTGTGTACTGATAACTAAGTTTGAGACACTAGGAGAAATGCTTAAGTAAGTAAATATGACGTCATATTTAAAAGAAAATTATCATCTTCTTAGATGAAACTAAACATTTAACACAAATGCGTCTAATATGCATAGACTACGGTAATTTTTACTCTCCGGTTTTGAGATCAGAATCTGAAGTTAAGAGTGTGACTATTAACAAGCAAAGATGTTGCTGACAATCGTGACTTCGAATTTTCAGTTAAGATGATTTTAAAATGATCAAATTAAAATACCAATTTTTATAACATAATGAATACGGATATAAGAGGTGTGTGTGTAAATTTTGAGAAGGTGAAAATGATGTCGGGTTTAGATTTCACAGGAAAAAAATTCTATGATCGTGTCATAGTGGAATACTTTTTGATGTTTTTCATTCCGGAATACCAAGCATAAGAGTCTCAATTGATAACTTTATCATAATAACTGATCTTTATTATATTTTACTGATTAGATGTACAATTAAAGTTTAATTTTAATAATTTGGACCACTGAGTTTTATAGAAATAGTAATTTGTTAACTTTAGGTTAAAATAATATTTATTTGAGAGTTAGACTAGCCAGTATAAGATGCATTTTTTATTGTCGCTAATTTTGTACGTTTATTAAAATTAATTAAACAATTCCTCCTTAAACATTTTCTTTGGTCGAAATTCGACGGGTTCCACCTTGTTTTATTAAAAACAGAGAAAAAATTTTCTATCCTGGTGCACACTAGAATCCCTGTACAAGTATCATTAAAGTAACTAAATGAGTTCATACTTGTGCTTCTATAAACCCTACCTTTAGAAGTCAAACACTCCATTTAAAGCTCTCCTCCAAAAAATATTTTCTCCGCTCAGCAACAAAAACTTTCTGACACATTCACAGAGTCACTTGTATGCGTAAAAAGTCCTTTCGGATTGTGCCGGGAGGAAAAAGTAGCTTTCATATATCTTGGTTTTAAAATTTTGCAAGTTTCACTCGAAGCTAATTTTACTCAAATTTTAAGAAGCTAAAATGCGACGAACCCAATAAGAGAATATTCATCAGTACTGAATTTGAATGGGAATTTCGCAAAATTAGTAAGTTATAACCAAGTTGGCATCATTTTTGGATTTATATTTTTGGTCGCTAAATTTGTCAATATTTCGTAGAGTGTCGCCAAGCTTGGCAGTAATTTGAAGCTAACGGATATTAACAATATTTAAGCATTGCGCGGCAGTGCACGGTACAAATGGCCACCATTTTCAAACAAGATGGCGGATGAAGCTAGCCAACGAATTCGGTCCAGACATTGGTATGTACTATGCATAAAATCAATCTCATCCAAATCAGTTTATAAATACGAGAGTTATAGCATGACGAAAATCAGATTGTTTCAAAATGTCAGCCACATTAGAAATTCAAACTGCTATATCTCAGCCATTTTTTTAGATAAAGACGAAACAAAATATGCTCCTGAATCCTTGTATTAAGGTCAAACTCTTAAGAGAAAAATATTTTTCAGTTTTTAATTTATTCGCACCGCTTTTTTAAGTTTTTATATTTTTAAAATTTTTTAAATGGCCGCAATTTTGAAACAAGATGGCGGATGAAGCTGGCCAACGAACTCGGTCGAGACATTGGTATGTACTATGCATATAATTAATTTAATCCAAATCGGTTAATAAATACGAGAGTTATCGCATGACAAAAATCAGATATATAAGTCACATTTCAACGGAGAGTGGTTTTGGGGTCTGGGGGTCATGATCGGTGAAAATATACCAAAATTTTCGGGAAGTGCTTTTCTCCGGACGGCTGCAATAGGTAGCTTTTTACTTTTTGTAATGAAAGCTACCTAAAAGCATGAAGTTTGTAGACATGGCTTCTGAAGTGATCTGGAATCGAATAGCGTTTTTCATTAACATATATATATATATATACATATACATATACAGGGCCGGCGTGATCATCGGGAAAAGGACCGGCTGCCCAGGGCCCGCGCCAGTTGGAGTCTTGTCAGGGCCCCGAACCTCTCTATACAATTCGAAATAACGTTATCCTGAGTAAAGTAATGATATTATTGCTGTAAATATTTAAAATATTCTATAGAATAAAAGATTTTTAGAAATAAAAAATAATTATGCACATTACATGTGAAAGAATTTGCATGTTGTTTTTTTTATGTATTTTAGACTCTGTATTACACAGTATGGCCAAAGGTGACCTGTCACTTGCGATTTTAGACATTTTGTTAAATATCTAGAAAAATACATGGTGAATGAACCTGAAACTGCAGGTGTGTAAACAGTATAGTATAGGTCATATATTTCCGCGAAGATTTTTTCCCGAAATCCCATAGGGGGCCGTCAACAAATTGAAAAAGAACGAATATTTTTTGGATAACCCTGTAAAAGCTAATGTAGCAAAAGGGTTCAAACTCGAGATTATTAATAAGTGGCTTACTTTAATATACTGTGTTCATTTTTATGAGGATAGCATGTATACTCGTAGAGAAATTAAGGCTTTTATAAAAACAGTCCCAAATTTCGCCAAGTTTTTTGCTTATAATTTGCAGAGTTCTTAATATAAAAAAAAGTCTTTTCAGAAAATATGATAAACAACATTGTACACAATACTCTGCAATCAGAATTAAAATAATAATAATAATTGGATGAAAAATGAGCAGGCTTACTAAAAAATGCTTCACTGTGCATGCGCGAATACAATCAAAATATAAGGTGCATAATGTATTATACTAGCTGTAGAAAAAATCGGTCTTTCAAGGACAAACGTCCTCTTTTCATTTTCCCTTCGTTGCCATGGCATTAGAGGACGCCTGCCCCTCGTCCCTTTTTTTCCACCGCACTTCCGAAAAACAAATTTACACATGCAATAGTAAGAGTTATTGCGGTATTCGAAGACTCTTTTTGCCGTAAAATCAATCTTGATTTTCTTACGCTAAGAAAAAGCGAATCATTTGTTCCACTGATTTTATAACACTTGTTTGTAAGGCTATTTATAGTTAGAAATATTGATAGATTTTTAGACGAAAGTTTAATGGTGTTCTATTTTTTTTTTTATTTAATTAATAAAATGTAATTGTAACTTTATTATTAATTTAAATTTATTAGAAATTCAAATAATTTGTAATTTTCTATGACATACAATATTATCTGCATTCGTATGTGCATGAAGTTTTCTATTATTTTAATTTAAGTAGAAAAAAATGAAAGCACAAACATACGCATATATATGTGTTATTGTGTGGTATATGTGTTATTATATATATGTGTGTGTGTTATTTTCTTATAAATTACATTATACTGTATTGCTATCTTGTAATAATCTTTCCGTCTCAGTCATGACCCAAAAATCGATATAAAATAGCAAATTCAGAGCATTTTCTGAAAAATACTTTGCATTTAATACGAGAACGAAAATCAATTAAAATCTGAATAAGAATAGCTTCATGTATTCGGCTTTTACGGGTGAAACTGTTTTCATGAATTGGCAAGTAATATTTTAGATTTGAATCCGAGAATTTTATATCTCCCTGACCAGCATCCTTAAAACAACAACAAAAATAAATAAAGGGGAGGGGATTGTAAACGTGGTTCAATCAAATCACGCCACTTCAAATGGAATGGTGCAAAATTATTATTTATCATGTTTTTAATATGAGTCTAAAATAACTCTTGCTCTTGGAGGGGGATGGGGGGATCATTCAAATCCATATTACATTCTGCATCACTTTCCACGCAATTTTTCGAGGGAGGGAGGGGGGAGGGGGTCAATGCGTACTATAAACTATAAGTTTTTTTTCTCTCGTTTGATTTTCTGAAAAATACAAGGAAATTAAAAAAGCTCTTCCATGCATTAAAATCTGAGCATGAAAAACTTCATATATTAAATTTTTAAGGATGAAAATGTGTTCATAAAGTAGCGAGTAAGACATTCAGATTTGAATCCGGGAATTCGAGCTGCCACTGAACAACACCCTTAAAACAACAACGACAAAAATAATAATAATAATAATAATAATAAAAGACGAGGAGTGGGGTGTGTGAAAAACGTGGTTCAATCAAATCACGTCACTTCAAATGGCGTGATGCAAAATTATTCTTTATACTTTTAACATGAGTCTAAAATAACTCCTGCTCTTAGAGGGGGTGGGGGGATCATTCAAATCCATATTACATTCTGCATCATTCATTCATGAGGGGATCAATGCGTGCTATAAACTATCTTTTTTTTTTTTTTTTTTTTTTTTTTTGTTTGTTTTCTCTTTTGATTTTCTGAAAAATACAAGCAAATTAAAATAGCTCTTCCATTCATTAAAATCTGAGTAAGAAAAACTTCACATATTAAAATTTTAAGGATGAAAATGTGTTCACGAATGTAGCGAGTTTGGTTTGTGTTTATGACGGCCGATTATCAACACGTGGGATATAGGCCCTGCGGGGGAGTGTCCTTCGTGGGGGTCTTTCTAAGGGAACCTAACCCGTATTTACGTATGAGAACCCACGGTTTCGAAGAAAACCACGAAAACTCCGAAACGGTTAGGCCGACAGGCACGATTGGGTGAATGTAGCGAGTAATACATTCAGATTTGAATCCGGGAATTTAAGCTCTCATTGACCAACACCCTTAAAACAACAATGACAACAAAAACAAATAAAAGACGATGGGGGAGGGGCGTTAAACGTGGCTTAATTAAATCATTCTGCCTTATTTGCCTTAAAATCTTCTGAGGGGGGTGGGGGGAGAATAAATTTATACTTTCGATTATGTGTTTTAATGTGATACTTTTTTTTCTTTAGTCTTCGCTGAAGGCTAATCTTGCCACAAGTTTTACGTGCGGAACTTTTTTTTTAGACGATGAAAATGACAGATTTTCTAAACTGGAGTCTGCAATAGTATTAGCTTCAGCACAGATTCTTCCAACTGTACGAAGAGATACGCCACATGTTTATAGCTTCTTGTGTCTACATAAATATATCTTTGTTTTTTGCATCAGGATTGGAAGCAACGAGCTCTTTAAAATAGTTGTATACATTATAAATAACCGTCTTCGACTGTTTTCTAATATCAGGACTGGCTACCATAATTAAAAGAATGCAAAAGGTAGAGAAAATGAAAGAAAGCAATGTAATCAAACAAAGAGTGGGGTAATACTGATCAACTGGATCTCTCAAACGGTGTGGAAAAAAAGAAGAGCGGTCAATCGGTCACGTGGCTGTAACCATAGTTACTAACCTAAGGGCCGGTAGGGACCAACGAAAGGGGGACGTTTGTCCTTGAAAAGCCAATTTTTTCTACGGCGACTATAGCTAAGTATATGGAGGAACTTTTGTGAAAGTCTCAAAATCATAGCTTGAAAATTCTGAAAATTATCGTCGATAGAATAAGCTCGAAATCCGTACTTCCCAAAAGGAAGCAAAAAGATGAGGGGTTGTATCCAAATATAGTGGTACGTGCAATATTGTTTACGCTATCTTGGCACTAATCAACAGATATTTGATACAACCCCTCATATTTTTCTTTTTTTGGGGAACAACGGATTTCGAGCTTATTCTATCGACGATAATTTTCAGAATTTTCAAGTTATGATTTTGGGGCTTTCACAAAAGTTGCTCTATATACTTAGCTAATACATTATGCATATTATATTTTGATTGCATTCGCGCATGCGCTGTGAAACATTTTTTTAGTAAACCTGCTCATTTTTCATCCAATTATTATTATTTTTTTAATTCTGATTACAGAGTATTGTGTACAGTGTTGTTTGTGATAGTTTCTGAGAAGAACTTTTTTTTTATATTAAAAACTCTGTAAATTATAAGCAAAAAACTTGACGAAATTTGGGGCTGTTTATATAAAAACCTTAATTTCTCTACGAGTATATATGCTATCCTCATAAAAATGAACACAGTATATTACAATAAGCCACTTATTAATAATCTCGAGTTTGAACCCTTTTGCTACATTAGTTTTTACAGGGTTATCCAAAAGATATTCATTAATTTTTAATTTGTTGACGGTCCCCTATGGGGTTTCGGGAAAAAAATCTTCGCGGAAATATATGACCTATACTATACTGAGACGATCCCGCTGAGTGATTTACCAGGTCTCTGCGCGCATTTCGCCGGCCCTGTATATATGTATATATATGTTTTATGTCTTCACTTATAATTGATTGTTATCTAATGACGACCGTTACTAAGTTGACGCGTGTTAAAAATTAATTTAAAACGCTTTTGCAACATTTTCTGAAAGATCCTTTAACACAAAAAATGGAAAGTGCTGAATAACAACTGCAAATTTAGTGCATTTAGAAAGAAAAATTAATTCACGAATATGCAGCATTTTTTTTTTTTTTTTTTTTTTTTTTGAGAAAATTTTTGCCTGATTTTTCAAAAATTATTGCAATAATGTTTTTCGGCTTTCATTTTTTAAATAAATCATGGGAAAAATACTTTAAAAAATCATATTTTGTTTTAAGTATAGTTTACGGCTAAAAAACAGTTTGTTACTAATCGGCAATACTGGTGTTTAATTGAAAAAATAATTTCCCTTGATAAAATTCTATAATATTAAACACACAAGAATTTTAGGAACTATAATAAGAAATAAATTTTACTTGCTCACTGCAGGCCAAAATAGGGTATTTCGCAAGCTTCCAAAAAAAAAAAAAAAAAAAAAAAAAGAACAAATAGCAACAATTGAAAAAATAAATCTATCTTTATTCTTAAACAGCACAAGTGTTGCCATCTACATGTTGAAAATAGATTTAACAATATTTTTAGAATGTATTTTATTGGCAACATTAGGCATTATAGTTTCAATATTATTCTAATAGAATTTTAGAGCCTAAATTGGGTATGTTGCCGAAAAGCAACACCAGGCATTTAAGGGTTAAGGGGTGGAGGGGGAGGGGAGGTTACAAGTTGCGTTTTAGGCTCTTGTGTGTCTGTTATTGTTATCTTTGCCGTATTTCAAACAAAATAATTTTGTGAACGCCAACGAAATAATTTGATTTCAGCCATGGAAAAATAAATAAGCACGAAAATAGAATAATGAAAATTGGGTGGACTAGAAGAGCAAATTATTGGTTGCACTCCGGCCGCACTGTCCCACATAAGTTGGTGCCACTGCCTGTGAGTAGTCGTAATTATGAAATTGTGAAGTTGAAACGGTGCAGAAAGCGTTAGATGTTGCTCCACAACATGCGTTAAGCCTAAGAAAAACCACTGAAAAGTTTTCAATTTCAATCACAATTTACAGAATAAGCTGCAAAGATCATAAAAGAGGCTGTTGTTCATAATGTTTGACAAGCGACTCTATCTAGCTTCTCCAATATGTTCTATGCTGTCAAAGTGTGTCGTGAGACTTCGTTCCTTTCACCTTCTGATGTCATGTTTAGGATGTATCGGTTTCATCATGAACGGAAGTGGTTTGAATGAGCTATTGGAGACAATATACACTCCACTTTTAGTTGATATGATGTTACAGGGACATGCATACTCTAGTAGAGCATTCCTAGCTCATTTGTTAGTCCAAACAACTTTAGCAAAAATAGTGTTACAAGAAGTTGAAATTAGTGACGAAGAGCGTCAAGCTATCAATGAAGTCAAGGGAGCATTTGCATTTGATCCTCCTTTGTCAGACTCAATAAATCAAAACACTAATCTAGAAGTTGCTGCTATTATACTGGGCAACAAGTTTATGCATTTCAATGGAAATAGACGTACTGTGTAGCCCTTTGGATACAATACTTGAACGTGGTCACGTTGATGATAGAGTACATCTCAGCTGAACGATTAGGGAGTTGGATTGGCTATCTCAAGTGTGTTCAGCAAATTATACCATTTTTCCATGCTTATAGCTATTTCCCTTAGGTCAAATCGTGTCACATATATCTACGGGATACGTTGAAACTACCGAATATGAAGATAGAAGAAGAGTTCAAAACATTTTCTGAATACGGCTATTTTTCAAAAATGAGAACAGATTCATTTTGGATTGGTATTTGGTCAGACATATGTATTGAGAAAACATTAATACGCAGTATGAAAAGCGCAGGTGGCTTCATCAGTGGAAGGGGCATAACAGACAGCATTTTGAACATTTTTGTGTTAGGAGTGACTGGAACTCGTGGAATTTGCGCATCATTCGAAGAATTCAGTGATGTTTTGTTTGCCGGTATAGAGCAACACGTTGATTTTCGAAAATCCACTCAAGCTAGAAATGCATGTTGAGAAGCTCTCTGCATGGTTTGAAAATCATCCACCATTCCCATTGGCAGCAGAGATCATGTCTATAGCTAATGGGGTGGTAGGTATTTATTTATTTTGACAATATTTAATAAATTTCAATGGAAATTAAATAAACTTGAAAAGAAAGTGATTTTTTTGTGGAAAATCCGTCAAGGTTCTGGTCCTGTGACTGACGGATAACTGAGGTTCCACTTTATATACCTGTCATTTGTAGAGAATTTATGCTCTTTAAATTGTGCTGGAGTTATTTTTCCGTGAAAACTCACAGTTCCTGAGATAGTTCCAAAAAACTAACAAAAAGGGAGGAGCAAAACTCATTTTTGCCCCCCTCCCCCCCGCTCACTTTCAATCCATCAGGACTTTTTATCTTGTCATTAGTAAATATAAATGAACAACTGTACCAAATTTTATCTCTGTAGCATTCATTATGGCAAACTTTCTTAATTTGACTGGACTACATGCCCAATATAGAGATCGGAATCGAAACAGTTATATCGCCTCTGTTACCGGGCTTTTTCAGCAGACTCGAGACAAGTCGGAATCAGGCTTGCATTTCATTCTACATTCTCGGGTCGCGCCAGAACTGGACTTGCTTGTTCCCAGGACGTGTTGGTCAAGCAATTTGTTTGAAAACATACTAATAGCGATAATAAACTTCTGTTAACCGAATTTCTCTGGAAATACACTTTAATAAACTATTGAAAAATATTTTGAAAATGTACTTTTTTTCATTATATAGCTCCAAAAGTTATGATGTTTTAGCTATCTTTTTTCTTTTATTCTCAACTAGATTAATTTTTTAATGTTTTTTCTGAATGTAATTGTCTAAAATTCTAAGTGACCATTCATGTTGCTTATTCTGTATTCTATGGCTTGTGAACATATAGTAGTCTAAAATATAAAGTAAAAATTTCCCATAAATATGTATACTGTATTCATTAAAAAAAACTTAATTGTATTTTTTTAAAAAAACGGAATTTTTTGTAATAATTAAGTTGGATCGAGCCGGGAACGGTCGATCAAAGATTTTTCGACGGTCCGGTCCACGGTAGAAAATTTAGTTTTTTACACCGGAAAGGGCCCGGGATGGGAAATTTCGCCCGTGCAAATCTCTAGTCTGGGGTCAGATTTATTCAAAATTAAAGTAATCGGAAAATGTATAAATACGACAAAAAATTCGTTAAGAATTCGAACCAGACACTCCATGTAATACTTTACAGATACATACGCAAGTACACGAATTGAATTTATTTATTCTAAAGTAAATTTCAAATGTAGGAGGATCAAAAATTTTGGAAAAGCCAAAATAAATAATTTAGTTTTTAAGGCACTTTGACGATATCTTAAATATGTTTTATTTAAATAAGTTTATACCGAAAATCGAAATATTGTAGAGAAATACATCTCACGTCCCATTTTTCTTATTATTTTCCAGAATGTCTTATTCTTTTCCAGAGTTTGATTTTTCTTTAGTGAAATTTTGTCCACGGCTTTAAAAAACGGTAGTGTCTCTAGTTGTAAACATACGAAAGTAAAGTTCCTGCTTCAAAAATGATTAATAGTAATAAGAAAAATAACTATACAAATAGACCTTTTCTGTAGTTGAAACATAAATTAAATCCGTATTTTAGATTGTTTGGCTATTTTTTTATCATAAAAATATTTTTAAAGTTGAAATAATCAGCAAATTTGTTTAAAAAAACAATTAATTAAATATGAAATGTTGAGTTTTTTTTATTTAATTATGAAACGTCACAGTAGATGGCAGCACTACAATAAGTAAGCACTATTTTGTTTCTGGCATTTAACTAGTTATTCATTATTCAAATCGATAAAAATAGCTTTAAAATTGTATAAAATATAAAATTAATAAAATCTTAAGTAAAGTTTTCAGAAATATCTATATAAGTTGAATTAATGATCAAAAATGTTTTTGTTTTTAAAAATAATTCATTAAATACGCGATTTTTAAAATATTTTCTGTAACTACAAAAGCTTGCAGTAGATGGCAGCACTATAACAAGTAAGAACTACTTTGTTGCAGCCAAGTAACTATAGTTATTTTATTCCTGATTAAAATTGATAAAAAATAACTTAAAAATGTATACAAATGTATTTAATAATAAAATTCTAAGTACACTCCTTAAAAATTTTAACTGTATCACTGAAATGATAATGAAAAACAAAGAAAATAAAATGAAAGAGCCAGGGCCCGACTTATGCAGGGGCATGCGAGGCAGCCAGTGTTGAATTCAGACACTTTTCTCCGGGAGGGATTTCTGTGAGTCCGGGGGGGACATTATATAATTCCGGAGGGGTGGGGGAATTGTACTTTTTGACCATCAAAAACACAAAATCTCAAATCTTCCGGGGGGGACATCTCATTGCTCCGGGGGGAATGTCCCCCCCGGCCACCCCCTGAAATCAACACTGGAGGCAGCTGCCCCGGGCCCCCCTTCTTAGGGGGCCCCCATAAGAGTAATCAGGATTTTCATTAAAAGGTACCAAATGATTAAAATTAGCCGAAAGTGACCAAAATTCCTATGTTTTCAAATATTTAGGAAGAAGTGTGGTCCTCCTTTCCATCTCTACTTCCAGTACCCCTGCACCCATGCAAAAAAAACCAAACTATATGATTAAAAAACTAATGATTAAAATTTTATTATGACAACTTAGTATTCTATTGTTTTAAAAAAGAAATTCTTTATTAACGTTTTCCTCGCAATGTGGCAAGTTAAGACCATTCATTCTGATCAATTTGGGGGCATTTTCTTTTAGACATCTTATAACGTACGTAGATAAGCAAAGCAAAAAAAAAAAAAAAAAAAATACTCGTGTCAACCAATCTATCATTTTTTCTGCTATTATCCTACTAGTATTTTTTCTTAAAGTTGTGACCATCATTTTGTGATGCCCTGTTTACAGATGGGAGCAGTACTGGGTACAAAATTTATGCATACATACAATACGTATGAAATTTAGTACTAGCCACTTCCACATTATTCCAAAAGAATTCTATAGATATATAGTAGGGGGCCCCCAGAATGATGCTTGCCCAGGGGCCCCCCATAATCTTAGTCAGGCCCTGGAAAGAGCTTTATAATGAATGTGATGTGAAACTTTCCAGCTGCGCTTGCCTGATTAAAAATTTCAATTCTCAAATACAATTTACACAATCAAATACATTATCAAACACAATTTAGAAAATAAAGGAAAAATAGTTGTAAAATAGTAATTATATATTTTTGTTGCCATTTTCTCATAACAACCGAAAGAAAATGTAATTAAAATACGTGGTATTTTGAAAAAAATATAAACGAATGATTTCTGTTAAAACAATGGAGCTATTATAAACTATATTTAATTTTAAGTACCTATGAATCATTAGTTTTTTTGTCGATTTTCTTGAATGACGGCATCTTTTTGCTGCATTTGTGCATTATTTCGCGATAGTGATGTGCTATGCATGCTTTACTGTAGATGTTTAAGAGTAGATCGTAAATGTGGAATTCTTAAGCGGATGCGAATGACGTCATTTTAAATAAAATAAAACGTGTGCTTTAAGTCATAAAATTGAAATGTGTTTTGTACTGCAGTAGAGTCCCGCTTAACCGAGTTTATTTTCTTCTGATGGACTGATGGCTTCTATTACAGTACCGGACCTCAAATCCGGACTGGTCGGGACCGCGGTCGTTCCGGATTTCGGAATTTTCCGGATTTTAGGTCCTCAACCAAAACAATAAATAAACGGATACAGTACATGTCCTTGGCAAAATTTTACATGCCAAGTAATCTATACCGCGAATTGCCATGTTAAGCTTAGTGTAAATAAAGCCAAAAAATACAAATTACAAAAAGTAATTCAAAATAAAAAAAAGTTTAAAAAAAAATACTATTACTGCATATTCTTAGAAATATTAAAGCATTTTTTAGAAAATGGAAATGCGTTGTTGCTCGAGAGTTAGGCCTAGGAATCTATATCGCGGATTGCCATATGAGGTATAAGTAAACAAAAATAAATTTAAAAAAAATTTAAAATAAGGATAAGAATTTTTTTAATCCTGCACATCACATTATCAGAGTTGTACAATATAGACGCACGCCGTGCGCGGAAAATTTTCCGCAAAGTTCGGAACTTTGCGGAAAATTTCTTAATAAAAAAGTAAATTTTGTTCTTTAATACCGAAAAATTAAAAATGTCCCCCAATTTTATGTACGATTTATTTATTGTTTGACAGGGGTGATTCTGTTCCGAATTTTCTGAAAATTTAAGGCATTCAGTCCCGAAAATTAAAACAAATCGGCCGTCAGTCCAAAAATTCAGATATAAAAAATATCACTGAAATATATTGCGGATTTCAACAAATGGTCGCCGAAAATAAATCAATTCCCTCAATCGTTCGCAGAAAAAATACCCACTTTTGTCAAAACATAGCGGAATAAACGCGAATTTCATTAAAGGACCGCGGAAAAAACGCGAATTTCTTTAAAGAATCGTGGTAAAAATATATTCTTTTATCAAAGAATCGTAGAAAAAATACAAATTACGTCAAGGAAGCGCAGGATAAAAAACAAATTTCGTAAAAGCATAGCGGAAAAAGCACGAATTTTGTCAAAGGTTCGTGAAAAAAATAAACGCAAATTTCGTAAAAGAATCGCGGAAAACTAATTTCGTTAAAGAATCGCGAAAGAAACACGAATTTCCTCAAAAGGCCACAGAAAAAACGCGAATATCGTCAAAGGATCACGAAAAAAACAAATTTCCTCCAAAAATACGTAAAAAAAAAAAAACAAATTTCGCAAAAGCATAGCGGAAAAAGCTCGAATTTTGTCAAAAGATCGCGAAAAAATGCAAATTTCGTCAAAGAACCGCGGAAAAAATTAATTTCGTTAAAGTATCGCGAAAAAACGCGAATTTCGTCAAAAGGTCACGAAAAAAACGTGAATTTCGTCAAAAGATCGCAAAAAGCGTGAATTTCGTCAAAAGATCGCGAAAAATCCAAATTTCGTCAAAGGATAAGAGAAAAAAAGCGCAAATTTCGTCAAAGAATTGCGAAAAAACCCGCGGAAAATCGGAAATTTCGCTAAATGATCGTGGAAAAAATGAGAATTTCGTCAAAGTACCGCAATAAAAAATCATCTGTCTCTTTAATGATGATACCTATGAATGGAGCTCTCCTTACAAAATGTGATTCAATTGTTTCAGAAGCAATGTCCATTATTGCATTTTGTGAGAAGAGGTCAAAATATTAAGGATTGGACTGTTTCTAAATGCATTGACAAAATAACTGATAAGAATTCACCCTTTCTTATCATGGATTTTTAGCTTTATAATTTTTTAGCCAACATAATTATTCTGTAATTAATATTAATGCATTTTAAATTTAATTAAATTGTTTATTATATTTAATTATAATATTTTCGTAATTATTTTGAAACTACTGTTTAAAATTCATACCGTCAAAGTAGCATAACACGTTATTTTATTAAACATTAAATTAATTTGCAGAAAATTTTTGACCAATATTTATGTGCGCAGAAAGTTTTTGGTTTTATACAAGTCTGCACATTATTAGGAACATAAAAACATTTTTTAGAAAATGAAAATACATCGTTGTTTGCGAGAACCGAATTAGGCTAATTGACGAATTTCTTTCAAATTTTCAGCAAGTTACAATAATAGTGAATTAGCTTGTGTAACAAATTTTTATTAAATTATGATAAGTTATTTGAAAGCTAGGGTACCTCTAAAAAAAAAGGCCACTAGATGAAAAGAAAGTAAGGAAAAACGACATATCTATCCGTTGTTTGTTTTGCTTATTCAACATGTTTATTTCACTGCGTGAAGTGGAAAGTCAACGTTATCAGAATGTGATCATTAGCTTTCGATGAACAGCTTGTTTCGTTATGGAGAAAGGAACTTTGCATAGATTTTTTTTCTCTTTGAGTTAAAGAAAAGAATTTTTTGGTACGGTGCTTACAAACAGAATTTTTTTGAAAAATGAAATTTGTTGAACATATTAAAAGGTGGGGGGAGGGCGTTGTAAAATATTTCTACATATAAATTTTATAAATATATTCTACGAACCTTTTTAAAAAATAATTCTTTCTTGTGGTTATTTATTTATTCTTTTTACATTTTCTATATAAATGAAGAAAAGGGTTTCTTTTTAAAATAAATTTAAAATGTGTACACACACTAACTACAATAATTCTGTTAGAAAATTTGGATTAAAACTGATGAATGAAAAACATTGCAATAAAATAAAATTGCTGAGTCTAGTTTGGCTCGGCACTGTGTTACGCGCGCAAGTAGCGCCATCTATGGACGTTTTTATGAAATATTTATTCGAGATCATCGCGGAATTTCAGTTTTTTTTCCATTCCGGATTTTGGGTCGTCCGGATTTTAGGATTCCGGATTTGAGGTCCGGTACTGTATTATGAAACAGCCATTATAAATGAAGTGTTAGGTGAAGATGAAAGAGCAGCCGTAAAAAGTTAGAACTCTGATTTTCTTGTCAGAATGGGGGGGGTGTGTCCATATCCCCCCCCCCCATGTGTCATAATAATAGAAACCATCAGTCAATCAGAAGAAAATGAAGTAATTGAAATGCCGGGAGCGACACTAAATTCTGAAAAATCAGAATTCCTGTTCTCT